>CM072802.1:56981274-57438774 GCA_037013495.1 Hippophae tibetana
TTCTTGGGTGTAATTGGGTTGTGAGTTGTGAGTGTTGTAAACACCTTGTGTAATTTCTCCCCTTTCAGTAAAAAGATCTGCAGCAGGTCCGGAGACGTAAGCAAGATTGGCCGAACTCCGTTATCAAATTTGTGTGTTATTTTTCTATTCTTGCTCTCTCATAAATCTGGCTTATCGGAAATTTGCGTAATTTCCCAACAATGTGACTTTATTTTCTAAACTTTAGTTCAAAAATACTGCTTTTTAATAGCTGTGAGTGCCCCTGAATTGTTCCAATTAAGTGTATAAACTGCTATATATATCAACAGATATGTGTACTGATATTCATTATCTTCTTCTTTAATAACACAGTTCTTCATTCGAGATTTTCTTGATTCTCACTTTTTTGAATGGTATCAGAGATTAAAATTTTAGAGCTCAATAATAATGGCAAATAAGAAAGTCAATAATTAGACGTATATAGGTATGCGGTTACTAAACTCACACATTGCACATGTAACGCCACAGATTTCTCTTGGTGTTGGCATGAATCCTTCAATTTAAAATGGTCCTTCTTCTCAAGGTTTTTCTTTGACTACAGATCCTATCGATGTGTTAGCTTAAAGGCCCTCTTCATCGCCTCCAAAGAATCTTTCTTAGTCGGTGAAATTAGATGATAATAATTACTTAACGTGGAGAGATCAACTTCTTAATTATGTTACTGCTTATAGCCTAATTTAAGGTATTATTGGTGGATTTTTTATTTATCCTTAAAAGTTTCTTGTTACTTCTCTAATAGAGATTGATGTGTTAACTAAATTGATGTGAAAACATATTCTCAAAATCCTATAAATATTCTCAAGATTCTATGCAAGGAATAAATTTAAAAGATCAAGTTAGGTGTAAGAATTAATTTATGAAGCAATTTTTGTTTTATTAAATTGTGTAAATTTTATGTTTTATTTATTATAAGTCTTTTTTTAATATTTTATTTTTAAAGATGAATTAGACCAAATCCACAACTAAATAGATCTATTAGGCATATTTCGTAGAGGTTTTTTTTTCATTAGGATTTTTTGCTTATAAAAAAGATCAGCTATGTAATCTTAGGCATACCATATAACATTAATAAAAAGTTTCTTTTAGAAAGCTTCTTACTTTGCCTTCTTGCATGTTTTTTTGATTGAATGGATGAATTCGACTTATCAAAGAGAGTGATCATCTTTTGTGACATCTCAAGGTTAGGGTTTTAAGGACTTTGTTTTCTTAAAGTTCTAATCCGATCATACCAAATGTTAGGGTTTTAAGGACTACGTTTCCATAAAGTTTTAATCCAATCATCTTCAATACGTTTCTAGAAAATTGATTGTTCTTATTCATTTGACTTCGTAAGTTTCTTTGATTATTCGCATAAAAGGTCTACATCATTCTATTTGTCCTAATCCCGCGTCTTTTCTTACTTGGAATCTCACATTAATTCTATTGTAAAATGTTAGATTTATGGCTCAATGTCCACTTTCATACTTGGTTATTTGAATAGTGACGAGAATGTTAGAAAACAATGGTTTGTTCTTAAAGATTGTTACTCGGCTAATGTTTAATTCAAAGTTATTGTGATTAGATTGGAAATTTGAAGAAGGATAATCATGTTGTTTCTGAGTATATGATCAACTTCAATGCCTCTTTATCTCAATTAGATTGTGACTTCATTAAGCTCATTTAGATGATGAGTTGTTGATACGACTTTCTTCACCTGTAAATTAAAACATCGTCTTATCAAGTGTACCTTATTTGAGACGGATGACTTCACATACAAGCAAGAGAAAGTATCCATAAGACATATTGTGGTATTTTCCTTTGTTAGGCAACATTTCGAACCAACATCAGTCAAATTACTCTAAGGGCTTATCTATCAAGAAGAACTAACTTTTCTTCCTTCGTAGTCTCTAGCTTCTTTCATAAAAGAGGTTGGTAAAAATTTATTTGGTACAGATAATCTTCAACCTACTTTTTCTGAATTTGAAGTTTATACCATCAAACTTTTCTATTTTTCTTTCTCTTCATCTATCTAAATGGTTCTCAATAAAATATAATTTCCTCTAAATCTTTTCTAACAATTCCTTGCAAAATTAAAAAAAAATTAATTTGATACCATGAGAGCTCTAATATCAATTGTTAAAAAATAATAAATTTTCGATCAATCAAATTTATGAGAATGTGAAATAAATTGATACAAAATGTAACGTAGTTCACCCAATTTAGGCTATGTCAACAAGTTGTTACAGATCCTTCAATAAAATTAGTAAATAATATTATTGTTTGTTAACACTTGTAAGTCATAACCCATAACCTAATTTGTACTTAAGAAAATTATCTTTAATTTTCTCTCTTTAAATTAACTTCTCTTTTAACTTTCTCTCTCAAGCTTCTCTTTAGAAGGTTTTCAATTTAGATTCTCTTCTTTTATTTTTTTATATAAATAAAGAGGAATTAAGGATATTAAATAGGCTCCAAATTATGCAACCTAAAATTAGGCATTTTTTTTTACCACAAACAAATTTTTACATTTGCCTAATTTAAGAGGGGAATGTCCACCTCAACTGACCAAAACCTTTTGTTACATATGAATTATTTTTTTAAAGTTTATTTAACTGTTGTATGAAATTATTAAGTTAATCTTAGTTAATTAGGTATGTGTTTAGAAAATACATTTTTAATTTTGGGTAAAGTTTAATCGGAGCCAAAGTACACGTACTCTTAAGAGTATCTTTTCTATTGTCAATTCAACTTAGAGACATTTATATATGCCACTTTATTAATTCTAGATCATAAAATGTAATGTCAAGTTATATAAGAGCAATGTTTCTTGATGAAGAAGGATTATGAGGAGGTTGTCTAGCTGGACAAAGTAGTTCTAGTTGCAACAATGAAGCTTTTTGGAAGCAATTATGGTCTCCCAAGTTGCCTAATAAATTAAAATTAATATTGTTTGTTTGCAATTTTCTACGGTGTGTGTGTGATATTTTTCCAACTACTTATAATATCATCCGAAGAGGAATGCAAGTGGACTCTCTTTGCCCACTATGCAGGGATGAAATGGAAGATATAAGGAATTTTTTCATGAATTGTTTTTTTTCTTAGGAGGTTGTCCAATGCGTATTAATGTGGGACAAGATTAGAAAAACAAGTGATTTTTATTACTAAGTAAAAATATGTATTAGAGGTATAATGTTATTAGTTTTGCTTTTTATGTCCTACATAGAATTATGTTTAGATTTTTTTTTATGTATTATTAGAATAACACATAGAAACTTTAATTATGACCTACTTTAGAGATTTTTGAACTAAGTCTTTTGCTTGTATAAGACATCCTAAAAAAGAATCAATTTATAAATATTACATAAATTCTCTTCTCTATTTTTTCTCGTACTCCTAATATTTTAGGAGTAATTCTTCTTTCTTTTATTTAGAAGTTGAAGTCCTCATCCATAAGATAAAGGAATTTCTTTAGGTTAGTCTTATTTTAGAATTCCTAGAGTACTCGTCTAAAGATAGATAATATAACTAGGTCAGTCTTATTCTAGATTTGCTAGAGTATTTTCCTAGATAATAGTTTCTTTATGTTTGTTTCATAATACAAATATGAAGACCTATTACTAGAGAGTAATTCTGTTTAGTCTAAATTTTTCCATCTATTTTCTAAGTACTTCTATATTATTGGTATACTTGTACTTCTGTCCTACATTAGATGGTATCAAAACGAGATTTATGTGGGTCTAATGGAGCATAATATAGGCATTCTATGAAAAGAGTTTCAAGAATTTTGTCGAGAGATGAATCAATCTTTCGATAAAATGATTGCATTACTAATATTATTATTAAACATAAGTATGAATCAAGCTCATATTCAAAAAGATTATGAACTATCTCAGAATTAAGATCTTGCTCAAATGAAAAATATGATCTTACATAGCGTTAAACTATGAGTCGCCAAAAAAGGAAGATTCAATTAAAGCTTTAAAAATGAAGGGAAAATCTATTAGAAGCAAGGTTCCTAAGTTGTTTCTAACCGAAGACAAAACCGATGGGAATATTGAGGCCAACAAACCTATGTTAGAGATCACGCAAATTTGGAAGGAATATCTTGAAAAGAAAATCTCTTCACAATGTGAGTTAGTCCTTGATAAAGAAGATTCATATGTCATGGCACTTGTAAATGTTCTTGAAGTTAAAGAGTCAAATGTCTACACTACTTTCAAATGTGATCAATTATTTGACACTACAACAAATCATTTTTCAAAGCAACAAGAATTGTCAAATCATATTCGAGATATCAAATCATATTTCGTCATTCCAAAATTTGTTGAAACTATTAATTTTAAAGGTAGGCATGTACACAATATTTGGCTAATATTGTTTTGTAAATTCAAGGAAGTGAAACAACAAAAAGAATCAATTTTGAAAATCTATGAATACAAGAAGTAGTATCAAACCATTTAAAGAAAACTAGAGAACGAATTTTAAATATATGGAGGGGAATAATGCAGGGCAAGATTAGAAAAATAAGTGGTTTTTATCACTAACATTAAAAATGTAGTATGTTCTTAATTTTGTTTCATATGTCCCTTATCGGTGCAAAACTGCAAGTGCATAGTATCGTAATTTTATAGTAAAGTGAGAAGAAGAGTATCATCCTCAAACTTACTTTTAATAAATACCAAGTTTATACTAATCTCAATTTTATTTATAAAAACCACTAAAGTTTTTGTATTTGGAATTTAAAATAAAATCAATTTAAAGAAAATGCGCAAAAAAAGATGTTATTTGAAGATTAAATTAATGGGAAAAAAACTTCTAGGAAATCGGTTTCACCTAATCTTTTCACTATGCTTTACTCATCTAAGTAAATGAATTTAATTATCTCTCTGTGTTAGAAATCTCCAAAAAAAACATCCAAAAGCCTCTTTCAATCACTACTAAAATATATATATATATAAATATAGTCTCAGATATTTAGCCATCGTTATTAAAAAACCGAGGCTATAGGGTTTTGGCCACGGTTATTAAAAAACCGAGGCTATAGGGTTTTGGCCTCGGTTTTGTAAAAACTGAGGCCATAGACATAACCTATGACCTCTATTTTTCTAAAACCGAGGCCATAGACATAACCTATGACTTCTATTTTTCTAAAACCGAGACCATAGACATAACCTATGACCTCGGTTTTTATAAAACTGAGGCCATAGATATACTTTATCAATTTTCTCTCTTTAATTTACACCAAACATCAAATTGTTTTACCATTTTTTTTATTTTTCCCTCACTTTTCTCTCTTTTACACTAAACACCAAATTGTTTTATCAATTTTTTCTTTTTTTTTTCAAAAAAATTCTGATTTTTTTCTTCTTTTTGCCATATATATATATTACTCATATAATTTCCCCTCGTGTGAAACCTTAGCATAGATGTATATTCTATTCTCTGCTCGAGCCCCTCGCACCGAGTTCCAACCTATGTTCCACTCTCGCCATAGTAGTTTCTTCGTCACTTCTTGAATCTTTCTGGTAACATCAACTCATCTTTTACTTTATAAATGAGTCTCAGTACCAAATCTCGATCAGTACGTAGAGGTTATTTCTAGCTACCTAAAGGCTTGCTTACGTTGAGGAATTTGGATGTTGGATATTTCTTAGATGGGTTCTAAAAATTTGTTAGGAAGGTCGCTTGGTATGGTTTGTGGAACGTGTTGGTCACCTAGTGCTTGGCTTGGTGTTGGTGCTAGTTTGTTGGGATGGTGCACTAGTATTGGTGCGTTGGTACTAGTGTGCTATAGCTGGTTCGTTGGAATGGTACGTTAGTGCGTGGTTCTTGGCCTGGTGCTGGTGTTGTGCCTGTTTCACCCTAGCTAGCATTTCTGTAACAATAAACATAGAGGGCCGAAAATAGTATTTTTAGAAAATTTTATTGATATATTATTTACCAATTAACTTGCAATGAGTAATTGTATATTTTCTTGTTTTGTTGCAATCTGTAGTTTCACCATAGAAGTTTTAGTTGACCACTATATTACCTCACCATAGTTTTGCTCAATTAGCTTCATTAATGAGAGAACCGCACAAGCTATTGATGATTACAATTCATTTATGGTAATTTTTGCTTGAAGTCCCTTGTTAGATTATTTATATATTTACACTACAAATTGTTGTTGCTATATTATTTTCTGGTAAGTACCTATGTGCACTGTGTTTTGAGCATATAGTATTTATTTTTATCTATTTTTTTGCTGATTTCTTTTTCCTGGATCAGAATGTACTACATGGAGGTATCAAACCTAAAAATCTTTTGGTAACTTGAAATGACAATGTGAAGATTGCAGATTTCAGTGTCGGCTAGGTTTTTGAGGTAATCATATTCATCAAACCTTTGCCATCATACAATAGCATTGTGTTGGCTCCTTCCAATGAATGTTTTCTATTAGGAAAATACATGTATTGTTGATTTAGGTGTTTTTAGTTGTACCTTGCTTTATTCTTGATTTCCTAACATTTTTTAACATTGTCTTACAGGAGGACGTGGACATACTTAGGCGATCCCCAGAAACACATACATTCACTACACGTTTGTGCCTGAATGCTGTGTAGGTTTGAATTTAGTTTGAACTAGAAAACTGCCTTAAGTCTTACTATTTAATACTTCCATTGTATATGTGGTGTTTCCCATATTTTCCTAGTAAGAAAAGTCAATTATTTCTATTGTTTCAGTTTTGTTAACTGAAATAATGGAAGTACTCATGTGCCCTTATATGCACCCTAACTAATAGATAAAAATAAATACCTATGTAAGTACCTATATGACTGTGTTTTGAGCCTCAAAATAGATAAAAATAAATACTATGCTCAAGTTACTTCTATTGTACACTGTGTTTTTGGTTCATTCTTATTACTTACTTGTATAGCCTTATAGGTACACCAGGCACCAGGCACTAGGCACACCAGTGCATCAACGCACCAACTACCAGGCACCAACACACCAGAGCAACAAGCACCAGGCACCAACGCACAAGCGCAGCAGGCACCAATGCACCAGCGTAGTAGGCATCAGCACACCAACGCAGAAGGCATAACCTACCAGCGCATCAGACGCACCAGGCAGTAGGCGAACTGTGTTTTGAGTCTCAAAATAGATAAAAATAGATACTATGCTGAAGTTATTTCTATTGTACATTGTTTATTAATTTTTAGTGTATAATAAACTCAATAATGTAATTATACTTTTAATTTTAATATAATATAATTTTTAATATTGTTTTTAATAAATTTATTGTAATTTATATTGATTTTAATATTGTAATTAATATATAATTGTATATATATATATTAATTTATGTATACCCTATGGCCTCGGTTTCTTAATAACCGAGGCCATAGGTACACCCTATTGTCTGAGTTAAAAAATCGAGGTCATTGGTCATTACCTATGGTTTATCTCACTTAGGTCTCGGTTCTTATAACTGTTGCTATAGACCTACGGTCACGGTTAAAAATCGAGGCCATATGTATGTTTTGTAGTAGTGAATAATCAATTGAAAACATTCGTGTTCATCAATTTATACAAGATTACCTAATTTAACATAGCAAGAAATCATTAAGACCAATAATTTTAATACTATCAAGGTTCATACAAGTCTTTCAATCTCTATATTTATCTAAGCTAAAATATTTTAGATCTATCCTATAATTCCCTCTTTCGACAATAAATCACAAGACCAAAATCATATAATTAATGGATAGTTAATTAGAAGCAATAAACTGAGAATAAATCAGACAAACATAAAGAGAAATAATTCAAATTAACATGGAAAATCAAGCATATTCCATAATCAGATTACATCTTTTTCCTAGAATAAATAAAATTTAGTTCATTCTAAAAATTGAATTCAACATAAACGAATCCACCATAATTTTTCTAAGAAGAATTGAAATGAAAATTACTACTGCCTCCAATATTTACCTTCGTGTCCTTACACAATATGCTTCTAAAATTTTGGATCTTCTTTTTATTCTAATCTGTAATAAAATTTAAATGATAATAATGAGGTTTAAAATCAAAATAAAAATAAATAAAACTAGACTAAAATTTAAAGTTGAGAAGTGATAAATTATGTCAAATTATGCAAGTCATCAAACACCTCTAAACATAGAACATTGTTTGTCTTCAAACAAAAAGAAAATAAAATAAAAGATAATTATAGATAATATCAACGAGACCCTATAGATAACTAATATCACTCACCCAACCATGATCTGAATTTAGATTTCATCACTGGTAATTTTTCAAGTAGGAGTTAAGCATTTACTTCAACCAAAAACGAAGTTCTTGAGTGTGTGTGAAATAGTACATTTAACTTCAAACCACCAAAAAATTTAGATAAAAGTAGAACAACTGAAATAAGAAGAATTCTCTCAGAACTTAGCTCCATAAGTCCAATTTTCGTAAATCCTCTCCAATAATGTAATCAAACACCAAAATGAGAGATCAAAAGGTCTTTTATCAAGGTTGTAATATAAGGTCACAAGGTAAGGGCTAAGAAAGAAATGGATATGGAAAATCAAAGCAAACTAGGAAAATACTTGGTAGAAAGAAAAAAAATAAAAAGAATATCCACGGGATTCACACCATAGCTCTTTCTTAATAATATGATTATACTAATGACAATATTGTTGCTATCTTAATAAGTCGAGTTCTCTTTTTTTATGTCACCTTGATACTCATAGCTGATTTTCAACCACTTTAACCTTTTTTTTATTCTTACCTTTCACTTTATTTTCTTTTCACACTTTGATCAAATACAGAAAACATAATGTGGATTATTTAATTTAAACTAATTTTCTCTTTAAATGAAAATTTCCACCAAAGTATTTTCTAAAACTTTAAGGTAAATTCATGGTTTTTTAGGTTTAGAATGAGAATGATTTATGTAGTTAAAAGAACAAATAAAAGGCTTATGTAAAATACGGCTCAAGGGGTTGATCAAGGGAATACACAATGCAATGATTGCATGATAATCAAGAAAGATGGGGAAAAATTTTTGTTGTAACAAAAAATATTACCTAGATCCTTTCTCTAATATTTGGTATTAACAAGGATTTTACCTCAAGGATATATCATTGGATTCTAGAGCAAAGAAATATTGAACTATCCTAACCCAATTAATTCAATTCCTTCCCTTCCTAGGTAAAACGAGGTAAAGAAAAATTGACTATGTGCTAAATTACTTTCAAGGACAAAGATTTAAATCAAAATATCCACAAAACTCTGTCTAACATAATAACAAATTTTGAAAGTTTTTCTCAAAACCATTATCAATCACAAACTTCAAAGTCATAGCCAATTAAATCATTCTCAAATAGATGTTTGATAAGAGAATCCAACAACTCAAAACTATAGAAGTATACACCCCTAAACTCAAACAAAAAATTGTCCTCATTATAATTCAAAAGTGAGATAAATTAAGAAATGAAAGGAACCTCCCTAGTTTTATGGTGGATCCGCATTAGTTTGTAATTTTTAGCTCTTCATTCCTGCAAAATAAATAAGCATCAAATTCTAAATTATTCAAATAAATAAATAAAATAATAAAAGAAAGTTTTATGAGATGTCTCCCACAAATGCTTGTTTTAGAGTCTACAACTAGACTTGTCAATCTTCATAAATTAGGATTTCGAATAGGAATAAAAGCACAATTCCTCTCCACTTGTTCTCCATAATAGTGCTTCAATCTCTCACCGTTAACTCTGAATATATGCCCTACCTTATCCTTCAAGTCTATTGATCCAAAAGGGGAAACTTTGTTAATTGTATAAGGACCTATCCATCTTGATCTTATCTTACTCGGGAAGAGTTTTAGTAGTGAATTGAAGAGCAAAACCTATTGTCCTAGAGTAAACTCACGCCTAAGAATCAGTTTTTCATGCCACTTCTTTTTTCATTCTTTATAGATTTTTGCATTTTCATAAGCATCATTTCACAACTCATCCATTTCATTCAATTAAAGTTGTTTTTTCCCTTGCTGCCTTCAAATCAAAATTAACTTCTTCATAGACCAATAAACTTTATGCTTCAACTCAATAGGGAGATAACATGTTTTTCAAAACACTAATTGATAAGGAGAGATCCTGATAGGTGTTTTAAAAGTTGTACGGTACGCCCACAAAGTTTCATCAAGCTTCTTTGCCCAATCCTTTCTATTGGTGTTGACCATTTTCTTAAAGATATTCTTGATTTCTCGATTTGAAATTTCTGCTTTGCAATTAGTTTGAGAATGGTAGGAAAGTGTTATCTTGTGCTTGACAACATACTTAGAAAGAAGGTTATCGAACAACTTGTTGAAAAAGTGGGTCCTTTCATCACTAATAATAGCTCGTGGAGTGTCAAATCTTGTGAATATGTTCATATGTAGAAATTTGAGCACTACCTTTGCATCATTTGTTATTGCAACAATTGCTTCCACCCACTTTGACACATAATCAACTACTAACAAGATATAAACAAAGCCAAAAGAGGGAGGAAAAGGACCCATAAAATCAATTCCCTAAACATCAAATAACATAACCTTTAAGATATTTTTCGATGGTAGCTCTTAACGCCTTGAAATATTTCCCATACGTTGGTATCAATCACAAATTTTCACCAAAGTATAACTATCATGAAAAATAGAGGGTGAAAAGAAACAACTTTGAAGTACCTTAGCAGCTATTTTTGTTACTTCAAAATGTCCCCCATATAATAAGGAATGGAAATGATAGAGAATGGCTTACATCTCCACTTCAGGCACACAACTTCGGATGATTTGATAAGGGAATCTTTTGAAAAGAAAAATCTCATCCCAAAGATAATATTTCACATCATGCAAAAACTTCTTACATTGGTGGTAAGTAAGATCTAGTGGCAATACCTTACAAGCTAAATAGTTTACGATATCAGCATACCAAGGAAGCTTGATCTCACATGCAAACAACTACTCATCAGGAAATGCTTCTTGGATCAATAAATTTGATTTTACTTCCTTTTGCTCCAACCGAGAGAGATGGTCAACAACTGAATTTTTACTTCCATTCTTATCACGAACTTCCAAATCAAATTCTTGAAGAATAAGGATCCAATTAATCAACCTAGGCATAGCATCCTTCTTTTCAAATAAATAACAAAGTGATGTATGATCATTGAACACTATCACCTTTGTACCAATGAGGTAAGACTGAAATTTGTCACAAGAAAACACCACTGTCAGCATTTCTGTCTCAATTGTTGTATAATTCAATTGAGCTTCATTCAATGTCTGACTTGCATAGTATATGTCCCTAAAAAATTTGTCTCTTGTTTTTCCTAACACTACTCCAATTGCAAAGTCACTTGCATCACACCTTACATCAAAAGGTTGACTCCAATTAGGTAAAGTCAATACTAGTGTTGAAATCAGTTTCTCTTTGATTGCATTAAAGGCCTACAAACAAATAACATTAAATAGAGGAAGATGATTATTATATGGGGGAGAATTTGAAATATTAAATGAAGTTTGAAGCAAAGAAATGGGAAAACAAAGTTTCAAGTATTTTGAAAGTGATTATGGTTTCACTAACACAAATTAGCTAATTTGTTTGGCATAATGCATAGATTTTATTAAAAAAAAAGTATCAAAAATTTGGGTAGGTTATACTATAGACCTATTTTGGCATGGGTTTTTATGTAAAACTCACAAAATTTTAAAAAGTTAAATTTGGGTGGGAAGTATAGTAAAATCCACACAAATTTTAATATAAAAAACAATTTTTAAATGAAAATTGGTAAAAAAATTTAAATATCCTTCTTTATAATTTTATTTTATGAACTAATGTTTTTTATAAGAAAAAAATAAAATAAAAAAGATAAAATTATATATGAACTATCCTTAAAAAATAAATGTAGATATTGAAAAAACAATTAAACAAAAATTAGTCAAATATTTAAATATCTTTCTTTATTATCATTTTTTTAATTTTGATGTTTCATTGAAATTTGTGTCGATTATCTGAAAAATCCACACAAAATGTAAAAGTTTTTTAGTTACAAATCTAATTAGCTAGAAGGGTGAATAGATAATTAACAAAATATGAAAAATTAAAATTTGCGTAGATAACTAGGAATGCAATCATCCGTAAATAAAATAATGAAAAAAACTTAAAATAACACATGAGATTTTTAGGTGAAGACAACCTAGGCCACAACAATGGCCTAAAAGAAAAACCATCGGTCACCAGACCACATAACTATCTACTATGAATGTACATTCGATTATAAGGCTAGACTTAAACTACCCACTAAACTAATGCCCCAAGTATTCTACTTACCAGCTTCCTGCTTTCTTTCATAGTCTTCACAAGCAAGGTGTTCAGATCCAGACCAATATTTTGATAAACTCAAGTCATATATGTTACCAAACCAATTTTGCTAATACCTAAAATGTTAGCACAAAAACACAAGTGCAATGTGTGTCCTAGAGGTGATTAAACAATCAAAAACTCTAGTTAGAAGATTCCAAAATATATCAGTTAATATTAAATCATCTAGCAACCCTAAAATAAGTAGATTAAACACAAGTTCAATAAAGATAGCTTCTTTAAAGAAAAATAATCAAACCACATAATTATGATATTGCACACACAATTATTTAATCCAATAGTTCAAGAGCATAAGAAACTATATGAACATTTAATTGAAATATCATAAACTAGTTAAGCTTATTAACTAATCAAACACAACCACCAATATTTGACTAATTAATTAAAGAATCTTAAAGGAATATGATCTTGTTTTTACAAAGAAATTTGAAAGACAAAACTTAAGATAAAAAAAATTGATGCTATGGTGGTTAATTGAAATATGGAGCATTAGGTTCTTTATATAGGAAAGATTGAAGCACTAATACTAGGTTAAAATCCAATGACAATTCTATCCATTAAATAATGCATAGAGTTGTAAATAATAGAGTCAAAATGATAACTGGAATATTTGGCTTGAGTAATAATTAGGTTAAAGTTGAAACCTTAGCTGCTCGATCGATCTAGCCAAATAGTTTGATCAATATAACCAATCCTCAATCAATTTAAGGTATTAAAAAATAAATTCCAAGATAGGTAGATCGATCTATCAATTTTTCAATCGATCTACCTCAATTGAAAATTAAATTAGGGACTTTTTAATTGAGGTAGATTGATCTACGATCAATCTACTCACCTTGATTGATCGAATAACCTAAGTGCAAAGTGTTTCTCTATGTCTAATATGAAATTTAACATATATAAGAATAAAAATATACCTGTAATATGTTCATTTGGAGCTCGATAGTTTCTTCAGCTTGAAAAGTGTTCTAAAAATGCTCACCTAGAACTAAAATTATATTTAGATGTTTTGTTCATGAATATCTCTAAAACTCGCTAACATTACAAAATGTTTTAATATATAAGCTCATTTTGCATGTTCCCTTCACACATAGAGACCATTATCAAGCAAGTAAACAAATACACCTCCTCAACCACCCACCATTACTTGCGCCATCACTTTGTTGCTCTCCTTGCCATTCTCACCACTTACTTCCTTACTTCTTGCATCCAATTTTAAGGTAATGCCTTTTATAATCCATAAAATTTCTAGCTTTCCAATTTTATTTACTTTTTTCATCTTTAGTTTTAGAGCTCAAAATGGTAGGCATTAAATTTCTCAACATCATTTTTTTGTTCATTGTGTTTGTATATCATCATCATTTTGAGGAAATTGATAATTTAAATTCTTGATTTATTGCATTAGAATGTAACTTTTGAGGTTTTATATTATCTATTTATTTATTTATTTGATGATGGTTTAATATTTGTAGTAATTAATAGAATAAGAAAGCTCGGAACTTTGTTTTTTTATAAGGAAAAGAGTTTCTAAATGGGTTTGGTTTACAAGATCCATGACTTTTGATTTTTTGGTTGTTTGGTTCGTAAGATAATATTTGGTGGCTCATAACTCTATATTTTAGAGTTATTTTGTCCATTTTATCAAATATAATTGTTATATTCTTAATGTTTTTATTTAATTTTAATTTATTAAATTAATATTTACTCTTAGTTTTTAAGGATATATTTTTTTAAAGAAAATTAAAGAATTTGTATTGAAAAATGACTTAATTGCAAATAATAAAAGTTTGAAAATATAATTTAAATTAAAAGAGAGTTTAATTGCAAATATAAAAATTTTAAAATATAATTTGAATTAGAAAAGAGCTTGATTGTAATTAACAAAAGTTTAAAAGTTAATTTGAATTAAATTGGAGAGCTAAAATGCAATTAAATAAAATTTATTTTCTATGTAGGAAGAGGACCACGTGCGCCATTATCAACGCTCAACACGCACCGTTTGATCAGGAAATCAACAGTGAGGATTAGGCACGTGTAAGATAGACGCGACAAAGGCGATTGGACCTGGTTTTCTAGATTACACGTTGCACAGAGCGTTGAGTGGGGCCCACATGTCTGCACAAGAACCTTTCCATACGATGTGTTCTATGTAAACTGTGTGGATCCTCCCATTTCACCAAATAAGAAGCGGCCACGTGTCTAGATCAATTTTCCAGCAAATACGATGAAGACACATGGTATGTGTTTGGTAAAATGAAAACGCAGAAACGATGCCCACTTTCCAGCTCGTTTTGCATCACCCGCATGTCTACTGCAAGAGAAAATTTTCATGCGATGCGTTCCATGTAAACTTCGTGTGCCTTCCCATTCCACCATATACGAAGCAGCCATATGTCTCCTTATTCTTTCATCCAATCATATGGTGACACGTGGCATGCGTTTTGTGAAATAAAAAACGCAGGAACGATGCCCTCTTCTAACTGATTATTTGTTGTCTCCACGCGTGTTTGCTCTTTATTATTTTTCATGTATTTTTGTCCCCCACTACATGCATTTTGAAAAAAAATTAATAATTTGGGGTGATATAATTTAGACGAGAGGAAAGATATTTTGGAGTTTTTTAGTTTTCATTTTTCCAGTTCACTTTAATCTTTTTTAGCTTCTTCTCTGCGTGTTCTCTACAACATAGCGAAACTTTTCTTTAACTGTTAATTTTGTTATTTTGTTAGGAAATAGAGAGAAAGAAGATATTAAAGAAGAATAAAAGGGAAGAAATTTATTTTTCATTGAGGAATCATGAAAGAGTTTCTCCTAATCTTTTTCTTTTAAATTTTATTTCTCTGAAATGTCTGAATACTGTTGTATTGTAATTTTAATTTCTGCTATGAACTAATTTATTTGTTCTAGGGTTGTAGTGTAGCTTAAATTTTGAAATTTGAATTAATTATTTTTGAATGATTTATGGAACGATTTTAAGTTGTTTATTTTATCTGTGCTTAATACTTTTGATTATTAGAAGATTAATTAATTGATCTGTGACACTTAAATAAACTTGAAAATGACATTTTTTTTGTGTTGCTCGTGATAAAATAACATATATATAAAGGATAGGAATATACTTTTATTGTACGTGCAACTATTTGAGAACTTAGAACTTAATAAATCTGGGTGAATTTAATTCTCGTAGAAATATAATGAATTATTTTAGCAAGATGTGTCTATATGGAGCTCGGAAGAGATATATGGATAAATTAGGAGTTCTTCGTTAACAACTTAAAATACGAGAATTTTCAAGTGAATTAATTTGGTGAAACTACAATCTTAGAATTTTCTTATAAACTGTTATAAAAATTAGTTAGTCAAACTGCATCAAACTATCGACTGTTTGGATAGAATCAGGTTGAAATAATTTTAGCAATTAACGAACACTAGTAAAAAATCTTCATGGGAACGATAATTTTACTTATCAATTTTATTACTTGTGACCGTGTATACTTGTACATTTTTATGTTTTCCTAAAGAGACAACAGTGGCTACAATGCTTAGCACACCATATCTAAAAATCATAAATGTTTTTGTTATGAGTACAAATTATTCAATATTATCATAAGTTTCTTTGTATTTTTTTAGATATAGGTTCATTGAATAAGATTGTCTTCAAAAGTTTTTTGCACATTTAGGATAATGCGTGCAAAATTAGAGAAAATAGTATTATGCATTTAGTTTTTTGGAACCTACAAAGATATTTTTGTGGGTTCTTCTGAAAATTTAGGTGGGTTTTCAAAAAAACCCACATAATTTTGTTTTACTCCTTTTTGCATGTGTTTTAAAAACCCACATAAGTTAACGTTTGAGTAGGTTAAATACCCATGCAAAACTCGAGATTGTAGTAGTGTCCTTATTGTTTAACATCGTCGATAGTATGCATGAGATATTCTCTCAACTAATCGAAATCTCATTAGAAGAGGAATGCAAGTGGACTCTCTTTGCCAACTATGCAAGTCAGAAATTAAAGATATAAGACATTTTGTTCATTAATTGTTTGTTTTATTTGGAAGTCATATATGCTATTATTGAAAAAAAAACTATTACATTTAGATAACCATTCAATCCAAGATTGAATGAATTTTCAAGCAAAGAAATTAGACGACAAAGTGGATGAGAAAACCCAATGGAGGAAGATGATTATTATATGGTAGAGAATTGGAAAGCTAGGAATGAGAATTTTAAGAATATTTTAAGACCTGTTGAAGAAGATTTTTTTCTCATCAACAATCAAATATTTCTCAGGAATTTTGATAAATTAATAAATGAGAAAAAAATGAATTGAGATGAAAATCTACTCTCTTTTTTCACCTAATAAGACATTAGGCCAAAGGTATATATATACATGTTCTAATCCATCTCTAATGGTACAATGTAATTCTAACTAATATAATTCTAATTAATGTCCAATAGTAACATTCTTGATATTTACCATGAAGAAGAACTAATGCATAGTTTTGCTTCCATGTTGAGTGTCTAATGGTAACATTGCTTAATATGAGATTTGATTCCCTCATTTTACTAATTTGACTTCCTCCATTTACTTGTCATTGTTATTGTTAGGTTTATGTTAGTATTGACAATATTTGTGAAACAAAACATATAATTATAATTTTAGTTTCTAGGAATGCCTTAGAAGAATTTTTGAAACCAAAGAAACTATTGAGCCTCAACGGTCACATATCAGATATTTTTCTAATCTCGTGCATATTAGATTGTATATTAGAAAAATAGGAACAATGTGAAATTAGGACACTTGATTGATCGAGTAATTATTTGATCGATTGAGCAATATAACCTAATTAAATTAATTTTTTAACACATGACTAGATTGATCGAGGGATTTACTCAATCAATTAAGGAGTAGATCGATCGAGTTAAATCAATAGATCGATCTACTTCTTGAATAATTATTTAAATGTTGAATGGATAAATCAAAACTAAATTTGATCTATCAACCAATGTATTAGATCGATCGAGCACTTGGTTAGATTGATCGAGAAGCGAGTTATTTGATTTTAAAATGTATTTTTATTATGATTTGGATTGACGTTTTTACTATATTGTCTTTATTTCTTAAAATTGTTTTAAATGATTTTATGGACAATAATAATTTTTTTAACCTAATGTGCTTCAAAATATTCTATAAATATAAACCTAAGCACACAATTGAAACTAACCACACAAAATCTATTGTGTTGATTTTCTTCATCTTTTATTCTCTCTTGTTTTGCTGAAAGTTTTTTAAGTGGGATCTTTCATTAAGTTAATTTATCAAAAATTTATGATTGTATTTGATATATTAACAAGCCTACAATAATAATTGTGTTATTATACTTTTAACTAATTATTCTAGAATTGCTAGTTATTTTTGATTTATCTAATATGTCATTTAAATCAACTAGTTAGGGTTATTCATTATTGAATCTACTTTGGGACACACACTTACACTTGTGTTTATATGCTAAATTTTCAGGTGATAACGATGTGAATTCAATTAACTCGTGGGACTTGAGTTTGTTAGAATGTTGGTTTGGATCCAAACGCATTTTCTGTAAGGACTATGATGAAAGTTGTGGCTTATAAGTAGGTTACTTGAAGTCATTACATGGGTGGGTAATTTGAGTCCTAGCCTTGTAACTAAATACTTATTTTTATAGTACATAGTTAGGTGGTTCAATGGATCAATGGTTTTCCTCTTAGGTTATTGGTGTGGCCTAGGTTGTTTTCACCAAAAAATCTCATGTGTTGATCTTTTTATTTCTACATTACTTTATGTACGCATAATTAGTTGTTTAACTGCTTACAAAGTTTTAATTTACCATATTTTTATTGACAAGATATTTAGATCTATAGCTAAACAAACTTTCATTTAGTATTAAAGTTGATCACTAGATACATTTAGTATGCCTAGTACCTTATTGTGGATCATTTAAGAAAGGGCTCATCTATAACCCATTCACCTTACTTTGATGGGCCTAATTACCCTTATTGGAAGGCTCATGTAAGAGTCTTTCTATGGTCTATAGATGAAATTTTTTGGAACTATGTGCTTTATAGTTGGGAACCACCTACCGTTACCAAAGATAATATGTTTACTCCTAAACATAGGAAAGACTAGACCATTGAAGACAAAATTAGTAGTAACTGAAATAAAAAAGGTATTAATGTTATTTTCAATATTGTGTCTACTAATGAGCTTTGTCATATTTCTTATATTGAAACTACTAAGCATGCTTGAGATATTTTGGAGGTTGCCTATGAGGGTACCTCAAAAGGTAAGCAAACAAAATTTTGCATGCTTAATACCTAATTTGAGAATATTAGAATGAGAGAATATGAGACTTTTTTAATTCTATGCTAGATTATGTGACATTACTAACACCTATGCTAATAGTGGAGAGAAAATAGATGATTTAAAGATAGTTTGAAATTTTCTCTGCTTATTACTAGATCGGTTCCATGCAAAGTTCACTGTTAATGATGAAAGAAAGGATCTTGACAATATCAAAATAGAAGAAATTATTATATCACTTCAAACTTTTGAGATGAGTTTACATCCTCTTACAAAGAATAAGGGTGTTGCCTTCAAAACCATTATGGTTGAGAAAAGGGACAATGAAGATGTAGAACTAGCACTCTTGACCGAAAGACTAAAGTATTCAATAGAAAGAAGCCTAAAAAAAGCTCAACCAAGCCATAAAAAGGATCAGAATCAGAGAGAACTAAAGCCTTTGACTTTTGATGGTAAGAAATCTAAACTCACTGGACCTCAATGTTTTGACTGTATGGATTTTAGTCACTTTGTAGAAAATCATGCAAATAAGAAGAAAAACATGGAAGAGCTTTGAATACCACATTTTCTAACATCGAAAGCAACAATAACAATCCAATTGAACTAGAAAATAATGATATAAACTTCCTATCATTTCCTACAAATGCTAGTAGATGATCTAGCAAGACAGACATTAATTCAAACAGCGAGGAAAGTAATACTCAATTTTTACTTAAGAGTTTTAATGTCACTAATATTAACGTTGTGTTCAAAGTTCATAATATGAGAAAAAAAGATAAAGAAAATTTTCTCATAGAGACAATGATGCAGGTTTGACTAACTTGTGGACTCGAGTTTGTTGGAATACTGGTCCAAATCCAAATGCCATTCTTGTAAAGACGATGATAAAAGTAGTGGCTTGTAAGTAGGTTACTTTGGGGTATTATCTGGGTAGATAGTTTGAGTTTTAGCCTTGTAATTGGATACTTATTTTTCATAGTGAACAGTTAGGTGGTCTGATGAATCGGTGGGTTTCCTTTCAGGTCATTGGTATGACCTAGGTTTTTTTCACCTAAACATCTTATGTATTGATATTTTTATTTCTACATTACTTCACATATATGGCATTGGTTATTTGGCCACTTATGAAATTTTAATTACCATACTTTTCATTTACTAGATGCTTAGATCCATAACTAAACGATTTTTAGTTGTCATCAATTGATCAACGAGAGATAAGTCTCTTAATGTTAACAGGTCCCTTCAAGCTTAGGAATGGAAGAAGGTTAAATCCTAACTTGACTCGAAACATGCTAAATGATAGTTTTGGTAGTGGTATGGTAAGCACATCTGTAATTTGTAAGTGATAAGGCATGAATTTTGTAACAAGGGTACTATCGGTAACTTTTCTTAGACAAAGTGGTAATCCAGCTCAATGTGCTTGGTAGAAGCATGAAAGATAGGATTAATTGTCATATGTAAGCACTGATATTGTCACTGAAAATTTATGGTGATTATGGCAAAGGATCATCAATATTGTAAAGTAGATAAGTTATCCAAGTGAGCTCGACAGTGGTGGATGCAAGAGCTCAATATTCAGCTATTGTACTACATCTAGCTACTATTAGTTTCTTTTCCATAGCCAACATATTAAATTGAGCCCAAATAAATGAAAAATCCTATTGTGCTTCATCAAGTAATATGACATCTAGTCCAATCTGCATCACAAAACCATTTCATGTGAGTGTACTTTGAGATAAGATTTGAATACCATAATTAAAAATGCCCTTAAGATAACAAAGATTTTTTTTACATAGAAATGAGCAAGGATGGGTTGAATAAAATGTTAGCACACTTTGTTAACAACCTAGGTCATGTAAGGTGTAATAAATATGAGGTATTACTTCAAAATTTTGTTTCATTGGCAAGGTTATTGTCATCATATAGAGTTGGTAGTTTAAGTGCTATAAGGGTGGACAATGAGGAATCATTAAGCATCTATGTTTTGATAAGGATATCTTTAGTGTATTTGGATTGAGAAAGAAAAAGTTCACCAAGAAATGTTTGACTTCGATTTTGAGAAAATAAGGAAGATCTTTAAATTCATTCAAAGCAAATTTACTGCTTAGTTTGATTATGAGAGTTTCAGTGGGTGTTGGACTACTTTGAGTAAGAATCACATCATCAATATAAACAAGAAGAAGACAATGTCATTATTTCCCTTATACAAAAACAAGGAATAGTCAACCTTATTGCAAAAAAAAATCCAAGATTTAGTAGACATTGGAGAAGTATATCAAACCAAGCTCTAAGTGCTTGTTTTAAACCATATAAAGACTAATGCAATAGGAAAACATGATTTGGAAAGTTTGGATTGATGAAACTTAGGGATTGTTCCATATATACAGTTTCTTGGAGAAATCTATGAAGGAATGTGTTCTTGACATCAAGTTTTCTGATGGACCGATTTGACCATAACAAGTGAAAGAGTGATGCGTATAGTTGTTGGTTTGATAACGAGATTACAAGTCTCCTCATAATCCAATATAAGAACTTGAGAAAACCACTTTGTAACTAAATGAGTCTTATAGAGGTCAAGGGAATCATCTATTTTGTATTTGATTTTAAAAACCCATTTTAAGCCTATAATGTTGATATTTTTTAGGCAAGGAACAAGGATTCATGTATGATTTTTGTTCAGAGATGATAATTCCTCTTCCATAACAGCTTTCTAATATGGATATTTAAGAGTTATTTTTATGGTTTTTGGTACTTTAGTAGTGTAGTCTTGGTTCATGGTGTGAGAAAAATTGAAAGAACTAGTATGATGACATTCATAATCATTTAAGTAAGGATGGATTGGTATCAGGTGCTTGTTGGAAACCTTGCTCAATATTATCTTGTACATTAGGGAAGTGTTCCTCTTGAGTTTGGTTAGTCTCTTGCTCATTAGTTGTATTTGTGAGGTTTTCTTCTTGAAACACTTTTGTGATATTATGAGACTTTTCTTATTTATGGAAACAATCAAGAGGGTTAAGGTTTTGTATAGTTATGTTGTTAGATATTTTAGCTTCGGATTTAATGCTTGAATTGGTTCCTTGAATAGTAGAATATTTGGATTTAAGGTGCTACTTTGCTTGATCTGGATAGGTAGTGACTACAAGCTCGCTAGAATGAGAGTTGTTAGAGTAAGGAAACACTTTTCATCAAATACCACATGTTGTGATATATAGATCTTATTAGTAATAGGATCTATACGCCTATAGCCTTTGTGATTAGGATTATATCCAAGAAAAACACATGGAAAATGTTTTTTTCAAAATTTATTTTGACTTCGATATCTTAAAGAAGGAAAACTTTTGCAACCAAAAACCCTTAAATCATTATAGTAAGGATTCCTTTTATATAATTAAAAAGTGGGGTTTCATTAGTAAGATAAGAAGATGGAAGTCTGTTAATTAAAAAAATGGTCATAAGAAAAGCATCTATCCAAATATTTAAGGTAAATTAACATGAAATATCATAATGAGACTAGTTTCTACAATATGTCAATGATTTCTTTCAACAATCCCATTTTACTCTATTGTTTCTATACAATACAATTGATGAAATATATCACACTAAGCAAGATGGTCAATAAAAAAGGTTAGAAGTAAATTCGATGCCTCTATCACTTTGGAAAAAAATTATTTTTCTATTAAATTGATTTTCACCTAGTTTTTGAAACTTTAAAATGGATTTAAAAAAATAAAATTTATTCTTAAAAGGATATAATCAGGTGTAACAAATACAATCATCAATAAAAATGATGTAATAACAAAAATGTTGCATTGAAAAAAAAGGAGCAAGCCCTCATATATCAATATATCAATGTGAATTTTGTCTAACAAAATTTAACAAATCTTATTTGAATCATTAAGAGGAAGTTTCCATTATTTTCCTAATCAACAGCTAATGCAATCTAAATTTTTATTCAATTAACTAACTAGATATATTAATGACTTTCTTATTTTCAAGCAGTTGTAAAAGCATTGAATGAGGATAATCTATTCATTGATTCCATAGGTTCGAGAAAGCTTGTTTTGATTTGATTTCAACGAGAGTTTTCATTTTTTCTTCTTTAAGTGCATATAGCTATCCCTTTTTACATTTCTTTGCTAGGATTCATTGTCTTTTGTCTTTTATAACAAAACCATTAGCATCAAATTCGAAAATGCATTCATTATCATGAGTCAAGTAACTAACAAATGATGAATTCTTTTTTTAATTTAGGAACAATGAATACAAATTTTAATTTTAAGTTACCATATGAGGTCTTTAGGAGTGCATTACCGGTGTGTGAAACTGATAATTTATTAACATTACTAACATAAATAACCTTTTGCCCATTATAAGATTTTGGATAACTTAGCTTACCAATTTCATTGGTAATTAATGTGTGATGTCTCTAGAATCAACATAGAAATTTGGGTCATTCCCACCTTGAATAGTAATGGCAGCAAGTGCTTCAGGCGTATACTCATTATGGGAGGCATAATCATACTTGTAATAATACTCAATTGCAATATGGTAAGTTTTTCTGTATATTTGACATTGTACATGCATTTCTCATATTTTCTTTAAAAATACTTTGACCATTTCCTTGTGAATTTTCCAATTATTAATAGTTTTTATGTTTCTTTGTGTTTCAAAGTTTTTTTTAAATAATTTTGATTATTTGAATGACCAGTAGGGTTGAAGTCTCGTCCTATTAAGTTAAAGGTGACCTCCTCTATTATTTTGACCACGCCTTTTTTTTTCAAAGAAAGCTTGAGCATGATCGATTAATCTCTTTAGCTCTTCATGTTGTACAACTAACATTTGCTCATGATTTTCTAAAGAGAGAATGAACTGGTTAAAAGAATAATATGGTGGCTTAGCAAGCATTGCCACCCAAAAATATAGATAATCATCATTAAGTCCTCGTACAAGATGAAAGACTTTTTCAATGTCAGACATTGATTTGTTGATGGCACCTAAATTGTCACAAATTAACTTGAATTTACCCATATATTCTTCTATAGATAAGAAACCTTTTGTCAAGGAAAATAGTGAGTTCTTTTGAAATGCTTCCTTCTCAAATGTGTTTGGAATGAATTGTTCATTCAAACATGTCCAAATCCTTTTTACTGATTCACTACTACAATATATATCTTTGGTCTCAGAAATTTAGCCTCGTTCTTTTTAAAAACTGAGGCCATAGGATTTTACCCTCAATTTTTAAAAAACCGAGGCCATAGACATATCCTATGGTCTCAGTTATTTAAAAACTGAAGTCATAGACATGCCCTATGACCTCAGTTATTTAGAAAACAAGACCATAGACTTATCTTATTAATTTTCTCTCATTTACACTAAACACCAAAAACATTTATCAATTTTTTTCTTTTTCCCTATTTTTCCATTTTTCCCTTTTCTCTTCTCTTTTCCCCCTTTTTCTCTTTCTCTTCTCTTTTATTTTTCTAGCCACGCACATCACCCCCCTCCACCTCTTAATTTTTTATTTCTTGTGCCTTATCCCTTCCACCTCCTCAACTGATCCCTCATCCCATCCACCTCCTCAACTGATCCCTCTTCCCCTCCACCTCCCTAGCTTCTTCATCCCCTCCAATTGCCTCATCCTCTCCAACTCCCTCATCCCCTCCAGCGAGCATAAGGTGAGCACGAAAGATTTAGATTTTGGAGAGCACGCAAGATTTAGGTTTTGGCGAGTGCAAGTTACAAGTGGAAGAAGAGAGATAGAGATATAAGATAGCAACAAATTTAGGGTTCGTCATTTACTTTTCCTGAATTATTGATGAGCGAAAACTGGAATCGCCGATTCTTGCCAATACTTTGGTTTTAATATTTATAAAACTCTCGCAAGTGCACGAATCATTTCGTAGAAAATGATAAGTATACTCCCAAGGTCGATCTAAGGAAGGAATGTATGTGGTTTTTAATTTATTATTCAAACTTTTAAAAACAAAATTAAATCCTAAACATCCTGTCACGATATTTTGGAGTTTTGTGTTTTTAATCTACTTACATAAAAATAAACATAGATTCAATAAACATTTATGCAAATTTTATCATTTATAATGGTGGAGTATTTATGGATATAATAACTAAGTTAATTATGCTTGCTCATATTATCTAGGTTATTAAACATATGAATTTATATTTATTGATTCTCCCTTTTTTGTATGAATACCACCTTTGGTGGGGTTAGATATTCTTTGTTAACTAAACAAATCAATTAACACCTATGGGTGGGGTTGATAACTAATATGCTTAATTAAATTAATTCCTTTTTCTAAGAGATTGAAAATGAACCATTTAAATGCTACCTTTGGTGGGGTTAGATAGTTTAAACTTTATTCAAGGTGTCCAAATTAAACCTAAGAATTTAGTTATCCGAGTACTAACTTTCAAGTTTTAAAACCACTACTGAAAACATATTGTCAATACATTTTCAGATAATAATTCTTATAAATACTTTTGAAATAGAGCTTCACTCTAACTACCGGGCGATTGTACCAACAAATAAAAGAGCACTACTCTAAATCAGACCGGATAACTAAACCTTAAAATCTAATTTTTAGGTTTAAGTTTGTAATGAAAAATAATATATTTCTCTCTAACATTCTTAATATAAAATCTTGAATAAAAACAAAACCAATTCATTTTAGAGATTTTCACCTATTTAATATTTCGCAAGCATAACAACGTTATTATTACATCATGTTTATAAACAGCCAGCACAGTTAAATTTAATCACAGACAAATTAAATATAACATGTAAGAATAAAGCATAAAAATAACTGTAAAGAAAATAAAATCCTTATAGAACTTCGACGCTATTCTCGTTACTGGAAAACCTCCAAGCGGAATTTGCACTCCCATTTATTGAATCAAAAAGCTAAGAAATTACAAAAACATAACTAGTTCTTCCCAAAAAGGAAAGAACTCTAAAACTAAGAGAAATTAACTAAGAAAAGCTAAAACTAAGAAAAACTAAAAATCTAAGAAAAGAGAGAAAGAAAGAAGAGAGAAGTGTGTTTTGAAGGTGTGTTTAGAAGTGAAGGGAATGGGGTATTTATAGGTGAGGATGGAGAGAAAAAGTGAGTGAAAAAATGTTTAAAAAATGTAAAAACGCGTAGTGCAAATAGTGAGGTCATTGATGACGTCAGTATGACGTCATAGGGGCAGCTGCACGTGAAAAATGGGGCGAAACGGGGGTCGGCCGCGCGGAATGGTTGTCGCTGCGCGCAGGGGCGCGCGCGTGAACAGTAGCAGCGTGCTGGGGCGTGCGTGGATTGGGAGGCAGGCGCGTGCGGGACTGGGCTTGGGCGCGCGGCTGGGCAGGTTCGCGATTCGGCGGCGCGATTTTCTCCTTTTTGACATTTTTTATCTTTTTGACCCATTTTGTCCAATTTTTCCATATTTGTTGACCTTTCCCCACTTATTTATTAATATATTTGTGATGTATTGCTTCCAGTATTACTCTTTGAGTCTTGAAGTTACGTTTTTAAGCCAAAATACCTGAAAAACAATAAAAATACCTGTGATTCCGAAAATACAAATTTATATAAATATATGATAAAACATATAAATATATATATTTTAATCAATTAATATGCATAAAATCATGGTTATTTTAGTGCTTTTTGAGCACTCATCAATTATGGTATCTTTTTTATTTTGAGTACATAATTTTGAAAACCAAGAAATTGTTTCTATACGTTGCCTATGTCTAAATATATTTTTAATCATTAGCTATTGATGCTTCGGCTTATGATTTTACATAACTGAACATAGCGTTTATGTTTTTATATATGTCTACGAGGAATCACTTGAAGTTTTAGCTTTGATCCAAAAACAATCTATGTGCTTACATGAATTTTGTATAGTTATTTGATATTTGTATAAGTTAGTCTAACATATTTTGCAATTATTTTGGTGCAATATTGACATGTTTGATGCCTAATAATGTCATTTTTGTTTCCCCAAGAACCTATTAAAAGTGCTATAATAGATTATTGCATTCATATCACAGACAATGATCGGGAGAGCATTCATAGAAAAGTAAAGACTTTCAATTGATTGAAAATGAATTTTTACTCTTCAATTTTCTAATTTAGTTGGTATTGTTAAAGTATATGTGAGTCGGATGTGACTACAACTTTTAATGTTTCATTAGCTTTTTGGGTTTTTGAGGTTAACATGGGTTGAATTAGTATAACAGAGAAATAAAGAGCTGAGACAAAGTAGTAGTAATAATAGTTTTGTTTTTGTTTTTTGAATGAAGTGGCCTGGAAGCTCTTTTAAAAGCTCTGATGTTGGGAAAAAAAGTTATTTTAAAGGCTCTGATTTTTTTTCGGGTAATGTTATCATAATATTGTGTTAAAAATTACAATCTATTCTATTGGAGTTTTAGATAAAGATGGAATAGATATGAAAAGAAAGTGAAAAACAAAGTTGATATAATTAGGAGGTTTCAAAGTAAATTCGATGAATAAGTTCACATTATTTTGGTGTCCTCTAGTGATAGTGTTGGGTTGAATAAACAAGAAATATTTTAATAGATTTGTTCCCGTTATTTTCTTTGATTAATTTAATAAAAAGTTACTTATAATTTTATATCCTATTAAATAATAAATATCATATTATATTTAAGTTATGTGATCTAACAAGACAAGGTAGATTAATTCTATAGAATGGACTTGTTGTTCTTCTATGCAAGCAAATCCCAAGACAACTGATGTTATTCCTCTTCACCTTGGAAAATATTTGGTTGTCAGAATGGTGAGAATGTAAATCAAAGTAGGATTTTGGAGTTTCATAAAGTTCTTTGTTTACTAAAAACATGGGTCCAATATAGAAACGACATGCATTAGTTTAATGGAAATTGGCTATATATGGATGTAAATGTATATACTTGTGCATATTGATGAAATTGTGGGGAAGCACGTGCGAATACCATGACGGTCAACAGAACATTGTCAAATGCAATGCTACTAGGATACTAAATTGATGAAATTGTTTCCTGAAACTGTTCAAATGCAAAGCTTGAGCGGGAACTATTGAACACATTTACATACCTTTTTTTAATTTTATTTCTATAGATTTGTTTTTGACTTAGATATGTATTGGAATATGTAAGAGGCAAACTTTTGTCAAGGCCCTAGAACCTCATATGAAGTGGCTGGAAGAGGCAAAAGAAGAATAAAGAATATTTACAATCATGTGCTACTATCTAGTTCAATTTCTGAGATGTATAGTTGACATGCATTCCATGGATTCAAGAGTTTTAGAAGTAAATTGATGGCGTGATAAGCAGTTGTACCCAAAGTTAATCTCGCACAAGGGTAGGATTTTGGACCTGATTTTCATTCCTATCTTTAATAGCTTAGATAAAATTAGCTCTAGTGCGGTTGTGTTCATTGATGTGAATTATCTATTTGATAAGATCAATTATGGTGTGGTGTTATGCTTCATGAATGAAAGTATAGCTCGATTCTTGCTTTCTTTTCCTTTAGTATCTTCTTGAAACATCATGTGCTAGTTTAATGGAAATTGGCTATATATGCATGTTAATGTATATACTTGTGCATATTGAATTGGTTATGTCCATAAATACATAGCAATTGCTCCACAGGATGACCAAAATGTGGGAAAGCATGTGCGAATACCATGAAGGTCAGTAGAATATTGTCAAATGCAATGCTATAAGGATGTTATATTGATGAAATTGTTTCCTGAAATTGTTCAAATTCAAAGCTTGAGCTAGAACTATTGAACACGTTTACAAACCCTTTTTTTGAATTTTATTTCTATAGAGTTGTTTTTGACTTAGATATGTATTGGAATATATTATAGGCAAACTTTTGTGAAGACCCTAGAACCTCTTGTGAAGTAGTTGGAAGAGGTAGAAGAAGAATAAAGAATATTGTCAATCATGTGCTACTATCTAATTCAATTTCTGAGATGTATAGTTGACATGCAGTCCATAGATTCAACAATTTCAGAAGTAAATCGACTGTGTGATGAGCAGTTGTTCCCAAAGTTAGTCTGGCAGAAGGGTAGGATTTTGGACCTGATTTTCATTCCTATCTTTAATGCCTTAGATAAAATTAGCTATAGTGTGGTTATGTTCATTGTTGTGTATAATCTATTTGATAAGATCAATTCTAGTGTGGTATTGTACTTCATGAATGAAAGTACAGCTTGATTCTTACTTTCTTTTATTGTTTTTGTTTTTGACAATATTTTTTCTTTTCCTTTAGTATCTTCTTGAAACGTCATGTGCTAGTTTAATGGAAATTGGCTATATATGCATGTTAACGTATATACTTATACATATTGAATTGGTTATGTCCATAAATACATAACAATTGCTCCGCAAGATGACCAAATTATGGGAAAGCATATGTGAATACCATGACGGTCAACAGAACATTGTCAAAATGCAATGCTACGAGGATGCTAAATTGATGAAATTATTTCCTAAAACTGTTCAAATGCAAAGCTTGAGCTAGAACTGTTGAACACGTTTATAGACCCTTTTTTAATTTTATTTCTATAAAGCTATTTTTTGACTTAGATATGTATTAGAATATGTAATAGGAAAAAATTTGTTAAGGCATTGGAACCTCTTATGAAGTGGCTGGAAGAAGCAGAAGAAGAATAAAAAATATTGCCAATCATGTGCTACTATGTAGCTTGACTAATGTCACTTGTAAATTATTGTAATAGTATAAAGTCATTTTGTAATAGTAAGGTTATTATTCATATTCATTGTAAATATTAGAATTAACTAGTTAGGTTTTATTATGTTTTAGTATATAAACTCTCAAATGTAATTACACTTTAATTTTAATATAATATGATTTTTAATATTGTAATTAATAATTGTATTTTTATTTAAATTTATGGCCATAATGATATCTATGGCCTCATTTATGTAAAAATCGAGGCCACAGGGTATGTCTATGGCCTTAGTTATTGAAAAACCAATGCCATAAATATACTCTATGGTCCCGATTATTGAAAAATTGAGGCTATATACTTATCCTATGGTCTCGGTTATTGAAAAAACGAGTCCATAGACATACCCTTTGGCCTCGATTATTGAAAAATTGAGACAATAGGTAAAGGTCTATAGTCTCTCTCACTTAAGCCTCAATTCTTATAACAATGGTCATAGATCTACGATCACGATTAAAAACTGAGACCATATGTATATATTATAGTAGTGATTGGTAGGTTGACATTGTCATACTTAGTATCTCTTTAGTCATGATGCCAAGAAACAAAGAGAAAAGCAATCCGCGCATCATTGTTGAGCCATGTATCATAGGTAAATTTTTTCTTCTTTTTTCCATCATCTCCACAAGGACTTCCTTTGTTGTTTCATCATGTGTAAGATGATGAAATATCCCAAGGCTTCTAATTAAGGGAAAAACTTGTGATCTCTACAAAAGAAAATTAGAAGTGTTTAAATTAATATGGATAAAACCAGCACGTCGATGAATTGATTATATTGTGAGCTTTGTTTTTTCAAAATATCTCATGTCCAATTTAATCAAGGGTCACTTTAATACCATGAAGAATTTTGATAAAATAATGAGTGAGAAAGTAATAAATTGAGATAAAAATCTATTTACTGTTTCTTAACTTAATAAGAAATTAGATCAAAATTATATATGTACATGTTCTAATCCACCTCTAATAGTACAAAGTAATTCTAGTTAATATAAGTCTAATTAATGTCGAAAGGTAAATATTTTCCATGAAGTAGAACTAATGCATAGTTTTGTTTCCATGTTAAGTGTCCGACGATAACATGCTTTATATGAGATTTGATTTCCTTCTTTTGCTAATTTGACTTGCTCCATTTGCTTTTCATTGTTGATATCATTTAATTGAGGAGAGTTAAATCTCTTAATGTTAACAATTTGAACTTGATTATGCTCTGATGCATTTCTCTTTTGTATTTTTGTATTTTTGTAATTTGTTTTGATGTATTGGTTGGACTATTTTTTGGTCTTTGTCTTTTGTCTTTTCTCCGAGAGCTAGATAACTCCTATATATTTTGATGAAGTGCTGCTATACAGTTAAATTATTTTTTTCATTGATTTTAGGTTAATTGTATTAATTTGATTATTTTTATTAAATTATGAAGTTATTTTGATGAAGTGCTATACAGTTAAATTATTGTTTTCGTTGATTTTAGGTTAATTGTATTAATTTGATTATTTTTATTAAATTATGAAATTAATCAATTAATTTAAATAATTATAAAATTAAATTACCTATTTTGTAAAAATAATGAATCTAAATAGATTTTTTTGCATAATTTAAAACATGTTTATCAAAACAGAATCGGAATCAAAGAAAGTGATTGCTTTTCATTCATCATATTTACTTTCTAAATTGTATCACTCATGAGAATGTTGTTATTTCCAAGTTACTATTCTCATTCTCTTTTTACACTCAAATTCATTCTCCTCTTCAACCTTGATTCCTTTTCCTCACCAAAACTATTTTATTATTATTTTTGTTTTTACATTTCAAAGTTTGATAAAATTATTCTTATTTAAATTTAACAATTATGAAAATAAGTTGTTAGTAAATTCTTTTATATATTCGCACATGTATTATTTTATTATTTATATTATAAAAAAATTCTTATTTTATTCATGTAAAATATAATATTATCATTTTTCTAATACCAAAATAATTAATATTATAAGTATATTATGATAAAATTATTACTTTTATTCTCTTATTTAGATTTAACATGTTTATTTTTCATATAACATAAATTTGTTTCATACTTATTTTAATCTCTAAAAATAATTAATAAAAAATGTTAAAATTAATGATATTTCGCATTTTAATTACAATTTTTATTTTAATTAATTTATATTCCAATTATATTTAATTTTGTGGTGAGTGTCTCAATGGTACACAGTTGGCCTACATTTCATGCAATTGGTCCCGTATCAATCCCCACACACGCACTCGCACACAAATAATCAATTTTTTAAATTATTTTATATATATATATATATATTAACCATGTAAATAGTATTAAAAAACATAAATAATAAATTTTTAAAATAAAAAAAAAATGAATTACATAATTTCTTAGTTTTGTTATTAAATTGTCTATTTTTTATAATAAAAATTAACACTTTAATCATATAATTATAAAAAAAAATTCAGTGACATAATTATAAAAAAAAATTCAGTGACATAATTATAAAATTAATTAAATAAAATATATCAATTTTAAAAATTAAATAAATTATGTATCCCATACAAAAATGAAACACAAATTTTTAATAACCAATTAATTAACTTTCCATGTATATTGATATACGTACCTACACCAAACATTCCATTTCTCTTTGATTCAGAGATTATAGCAGATCAGAGTTATCTTTAACGTGCGTGTTGGGTTTCTTTCATGCTCAAGGTGGTGCTAGTGGTGGTCACTCTCTATTACCGACTTTAAATGTTTTGTCCACCGCCTTGGACCCACTTCTCTATCTCTAACATAATTTTGACTCCACACTTGCTATCACACGTCAAATAGTTTACTCAATTTTTGATGGTTATTCCTTACATTAACAATAAAACATGATCACTCTACCTGGTATGAAACTAACCGCTTTGATCTATAAATAGAAGTTTAGTAATTCACTATCATAACTTAATATTTCAAATGGAACATATGTAAATATACTGCATTATACACCCCTATTTAAGAAGTCTACCGTCTTGTTAGAATGCAAACTCACATAGTCTAATAGAGTGATGATTATGATACTAACTAATTCAGGACATTAATCTGTCTGTTTACAGCGAAATGGGACTCACTTCACGTGCCACGAGATTTTCTATATTGGTCCATAATTACATGTTTAGCAAGCCGACAACTATAACTTGATAACTGATAAATGTTTAAAAAGTACTAAAATTATCAAGATGTAATGTATTTTAATTGATTAAAAAAATTACATTTATATGATTTTATCATATTTTTATATAAATTTATATTTTCGGAATCACGGATATTTTTATTATTTTTTAGGTATTTTCACTTCAAAAATAATTTAAAGACTTAAAGAACAATACTAAAGGTAATACATCATAAATATGTTGAGAAACAAATGAAAAAAAGTCAAAAAAAAATAGGCAAAACTATCCAAACGCGTGCGCACCACGCCGAAAGACCGCACCTATCAAGCTGTTTGCTATCAATAGCTAAATGGAACCTCAATGCTTTACATTTATGGAGAAATCTCAAAAAACATCGTGACAATTAGAGAATGTCTATCCTTTGTGAGACATCACCACTAAACCTTATAGGTAATGTAAGACATAGACAAACTACATCAATTCTTTTCATTTTAATTAAAATCCTCATAAACAAAATTGTACTCACTGATTCATTTAAAAATTTATAAGATTATTTCAAGCTAATTAAATGTAATCGAGAACGTATCCAGCTATTATTACTTTAGTAAATTCTCAAAACATTTAAACATGTACTATTAAAATTGTTAGAGATGGGTTGTACGTGTGAGTCACTAATCTTCTAAAAATAATGTTGTTAAATTCAATCCAAAATAAATTAGATTGGTTGTTCATGTTCAAAATTAGATAAAAATAGATTTAACTCATAAGAATATTATATTTAATCATATATATATATATATATATATATATATATATATATATTTTTTTTTTTTGTTTTATTTTTTATTTTATAATTTTAATAAATAAAAATTCAAAAAATGAATACAGTTGGTATTATAGGGGATTTTTTAAAGTAAAGATTTGCAATTAGCCCTAAGCTATAATTCTCTTAATCTCTTTCAAAGTTCTAAATGTGACCCTAATTAGCTGAACCACGCATGAAGCTTATATATTTCTCCAATGTCGTCAGACATTGTCATCTCTACTTATTAATTTCCGTTAAGCTTTGTTGATCGTGAGTTGTGTTTCTTTTACCATCAATTATCTTCATATTTCATCGAGCCACGAGCAATTGTTGAAAAAAAGCTTGCATCAACAGCAACTATGTATTTTATTTTATTTCTTCTTTTTCTAACAACGAAAATGCCTAACCTTAATTATCCTAAATAAATATGGGAAAGGGTTAAAGGGCATTACAATATCAATCACCTCTGAACTAGTCCATAATATGCACAACCCTGCTGTATGGAATGCTGTATAGGTAGCTTTTATTACTCTCTGCCAATTCTGAAAATTTTGATACATGCATTCATATCGTTCAAATTAACAATAACATACAAAATATCACCTTTCTGAACATATATGGCCAAAGACGTCACAAGTGGCCCTCTAAAACAAGTAGACATTTAAATTGAAACTCTTGGTGATCAATCTCAAAATTAAGAATTATAGAATAGGACATGCTCCTGTTTTACATATATATATATACAACGAGTATATTCGGATAAAAATTAAAATTACTACACCTGATTAACCAACTCTTTAGGATTATTCTGTATTAAGAAAATGATTAGTATCATAAACTTGTTACATATATGTATACATACGTTATGCAACTTACTTTAATTTTATGGGTTAACTACTTTTTATATCACAAGATATATATATAAAATAAATTACAAAAATATCCAAAATGAATAAATAGTTATAATTATATTGACAATATTACATGTAATGATAAAAACATCTGTATTCAATATGAATTTTCTTGATGATATTTTGGTAAAATATTTACTGAATTAATTGATTACGTTTTATGTCTACAACGTATTAATAAATTACAAAAATAACCAAAACTTTTAAATAATTGCACTTATGTCTATAAAAAAATATACGTAGAATGCACATATTATAATTATATTAAAAAATTAAATAATCGTTATCGATCAGTCATGTTTTTATCGTTACGTATAATATTTTAGACATAATTATAACTAATTAAATATTTTAGATCATTTTAAAACTTAATACATATGTGGTGAAAATAAAACTTAATTAACTCCTACTTTTATTGATTTTTCCTTTATCATAATGGATCTTTTATATTTACATGTTAATAAAAAACCAACAAATCGCTTATTACATACATAATATTTATATATATAGTTGAATTCCTTGAAATTATGTTAATCAGAGGTTTGATATTAAATATCTATTTCCGTAATGTTATTTATAAAAAAAATGCTAAAACCAAAACTAAGAAGGTTTAAGAAGAAAAACATATTTAGGTACTGCATAAAAGCTTTCCACTTGTATGTTTAAATTTAATATCAATATTATATGAATTAAGTTTTTGTATATCTGTTCATATTAAATTTGATTAATAATTTGATATGTGAACAATGGGAGAGTATGCTTGGGATTATATGAAACTGTAACCTCGGTCGAAATTTTTGTAAAAACTAACTTCAAATATATTTTAATAATAACATATATCATAATATTTTTTAAATTTTAATTTATTATATGTTGTATAAATTAAAAATATTTAACCTTTAACGAACCCAATCAAAACTAGGAAATAGAAGAATATTTTGTAAAGATATAGCTCGGAGTCATCATGTCTTTAAAGTGCCTATAATTAATAATCATATTCATTAAACTACGAACCAATTACTGAGAAAATAAAATATGATTGATGACAATCTTAAGACTAAAGCGTACTCAAAGTTTTTCATTCATTTCATCAAAAAAAAAAAAATTCAAAATCTCTCTTCCCGTTGAACTTTACATGACATTTATATTATTGTTTTCTATTATTTTTATAACGCTTTTAATTTATTTAAAGTCTCTTATATAAATTTTAAATTTCTTTGAATATTTGTTAACTTTTTCATATTTATTTATCTGTCAATCTTAAAATATTATTTTCTATACTTTAATGTTTAACATGCATCATGATACATTTATTTGAGCTACATGTTTGTTTATATAATTTGTTTTCATTAATTTAATTTATTTATGTTTGATTTCAATACTAAGTTACGTTAGTTAGTTGTATTTTGTCGTTCATTTGCGTAAGAAATTTTTTCTAAATTTTGTGTTTGAACATGACATGATCTAAAGTTCAAAATCCATTATATCAAAAGTTGGGAAAAAATATCTTCACCATCAATGTTAACACTAAGAATGTTTGTTGAAAGCCTTGTATAACTTTTATACAATTATATATTTAATTATAAAATAAAATTATATTATACAGAATAAAAATTATATAATTATGTAGAAATTTAATACAAATAGTAGGTATGGATCTAAAATGTAATTGATATTTTACTTAACTTGTTTATAATTTTATTTTTTTAAATTATGTGCCTTGATTTTTTTTATTTTAAACTAGAAATACTTTTTTAAAATTTTAAAAAAGTAAGAAAAATATTTAAAAAATTAAATATTGATTTAAATATATAATTATAATAAAATTATTTTGATGGGTAAAAAACTACATAAAATAAATTCAATATTATTTTAAATATAAATTATTTTATTAAAATAATTATTATCAATTTTATCCGACTATATTATACAAGTTATCACCAAACATTACATAATAATTATAATATAATTCAATAAAATTCAATCTAATACAATTATACTTAATATATCTAATATGATGCACCAAATATGCTATGATTATATAAGGTAAAACCACTTAATAATTGGTTGACAAATACAGTGGAGTAAAAAGCATATTTATTTTAATTACGTAACATAATCCTTTCACATTATATGTTTAATCTCTGTGCATATATATTATTTTCATATAACTTAAAAAAGTCTTTTACGTATGTAAATATGCATTTCATATATTATTTTCATGTACAATTGAAAATTTATTATTTTAAAGGGATTTAAAAATAAATTTTGTAAATAAGTATAAAAAACAAGGAAAGCATCTTCATGTAATTTTGATCGAACTAATTACACCCTCTTGAAAACATGCTCCCTAACTTTATAAAGAACAAGTATCCTCGTAATTTAATTTAATTGTTTTTTGTCGGGATATGTTTTGATTTTAGTTGTTTTGTATTTTAATATTTCTTTTTTTTTTTTACCAAATCCTTTATGTAAGAAATAATACACGGACAAAAAATTTAAAAATAAAATTATTTTATTAAAATTAGAAATATATATAAATACAAAATTTAAATAATATATAAATTAAATAAAAATAATAATCGAGATCTGTATATTACACACCGTCCTTAAAATAATTTTTTCGCTCACTGTGAGTACTTAAAATTGACGGAAATTTATCTCATAAGACACAACGATTAAATAACAATAAACTTACACCATGGTTTATTATTTTATGAACTTTAAAATATGTGAACTCTATTGAATGAAGCTAACTCTAGATAGAAAGTATACAATCAAAAATAATAATAATAATTAATAAATAAATAAATAATATATATATATTTAATTTTTCCTATCTACTCTCTCTTTCTCTCTATTTTTCCTTTCCCTTTTATCTCTTTCCTTTTCTTTCTTCTTCTTCTTCTTCTTCTTCTTTTTCTACTTCTCAGCACCTATTTTCTTCTCAATTTTTCTTCCGTGTTTTTCTTCTCTATTTATAGATGAATCATACATAAACAGAAACTAAGAATTAATACAAATACTACTATAAAAGGGGTATTTGATTCAATATTTAAAGTCGATTTTTGGGGAAAATCGACTTATAATGAATTTTAAGTTAGTACGATGAAAAACTGACTTAAAAATTCTTTTCTATTTATAGATAAATCATACATAAACAGAAGCTAAGACTTGATAAAAAATACTACTATAAAAAGAGGTATTTAAGTCGAGATTTAAAGTCGATTTTTGGAGAAAATTAACTTATAATGAATTTTAAGTCAGTATGTTGAAAAATTGACTTAAAAAATTAAAAAAAAAATAATGTTGGTTAACACGTAGTACCAACACTATATCCTACGTGTCAACCGATGCTATACATGTTTTCTTTTCCTTTTCTCTTCTTTCTCCCTCATTTTCAAATAGAACGTGATATTGTGTGACATCCTGCTACCCAAAAAAACTGACCACCTCTTCTACTATTTCTCATTTTCCAATCACCTCTGACTACCAATTTCGACGTCATTCAATGAGTTTTCTTTCTCTCTAATTCCTCTTCTAGATCCTCTATTTTTTTAGCATAATACTCAAATTTTTTATACCAATTTTCCTTCACTTTCTCACTTACAAAACACCATTTTTTTCATTTCCTTCATATTGTCACTTCATTTACTCTTGTAAGTATTTTTATGAATTATTTTACACTTATTATTCATATTTCTTTATTTTATTTTTTTATATTATGTGTTATGTAGGTTGTGTATTTTTATTCAAACATAGAAGAGAAGAAGGTATTTTTATTCACTTTAATAATTTGATGTATTTAGGTGTTTGATATATATTAATTTATTTTAAACAAAAAAAATTGGAAAATTATTTACATGTACATGACATATATATATATATTGTATATTGTTAATATTTTATATTTGTTAATGTTATTATGAGTTTATTATTAATTGTTTGGTTTTATATATTTATATGATATTTTGGTAGATATTCTAATAATTAGAGAATTCGTATAAAATAATATCTGAAATATATTGGTTGGATACAAATTTAATATGTTTAATGAAATTAATAGAAATGGAAAACTATAGGATGTCAAAATGTAGAATTCAGCATGACTATATTTCTAGAGTTGAAAGTTTTTGAACCGAGTTTAAATTTTAAGTCTTCTCATTCTAAGTTGGTTCATCTAACCGAGTTTAAATGAAATTAAATTTGGTTATTAACTCACTTAAATGCTCGTTTTGGGTGTAGTGAGAGAAATGACTAGAGAAGAGGAAGAGCAATAAAAGAAATTAATTCAGAAACGGAAGTAGAAAGGGCGGAGAGCAGAACGAAAAATTTCATAAACAAACAATTTATTTCATTTATGAATTTTCTATTTTTTTATTTAAGACAAAAATGTTTGGCAATTTACTTCAAAATATTTCAACAATCCCCTACATGAATAAAATTGATATAAATTATAAATGAAATTTTGACAAAGAAATAGAGTTCAACAGATTGAAACTTGCATAAGATAGGTATGTGTTACCCATTGAACCTTGATGAGCGAAAAATAACATCGCCGATTCTTGCCAATACTTTGTTTTTATATTTATAAAACTCTCGCAAGTGCACGAATCATTTCGTATAAAATGATAAGTATACTCCCAAGGTCGATCTAAGGAAGGAATGTATGTGGTTTTTAATTTATTATTCAAACTTTTAAAGACGAAATTAAATCCTAAACATCCTGTCACGATATTTTAGGGTTTTGTATTTTTAATCTACTTACATAAAATTAAACATAGATTCAATAAATATTTATGCAAATTTTATCTTTTATAATAGTAGAGTATTTATGGATATAATAACTAAGTTAATTATGTTTGCTCATATTATTTAGGTTATTAAATATATGAATTGATATTTATTGATTCTCCCTTTTTTATATGAATACCACATTTGGTGGGGTTAGATATTCTTTGTTAACTAAACAAATCAATTAACACCTATGAGTGGGGTTGATAGCTAATTTGCTTAATTAAATTAATTCTTTTTCTAAGAGATTGAAAATGAACCATTTAAATGCCACCTTTGGTGGGGTTAGACAGTTTAAACTTTATTCAAAGTGTCCAAATTAAACCTAAGAATTTAGTTATCCGAGTACTAACTTTCAAGTTTTAAAACCACTACTGAAAACATATTGTCAATACATTTTCATATAATAATTCTTATAAAAACGGTTGAAATAGAGCTTCACTCTAACTACCGGGCGATTGTACCAACAAATAAAATAGCACTACTCTAAATCAGATCGGATAACTAAACCTTAAAATCTAATTTTCAGGTTTAAGTTTGTAATGAAAAATAATATATTTCTCTCTAACATTCTTAATATAAAATCTTGAATAAAAACAAAATCAATTCATTTTAGAGATTTTCACCTTTTTAATATTTCGCAAGCATAACAACGTTATTATTACATCATGTTTACTAACAGCCACTAGAGTTAAATTTAATCACAGACAAATTAAATATAACATGTAAGAATAAAGCATAAAAAATAACTGTAAAGAAAATAAAATCCTTACAGAACTTCGATGATATTCCTGTTGCTGGAAAACCTCCAAACGGAATTTGCACTCCCATTTATTAAATCAAAAAGCTAATAAATTACAAAAACATAACTAGTTTTTCCCAAAAAGGGAATAACTCTAAAACTAAGAGAAATTAACTAAAAACTAAGAAAAACTAATTAAGAAAAGCTAAAAACTAAGAAAAACTAATAAAACTAAAAAATCTAAGAAAAGAGAGAAAGAAAGAGAGAAGAGAATGTGTGTTGAGGTGTGTTTAGAAGTGAAGAGAAGTGTGGTATTTATAGGTGAGGATGGGGAGAAAAAGTGAGTGAAAAAATGTTAAAAAATTGTGAAAACGCAGAGTGAAATTGGTGAGGTCATTGATGACGTCATGGGGCGGTTGCGTGCGAAAATTAGGCGAAATGGGCAGCGGCGCGCGCGGAGGGCAGTTGGGCACGCGCGGAAGGCAGGCGCTGCGCGCACGGGCGCACGCAGGAGCAAGAGAGACGCGCGCTGATGCGCGCGGACGTGGAGCGTGCTACGCGCGGCAGCGCGATGTTCCCATTTTTGACATTTTTGACCATTTTGTCCAATTTTTCCATATTTGTTGACCTTTCCCCATTTATTTATTAATATATTTGTGACGTATTGCTTCCAATATTCCTCTTTGAGTCTTTAAGTTACATTTTTAAGGGAAAATACCTGAAAAGCAATAAAAATACCCATGATTCCAAAAAAGACAAATTTATATAAATATATGATAAAACATATAAATATATATATTTTTAATCAATTAATATGCATAAAATCATGGTAATTTTAGTGCTTTTTGAGCACTCCTCACAACTTCCAACCAGCTTGTTGCTAGTCCCTTAGCAAGAGAAGCGATAAAAACTCAAAATTAAACTATACTAAATCATTTCCTTGGATTGACACGGTTGCATTTAGCCTATGCAACAAGCCTTTAAACCCCTAGGTTGCCCTAGTGGACGAGTTTGAGTCTCGTGAGGGTTTTCAGTAATGATACCCACAAACATTGAACTAAATGTAAAAATCAAAAGAAACAATAAAAACAATCAACTCAAAAACTAAAATTACAACAAAATCAAAAATTAATTTAAGAATAAAAGAAAACAACATATCACAAAAATGTCTCATACTTTTTAATCTCCTTTAAGATCATAATTAAAATCTCAAGCATAAGTTATTTTAATCTCTTTAAACAATCATGATTTATTATAATAATTAGTCGAAAATCATTTTCATATTTCATGTCAAAAATGTATCAATTTAATTTCACCCAATTTTAGTGTCATGAATCATAATTCGCTTCGACTCTATTCCTCACAAGTCAATACTCTTAAAACACTGAATCCTATGGGTTCAAACACTCATACTAATTTATATGCGAAAGAGTTGATGTATAGAAATGAACTACTATGTTCGCATATGTATAAAGAATAAAGGCTCAAAGTGTTATTTTAACATTGATCTCATGAAAGGAATCGAATGTATAAATTATAAATATATCATATATAAAAATTATTTTCATGCATAAATCAAACTCACTAAGAAAGAATTTCAAGATATATGCTTTTTACAAATGAAGAAATTGCAATGACTTTTTAGGGAATTACTTCCTATATCTTTTTTTGTAATTAGCCTCTACTCACAACTTTGTAGGGAATGTGGGTAATAGTATGTAGATGATACTATATATTTTTTATCTCTCTATTTTTTTCTGTAGATATTTTTCAATATATGTATTTTTTAGAGAGTTAACTCATGTATAGATTGTACATTTCTTAGGATTTTGGTGAGTGGTTAATTTTGTGGCTTTTCTGTTTGATATTGGTTTAGGTAACCCCACATATGTGTTCTTCTTTTTGTAGCAGTCATGCATGAATGAGATATAAGCATATACTATCAATTTCTACTCAAATAATTTAATCTAAGCAAAAATAATAATAAAAAATATATGATACTCTATTAAGATGAGAAAAAAATTCATACATTCAATACTAATACCTATAGAGATCATCTAAAAATTTGAATAAATAAGAAATGTGTTTGGAGTAGAAAAAATATATATTTCACTCTGAATAAAAGAAATTAGGCTCAAATTATATCTCACAAGGGTAGTCTCCACTAAAAAAATTCATAAACACCGATTTTGGGTTTAATATAAGTTCCACATTTTATCAAGAAATACTATTTATGACAAAAACTAACTAATTATCAAAAATAATTACAAAATATTTCATGATATGTTTTCAAAAATTAATCTAACAGTACAAAAGACTTAACTATTTACTTTAATTTGATTTAAAGAAATGATAAATTTTTGTGAGAATATTTTTTTTTATTTATATCAAAAATTACTAAATCACACAAAACAAAAATAAAACCAAACACAAAAAATGAAAATGTGAACATAAAAAAAATAGAAAATATTTTTTTTTATATATTTTTAAATTGTTAAATCTTTTTTTTTCTAATTAAGCATGGTAACTTTTCACCACCCCCAACCTAGAACTTACATTGTCCTCAATGTAACAATTGTAAATTAAAGATAAAGAGAAAAGAGAAGAAAGATTACCTATTTCTTGAGAATGTGTAAGTAGTAATGGAGAAATGCAGGTGCATCCATCATATTCATCATTAAAGTGTATACAGACAGATCGTTGTGAACTTCTAACATCTCAACAAATATTTTTAGTTTTAACAATTTAAAAATTATTCACATATAATTAAACTAAAATAAACAATAAAATTAAGTAAATAAAATAAATAACAGAAAATTACTTAAAATGATGGGTTGCCTCCCATCCAGCGCTTAGTTTAACGTCTTAGCAAGACGTAACTTGGGGATTGCATTTTAAGTAAACTCAATGTCCCCTCATCATTGAGTCAATCAAACCTACAAGTAAGACAAGATTGTCTACCTATACTATTTCAAACATGCCCTATTGATTTTCAAAATATATTTTTTTTTGTACTTAAAACTAGGGGCATCTTGAGGGTTTTAGATAACCCACATCTAGGTGAAAATCAAATAATTAAGGCATCAAAACACAATTGTACCTAGATCAAACAAAGCAAATTTTTTTTGTTTTTTTTTAAGATAAAATAACATAATCAGTATTAATCAAGAGTGCTCCCAGGAAAGAATGGTGGGGCAAAGGCTCCTTAAAAACCATTCTCCTAGACAGAACAACTTTCCCAGGAAAAACTAGTGGCACAAAGGCTTCCAAGAACTAGTCTCCTAGACATAACTCTCTTAGATCTTTACTTTTCATGTTACTATATTTAAGTTAATTAAGTTAAGTTAAGTAAAAATTTAAGTTAATTAAGTAAAAGAAAATCAAAGTTAATTAAAAAGCTATGTTAGTTAAGTTAAAAAAAATCTAAGTTAATTAAAAAGCTAAGTTAATTAAGTTAGTAAAAATCTAAGTTAATTAAGTTAAATGAAAAATCTAAGTTAATTAAAAAACTAAGTTAATTAAATTAGTAAAAATCGAAGTGAATTAAGTTAAATGAAAATTAAGAGAAAATAAAATAAATTGAAAAAGGTAAAATAAAAAAAAATTGAAAAATGTAAAAGAAAATAAAATTAAAATTTTTTATACATATATTTTATTCATTTTTTTTTCATTTAAAAAAAATTAAGTTTTTTATTTTTTTATTTTTTTTATGTAAAATTTATTTAAGTTTTATTTTATTATTATTATTATTTTTACTATTCCTGAACGGTAATTTTATTTTACTATTTACACTATTTTAATTATTTGTTTTTATCCTAAAATATTTTTAATTTTTTTTTCATGAACTGTAATTTTATTTTACTATTTACACTATATTATTTATTTATTTATTTATCTTAAAAAACTTTTATTATTATTTTATTATTTTATTTTTTATAATTCATGAACGGTAATTTTATTTTACTATTTACACTATATTATTTATTTTTTTATCTTAAAATAAAAAATAAAAAAAAATTAATTTTTTTTAAATATTTTTTTAATTTTTTTTACTATTTATGAACTATAATTTTTTTTTACTATTTACGCTATAAATTTTTTTTTTTTATCTTAAAATTTTTAATTAATTTGTTTTTACTATTCATGAATGGTAAAAAATATTTTACATCAAAATTCAAATTTGTAAATTATTTTACTATTCACACTATAGTTATTATTATTATTATTATTAATTATTAATAATTAATTTTTTTGTTATTTTTGTTATTTTTTTATTTGTTTTTACTTCTTATGAAATTTGATTATTATTTTTTTTACTAAAACAAAGAAAATCACAATTATTTACAGCACAAAAATGTTTTTAAAATTTTGATAAATAATTTAAAAACGTTATTCCTTTCCCGGTAATAGCGCCAAAAACTTGATGAGGGAAAACTGGTATCGTCGATTCTTGCCAATATTTTAGTTTTATATTTATAAAACTCTCGGAAGTGCACGAATCATTTCGTAGAAAATGATAAGTATACTACCAAGGTCGATCAAAGGAAGGAATGTATGTGGTTTTTAATTTATTATTCAAATTTTTAAAAACGAAATTAAATCCTAAACATCCTGTCACGATATTTTAGGGTTTTGTATTTTTAATCTACTTACATAAAATTAAACATAGATTCAATAAACATTTATGCAAATTTTATCTTTTATAATAGTAGAGTATTTATGGATATAATAACTAAGTTAATTATGTTTGCTCATATTATTTAGGTTATTAAATATATGAATTGATATTTATTGATTCTCCCTTTTTTATATGAATACCACATTTGGTGGGGTTAGATATTCTTTGTTAACTAAACAAATCAATTAACACCTATGAGTGGGGTTGATAGCTAATTTGCTTAATTAAATTAATTATTTTTTCTAAGAGATTGAAAATGAACCATTTAAATGCCACCTTTGGTGGGGTTAGACAGTTTAAACTTTATTCAAAGTGTCCAAATTAAACCTAAGAATTTAGTTATCCGAGTACTAACTTTCAAGTTTTAAAACCACTACTAAAAACATATTGTCAATACATTTTCATATAATAATTCTTATAAAAACGGTTGAAATAGAGCTTCACTCTAACTATCGGGCGATTGTACCAACAAATAAAAGAGCAATACTCTAAATCAGACCGGATAACTAAACCTTAAAATCTAATTTTCAGGTTTAAGTTTGTAATGAAAAATAATATATTTCTCTCTAACATTCTTAATATAAAATCTTGAATAAAAACAAAATCAATTCATTTTAGAGATTTTCACTTTTTTAATATTTCGTAAGCATAACAACGTTATTATTACATCATGTTTACTAACAGCCAGTAGAGTTAAATTTAATCATAGATAAATTAAATATAACATGTAAGAATAAAGCATAAAAATTATTGTAAAGAAAATAAAATCTTTATTGTACTTTGATGCTATTCCCGTTGCTAGAAAACCTCCAAACATAATTTGCATTCCCATTTATTGAATCAAAAAGAAAATAAATTACAAAAATTTAAAAACTAAAAAATTAGAGAAAGAAATAGAAGAGAAGATGTGTTTTGAGGTGTGTTTAGTTATGAAGAGAATGAGGGTATTTATAGGTGAGGAGGGGAAGAAAAAGTGGGTGAAAAAGTGGGTGAAAAAATGATTAAAAATGGTGGAAATGCGGAGTAGTTAATGATGGCATCATTGTTGACGTCATGCTGGCATGGGCGCGGCGGCGCACGCGGATTGGGGCAGCGACGCACGCGGACTGGGCGCAGATGGACAGCGGCACGCGTGGACTGGAGCAGAGATGTGCATGGGACGGGGCGCACGTTGAATGGGCGTGTTGCGCACGGCTACGGGCGCGATTTCCTCTTTTTTGACATTTTTGACCCATTTTGTCCAATATTTCCATATTTGTTAACTTTTCCTCATTTATTTATGAATATATTTGTGATGTATTGCCTCCAGTATTTCTCTTTGAGTCTTTAAGTTACTTTTAAAAGCGAAAATACCTAAAAAACAATAAAAATACTCCTGATTATGAAAAGACAGATTTATATAAATATATGATAAAATCATATAAATATATATTTTTAATCCATTAATGTGCATAAAATCATTTTAATTTTAATGCTTTTTGAGCACTCGTCACAACCTCCAACTAGCTTCTTGCTAGTCACTTCGCAAGAGAAACGATAAAAACTAAAAATTAAACTATCCTAAATCACTTCCGTGGATTGATACAGTTGCATTTAGCTTATGCAAAAGCCTTTAAACCCATAGGTTGCCCTAAATCATGATATTTTTTCAAAAATTAATCTAACAGTACAAAAAACTTAAGTATTTACTTAAATTTGATTTAAAGAAATGGTAAATTTTTGTGAGAATTTTTTTTTTAAATTCCAAAAATTACTAAATCATACAAAAAAAAACCAAACACAAAAAATGAAAATGTGAACATAAAAAAGAAAAAAAATTTATTTTTTTTATTTTTAAATTGTTAAATATTTTTTTTTAAATTAAGCATGGTAACTTTTGACCACCGTCACCTAAAACTTACATTGTATTCAATGTAACAACTTTAAATTAAAAATAAAGAGAAAAGAGAAGAAAGATTACCTATTTCTTGAGAATGTGCAAGTAGTAATGGAGAAATGCAGGTGCATCCATCATGTTCATTAAAGTGCACACAAACAAATTGTTGTGAACTTCTAATATCTCAACAAATATTTTTAGTTTTAACAATTTAAATTATTAACATGTAATTAAAATAAAATAAACAAAAGAAATTAAATAAATAAAACAAATAAAATAAAATTACCTAAAATGATGGGTTGCCTCCCATCCAACGCTTAGTTTAATGTCTTAGCAAGACGTAACTTGGGGATTTATTTTTCAGTAAACTCAATGTCCCCACATCATTGAGTCAATCAAACCTATAGGTAAGCCAAGGTTGTCTACCTATACTGTTTCAGTCATGCCCTATTGATTGGACTGGGCACAGATGGGTAACGGTGTGCGTGGACTGGGCACAGATGGGTAACGGTGTGCGTGGACTGGAGCAGGGGCACGCTCGGAAATGAGCAAGGATGCGCGCGGACAAGGAAATGCGGCACGCGGGACTAGGCAGTGGGGCGCGTAGAGGCGTGCACAGAAAGGAGCAAGGGCGCGCACGGACAGGTAAATGCGGTGTGTAGGACTAGGCGCGGGCGCGCGCGGAATAGGCATGTTGCGCGCGACTAGGCTACTCTGTGCACGATTTCCTCCTTTTTGACATTTTTGATCCATTTTGTCCAATTTTTCCATATTTGTTGACTTTTTCTCATTTATTTTATGAATATATTTGTGATGTATTACCTCCAGTATTCCTCTTTGAGTCTTTAAGTTACGTTTTTAAGTGAAAATATCTGAAAAATAATAAAAATACCCGTGATTCCGAAAAGGCAGATTTATATAAATATATGATAAAATCATATAAATATATATATTTTTAATCAATTAACGTGCATATAATCATGGTAATTTTAGTACTTTTTGAGCACTCATCACCTTTGCAAATCCTTTTTCATTCATGGGCTTCGGTCTTATTCCTCTCGATGACGTATCAACTAACTCTCGATTTAACCCTTTAGTTAAGGGATCAGCTATATTATTCTTTGACTTCACATAGTTAATAGAGATAACCTCATTTGAGAGTAGTTCTCTAATGGTATTATATCTACGACGTATATCTCAGGACTTACCATTATAGATATTGCTCGGTGCCCTACCAATAGCAGATTGACTATCATAATGAATGCATATTACAGGTACAAGTTTAAGTAGCCATTTGGCTTCTTCACCACATTATTCCAAAGCGATGAACTCATATTCCATCGTGGATCTATCAATACACGTCTATTTATTAGACTTCCATGAAATAGCTACACTACCCAGTATGAATACATATCTACTAGTAGACTTTGAGTCTTTCATATCAGATATCCAATTTGCATCATTGTATCCTTCTAATACAGCTGGATATCTTGTGTAGTGTAGTTCATAACTACGTGTATATATTTAGTATCTAAGTAGTCGTGTAATACCTTTACAATGATCAAATCCTAGATTACTAGTATATCTACTTAGTTTGCTTACAGCATAAGATATGTTTGGTCTCGTACAACTTATCAAGTACATAAGACTTCTTATCACTCTAGAATTATCTAGTTGAGACAACTCTCACTTTTATTCTTAGATATGTGTAGATTTACATCTACTGGTGTTTTCACAATTCCAAAATCATCCTTATTGAATTTCTCAAGTATTTTGTCAACATAATGACATTGACTTAGAATGAGATCGCTTGATATCCTTCATATCTTAATTCCAAGAATTACATTAACAAGCCCCATGTCTTTCATATCAAAACTTGAATTCAACATAGAGTTAGTACATTTGATCATTTGATCATTACTACCCACAATTAACATGTCATCAACCTAAAGACACAAGATAAACATAACCATCTTCTTTGTTCTTGACATATACACATTTTTCACATTCGTTGATTTTAAAGCCATTTGTCCTTACGACATTATAAAACTTTTCATGCCATTATTTTGGTGCTTGTTTCAAGCCATATAAAGACTTCACCAATTTATAAACATTTCCTTCTTTTCCTAGGCATGAAAAACCCTTGGTTTGGTCGATGTAGATTTCTTCATCTAACTCTCCATTTGGAAAGACTGTCTTTACATCCATTTGATATATTTCAAGATTTCGTAGAGTTGCGATAACAATTATCATCCTTATAAATGTTATTCTCGACATAGGAGAATAAGTATCAAAGTAATCAAGGTCATGTCATTGTTTGTATCCTTTAATTACAAGCTTGGCCTTGTACTTATCAATTGATTTATATTATTTACGTTTTCTTTTGAAAATCCACTTACACCCTAATGTTTTACTACTTGAAGGTTCTTTGTTTTGACTATCTTCATTTATAGTCTCATACCTTCATTTAGATGAACTTGAGTCTCCTTGAGATTTACCTGGAAATACATGTTCAAAGAATGATGCATTCTTTGATTCCATTATCGTGTTCTTATGTATGTCGTTAAGCGCTACTATTATGTGCATATCTAATAAAGATGCAATCTATTATTTTTGGACCTAACTTTATCTTATTAGGTATAGGTACAACCACTTTTGTAAGACACACCTAGACTCATAAATATTTATAGAAAGGTACCCTTCCTTTAAATAATTCATAGTTGTCTTATGTGTATTTTTCCGCGGTACCTTATTTAAAAGGTAGCTAGTTGACAAAATAGCTTACCTTCACAAGTTTTGTGGCAACCCAGAACTTAATAGCATTGCATTCATCATTTCTTTCAAGGTACGATTCTTACGTTCAATAACTCCATTTTTCTGAGGTGAATAAGGTGTTATGGTTTCATAAATAACTGTGTTGTGCACATAATTCACCAAATGGTGCCTCATATTCACTACTATGATCACTACATAATACCTTGATTTTTTTGTTGAGTTGATTCTCAACTTATGTTTTATAAAGAATAAATTTTCTTATAGCTTCATCTTTCCTTTTAAGCAAATACATATAGCAATATTTCGTGTTATCATCAACAAAAGTAATAAAATACTTATTGCCACCCCTTGTTTGAAGAAGTTTCAAATCACATAGATTACTGTGGATTAAGTAGAGGGGTTCAATATTCATTTCAATCAAATGAAATGATAACCTAGTCATTTTTGTCTCAACACAAGTCTCACGCTTATACTTTGAATCAATTTGGAATGCGGGTATATGTTCCATGTTAATTAGTCTACGCAATGTATCATAATTAACATGACCTAGTCTACCATGCCACAAGTTGAAAGACTCATGTAAATAAGTAGAAGAATTAATCTTATTAATATTTCTAGTTTTTACAGTCATTACATTGAGCTTAAATAGCCCATCAGATACATATCATTTTCATAAACATCTCATTTTTGGTCACAACAACCTTATCATATTCAAACACCATCTGAAAGTCATGCTTGTTTAGAAATAAGCCAGAAACAATACTCTTATGGATCTGTGGCACATAGAGTACATTGTTTAATGTAAGCTCCTTCCCAGAGGTCATCTTCAGTTTGACCTGGCCTTACCCTTAAATGACTGATGTGGTAGAATTTTTCATGTAGAGCTTGCTTATCTCCGTCTTTCACTGCTTCAAAAGTAGTGAATACCTCTTATTTGAGCATATGTGCCTTGTTGCACTAGTGTCAATCCACAATTCCTTTGGGTTTGATCCGACCAAGTTTACCTCAAAAATGACTGCACATAAGTCAATTTCAGAGATATCTTGAGTGATGTCATCAACCATGCCTTGTCCTATGACTGTTAAATCAAGTCCCTCTAAAGCTTGACTTCTTAAAATTTGCTTCTCTAGGTCCCAATTTAGACCTTTTACCTAACTTGTCCTTGCCCTTATTCTTATTATGTTTGGAACTTTGACCATGTTCCATCACATTAGCCTTAGGTATTAATGATATATAATCTCTTTTAGAAGAAGCCCTGTTCTCTTCTTTCACTTTCAATCTTACCATCAAGTCTTTTAAAGACACTTCCAATCGCTTGTGCTTAAGGTAGACCTTGAACTCTATCCATGAAGGGACAACTTTTCAATAATAGTTGTAACTTGGAAGGTTTCACTAAGTATCATCCTTTCATCATACATCTTTGTTATGGTATTTGGGATTTCACGTGTTTGACTACATATCGATTTAGAGTCCACCATTTTATAATCAAGAAAGTGACTAGCCAAAAATTTCTTGGTGCCAGCATTTTTAGTTTCATACTTCTGGTTCAATGATTGCCACGAATCTTTGGTCGTTTTTTTTTCCTTATTGTACTAATTTTTCAAAGAATCAGTTAGACTATTCAAAACATAGTTACGACATAGATAATTAGAATGATTAAATATTTAATAAATAAATGATAGAAATATGTTAATTTACATGTATATTTGTAATTTTATTAATTATAGTGATTAAATAATTTTAAAATAAGAAATATATTTATTTATAAAATTATAATATATATATATAAAGTAAAGAATATTAAAATTATTAACACAAAATAAATAAAGAAAACAAAATACTTAATATAAAATATCATTACTAAAAAAACGTTACAATCATATAAAATAATTTATAATAACAATAATACAGAAATGGATGAACTCAAGTAAAATAAAGCACTAATAATTTAATATAAGAGTAAAATTAATATTAAATATATGATGAAATGAATTAATAAAGATGTAAAAATTGAATATTAACTATAATAGAATATATATAACATATTATAAATAATTTGTTTGTCCAAAAAGTAAGATGAAGAATTATCTCAAGATTGTATGAAATAATATACGGACAAATAACTTAAGAATAAAATTATTTTATTAAAATTAGAAATTTATAAAAATATAAAATTTAAATCATATATAAATTAAATAGAAAAAATAATCGAGTTCTGTGTATCACACAGTGTTCTTAAGATAATTTTTTCGCTAACCGTAGGTATTTAAGAACGACGAAAATTTATCTCTCATGATACAACGATTAATAATAAACTTACATTATAGTTTATTATTTTATGAACTTTAAAGTGTCTTAACTCTATCGAAAGAACCTAACTTAACATAGAAAATATACAATCAAAAATAATATATATTTACCTTTTTCTTGTGTCGTCTCTCTCTTCTCATCACCAATTTTCTTCTCTCGACTTTTCTTTTATCCTTTTTTTTCTGGGTTTTATTTCTTATTTATAGAAGAATCATATAGAAACAAAAGATGAGAATTGAGGCAAAGAAACGGTTAAAGAAAAAGAAAAACAATGCAAGAAATTAATTCAAATTTTGAAGTAGAAAGGGCGGAGAACAGAACGAAAAATTTAAAAAACAGACAATTTAATTCAAAAATAAAATTTTTATTTATGATTTAAGACAAAAACATTTAAATATTTAATTCAAAATATTTCAACCGCTACACCTTAATACCACCCTCGACCTGTGCAAAATCACTTGTGGGTGTAAAGAAATGCAGCAGGCTACAGGAACCAGTGTTTTGAATTTTGATGTATAAAATGGTTAAGGCGCTTTAGCAAGTTGTTCATTGACAATGTAATAACTAAGAAATATTGTAGCTCTACTAAAATCATCCCAACAAAAGGATGTATACTGTAGTAATATTACTCTAGACTGTATTGATCTGTTTCCGAGATACTTTATGCAGTCTTAAACGGATAAACCATAGTTAAAAGATATAAAAGCTATTGACCGAATATTTGTGGTCTGTAACACATGCAGTTGCTTCCGTAGGTGATTTAACATATGTTAGGGTATAAATTTAAGTAGTATTTTAAGCTACATATAAATATTAAATGATAACAATCTCATATTGCTACCTATAAAACTATTAAAAAAAATCTTAACAAATTTATATTATATGGATAATGTTGTGGGATATAATTTTTTTTTCTTAACAAAAGAAAATTACTTGTGGTACGTGGAGTTAAGCAGAAAAACAAGGTAAGTAATATTTTAATTAATGAGAAAGTGAGAAAAAGAATTGATATTTGATTTAGCAAGTAGACGAAGAGAGAGGACTGGACTAGCTAGAATAATGATGGGTTGTACAGACTACAGTATTGTAGGGAAGGAGATGAAAATCCCTTGGGACACTACAAAATCCATTTGTTCCACTTCCACCCAAACTGTGCCTTTGCTTTTTCTTCCTTTTGAGTTGCCCACCACATGGCTCTCTCTCTCTCTCTCTCTCCGTGTCTCGGACAGCATTAACGGTTTTTCTTTTAAATTTTATTCAAGGCTAAACCAACACAGCGTTTAGAGCAGTTGGAGAGAAAAAAATATAATAGGAGAGCAAGAAAGACCCCTCGAGAATAAAGCGTGGCCTTTGCTTTTTCTGTGTGTTTTTGAGTCTCAGATGTACACTGCCACATGGTGCCCTCTTGTCGCTTCCTCTTGGAATTTTCACGGAAAACACTCTAAGATTGTTTTCAAGAATCCCCATTACATTAAAATCACCATTATATTAAAATCATACACGATGAATAATTTCCCATTAAATTTTCTAGATTTTATTCGTGACACTAATTACAAGATTTTTTTAAGATAAAAATCTAAAAATATTATTTTAATTGATATTTTACTTTAATTATATATTTTTTTTACTAAAATTTGTTTCAATTAAATTTTTTTATTAATTAATAATATTGCTTAATTTTTTATTAGATATAATAAATTAAAATTAAGTATGCAATATAAAATTAATAAATACAACATAGAATTAAAAATTTAATATAAATTAAAATAATAATTTAATAATCAGAAAAATTATTTCTCTTCAATCTTAACCTTAATATACTTCTTCTTATTGGTAAAATCTATGTTATTGTTTTTAGGATTTTTTTGCATTATTATTACTTATTAACTTCAAATAACTAATTAGATTCAAATCGTTTATGAAATTTAAATATTTGAATAATTTTTTTTAATTTACATATAATTATGTTTCGCATTTAGAACTGATAAACTTGTTGTCTATCTAAGCTATCATTTTTTAAAATTTTAACGAGTTTTTTATTTTAACCAATAATTGTTGCAATGTTTTCAACATTTTTTCTATTTTATTTTTCTTTTTAACCCTAATACGTCGTTAGTTAAAACAATACCAATTTTCCCTTCATTTATATTAATAGAAAATGAAAAACAAACAATGAGATTATGACGTGAGATACGTTGGAGACTCAGGTTAGGATGAAGTAAAGTTACTTTGTATTTAAAATTTAGAAATCATATTGTCAATATTATTTGTAAATTTCCCAATATCTTTAAGAATGGGGCATACATGATCAAATATGAATCATTTATTATAATTTGTAACTTATGCTATTATCATTTTTCCTTTGATTTAATTGAATAATATATGATCATTGAAGATTCTCATAAGTAGGAATAATTATACGAAATTCAATTGTCCTTCCGATTGAAATAGGTAATCAATACCTAGATGAGAGGTGAAAACACCAACCATGAAATATTTTCCAAAGCTCTATATCAATATAACCAATCAGGCTTCACAATGGAGTTAAGTAATTAAAACAATATGCTCAATTCAACACACAACAAAAACAACTAGTAGATACAATAATAATAATAATCTGCAGAATACACATTAGTGATGGTGTGCCTCATAAGCTCCTATCTAGACTAACAACATACATACATGGAAAATAATATACAGCTTGTGGAAACATATTCGATAAATGATATAATATGTAGTTAAACATATATAGCAAACCCTAATAAAGAGTCTGACACCTGCTACACTTCCAAAATAAGGAGATACAGACTCCGAAGAGACTTACACCAAGCGTGTATGCATATAAAATACAGATTATACTAACAAATAATTTAAACATGCATATATACTAAGAAGAAGTCCAAGACCCGATACACAATTAGGTCAAGGAGATGCTGACTCCTTAAGGACTCAACACAACCTTGCATACAACAAAGATAAAAATACCTAACAGATAACCACAAATGTAGTATAAATAAACACAGACAATTAGTATAATAAAGCATCAGATATAGAATTCACTAAGTAGAAAATAAATGATAAATATTAAAAGCTTTTTAATAAGAGTTTAAACTTTAGCATGTAGAGATATACACCATTTTAACTTTGATTATACCAACCACACATTCAAGCATGCATAACTCTAGATATAAAAAGGTAAATCCACATAAAAACCCTATCTATGTGGTAACATCATTAGGTTGTTTAAAGAAACCACTCAGTAGAAAACAATCCACTAAATAATAAATAAGTTATAACTCTAAAAGAAATAAAACTACTATTATTTCTAACTGCCTGTTACGGCTCTTGCTTGTTGCTTTTGCAATGATCCGATTAGACACACAAATCTAACTCATCTCTAAAGCCAACATCACCCAATATGGTCTGATTAAAAACAACATATCAGTAATGAGTGACGTGCATAATCAACAAAACTACTCTCGAACACGAACACCCAATAAACAACCAAAGACACATAGTTTATCACAAACCACTGAGGGACATATAGTCCAAGATGTGAGACCTTAAAAATTTATTTTTTCCCACTCTCACAAAAAGGTTCACACATATGAAAAGTTGCACAAAGATAATTACCAATCAACACATGGCTCATCTCACATAAACCACTTGCAAAAACAATTTAAAGTACTCACCACTCACAAACACGGTTTTGCTAACAAAATCAAGGATCCCTAATACTAAACAACACATAAGGTATTAGTGGTTTAAAAACTGAAGGATGAGATGTCGATTTGACATAGCTCTGGTACATTTTTCTAGATACAAAATAAGAAGAAATTGAGGGTATTTATAAAGCCTCAAATGGCCACCTCTCAAATGTCCTCATCAGCCACATTGCCAACCACCTTTCCAAATATGATGGAAAAGGTGGTGGTGAGCTTGGTGGCGAGGTGCTAAGAAAAGAGATTTTTCTTATTTCCAAAAATATCATACACACTATGAAAATCAACCTCGTGGTATGTGTAAACATACTCACATGCAAAGTGTTCCTAATTATATATGTGCATATTGTTGATTCACAGTAACCAACCTTATATAGAGAAAGAAAAATACACTAAGTAAGAATAAAATAGACATCATGATTTGCATATGAGAAAGCAACACACAGACACAAGTACTACGGGATTTAATGTTAATATATATATATATATATATATTAATAAATAGTGGAAATAAATGCTCATGATATCTTACTCTGAAGCACCATGTGGATTCAAATTTTTGACTTGTCATACACATCCTTTTCAATTTGGCCACCACATTAAGGATAGTTTAAATTTGACATTGGAAAGATATTTTTTATCTTGGTTGAGTGACAAATGTTTGTTCTGAGTGATAATCAACTTCAAATTTTGGACCAAAATTGATCTTTGATTGGTTGATTCCTAAGATTGAATTTTTGAGAAATATCAAGATACGTATGAAATAAGTGTAAATCTTATTCATTTGTGTATGATGTACTTCTATGTGTGGGACATTTTTCTAAGAAAATTGCTAATGAGAAATGGTTGAAAAGAAATAAGGTAAAGATATATGTTTATTTTATAGTGTAATATACTATTTTATAGGGAAAAATATTAATGTAAGACTATGGATCCAATGGTTGAGATGTTGATACAATCTATCCAATGATTTTGCTCTAAGTATCTTGGATTTTATAACTTTAGATTTTGGAAAGATTGAACATAAGATAAGAATTTTTAAATGGATCCATTGGTGGAGATGATGACAAAATCCTCCGATGGTTATGTTCCAAATATCCTAGATTTCCTATCTTTAATATCTAAAATTTTAATTTATATGAAATATTATCTTCAACCATTATAAAAAGTTTACGATTATTTTTGTTAAAACTCATTCAAATTATCTCTCTAGAAAAATGAATTTTAATATTGGGGATCCATCTTATTCTTCATCGTCTTCATCATGTTTAGATTTCTACAGTGATGGATGATGTAAAGAAAGGGTGTTATAGTTTGTATGAATGCTAACAATAATGACATCATTGCTCACTATCTCGATCAAAGAAATAACCAAAGAACCCATTTAGGCTCCATTCGTGGTCATATAGTGATCATTCGTGATTGAAAAAATTCTCATCTTAATCTCTTTCATGACTACTTTATTGAGAATCTAACATATAATGATTTAATGTTTCTACGTCGATTTTGAGTGAATAGAAATTTATTCCTTTAATATGGTATCAAGTCATAAAAATATCTTACCTAATTAAGTGATAGGTTTGATACACTCGATTTTTCTGGTTTACAAAAAATAATAGTTGTGTTTTGAATGCTGGCATATGGTATACCATCATATGCTACTAATGAGTACATTAAAATAAGAGAATATAGAACGATAGAAAATTTGAAGTGATTTTATCATGTTGTTATTGAGATATATGTGGAGCAGTATCTATGGTCACCTAATATTAATGATGTTGCAAGACTACTACATATTGATAAACATCGTGGTTTTATAAAAATGTTGGGTAGTTTAGATTATATGTATCGGAATTGAAAAAATTGCTTGATGGGTTAGACAGGAAAATATACTGTTCATACTAGATCCTTAACTATTATTTTTAAAATTGTAGTCGATTATGATCTTTGGATATGACATGCATATTTTTGTCTGCTAGGTTCCAATAATGAAATTAATGTATTGGAGGCATTCTATCTTTTTGCTAAGGTATTCCTCTTCCTACTCATTATTTCATTAAGGAAAAACATATAATATGGGTTATTATTTAGTTGATAATATAAACCCAAAATGGTCTACTCTTGTACAAAGTATTCATGATTCACATGGTTTTCAAAAAAGGTTATTTGCAATGAAGTAAGAAGGGTGTAAAAAAGATGTAGAATATGCATTAAAAGTATTCCAATCACGTTTTACAATTGTGTTAGGACCAACATTTTTTTGGATAAAATATATTACATGATGTAATGCCTGCGTGAATTATCATGAACAACATGATAATTGAGGATGAACATGATGTTAATATAGCAATTGAAGAACGAATGAAAGTGTCAACTCTAAAAGTTGAGATGGTGGCATACATGAATACTCCATTTCAATAATTTATTGCTCAACGTAGACAAATCAAGGATAAAAAGGCTTACATTGAACTTTGAAATGCATTAACTAAATATTTGTGGGATGAATATACTAATTTGGAGAATTAATGCCATTAATATGTACTTTTAATTTTATTTTTAATTAAATATAATTTTTAGTTTATATAATAAATATAATATTTTAGTTAGTGGATTTTTTAATTTTTTCTTAAAAATATAACTTTTAATTTTTTATTATTAACTAACTAGTAATATATAATTAATTGATTAAATATAATAATTGTTAAAAAATTAATTAAAAAAGAAAAATAAAAGAAATATTTTATTTTATAAAGGAATATACTTTTTAGTATAGTATTTGATGTTATGGGTTGGAGAGAAGAAAAAATATGGAGTAATATTTTGACCAAAATGATGCAAAGGCTAGGGTTGGAGATGGTCTAAACCATTTAATATCACTTATAGACTACAAATTCAAAAATTGTCTTAGTTTTAATAAAATTTAATCAATGATTATAAATATAGGATAATATTGTTGCCATTATAATATTTAGATAATGATATTGCTATAATAACTTGTTTAGTAAAGGTCGTATGTGGAGATAAAGTTTTATGCACTAAACAACTTTCACAATTGATAGTGTCTATTCCATGAACGAATATGTCTATAGGCATTAAACTTAATCAAAACACCTTTTTCATTTGGAAAGAGTGATTAATGAGCTTGATCATGGTGTATGGTGTAAAGGAACCATTGAGGTTTCTTAAAGGTAAATAATTAATTAATTCTAAATATGTGTTTTGGAATAGGGTGAATAGGAATGTAAAAATTCATCGCAGGTTTGATAATCGTAGGTAATAATCAAATAGGTTCGATTTTAGGTGATAAATTTATTTTAGTTTTCATGTTCAATTATTTTTTTATTTAAAATTTTAGGTTCAATTTTGATTTTGAGGGCCTCTATACCCAAAATTATAATTTATATTTTATTGAATATTATATTTTTCATATATGTAGAGATAAAAACATTTATCGTTTAATATTAATAAAAAAAATAAAATTGAATATATTAATTATACATAACATGTTATTATTTTTAATTAAAATTTCATATTTTTGAGCAATTTTAAACTAGAAAGATGTTAAAATTTGATTTTTGGAGCTTCAAATGGATAACTATTACTTGATAGTGATTTTCCATATTTATACTTGATAATTTTGGTTTTAATTTCTAATATAATATAATATTTTGGTTTTGATTTAGGGTAAAATACTCTTTGATCCTGTTTGACCTCGTAACATTCCTAAGAATGAATGGTGTGATTAAGATCTAGATTTATAGTTATCTTTCAAGCAAAAGAATGAATGGTGTGATTAAGATCTAGATTTATAGTTATATTTCAAGCAATATGAATTCTGTTGTTTCAAGAGAAAAAAAACACTAGATATATAGAAGAGTCATGAATTGAATTTTGGTAATTCTAGTTGAACTAGAGTTACGAAGTTAAAATTGCAATTACAAACTCTATGCAAAGATTCTATGTAAGTTAATGACTATTTTGATAAGATGTAGGGAATATTTAATGAGTTGGAAGCCATATGAAGGCCTATAGATGATGAAGACTTGATTTTTTCTATTTGTAGTGGTTTAGGGCCAAGATATAACCTGTACACTTGTTCTTTTAACAATAGAGTTGAGAAGCTTGAGTTACAATAAGTGAAGAGTAGGTTACTTTCTTAGGAAAATATGTTGTTTCAATAAGACAAAATTGAGGATAATATGGCATGTTAAGAAAATATGATGGCATTCCTCTAATTGGTCCTTCTCAATATCATAGTTTAGTTTGTGCTATGTAGTACCATTCCATTACTCGACGTGACATTGTTTTTATTGTTATTAGGCCTTGTCAATTTCTTCTAGCATTCATTAGTGTGATTTTTTAGGAACATTTATATGTGTTACATTATATCAAGTGTTCTTCTAAGATAGGCCTTATGCTGTTTAAATAACAAGTTATGGACCTTTATGGCTATATTGATTTAGATTGAGCTTCAAACCCTAATGATAAGAGGAGTATTACTAGTCACTATACTTTCTTTGGAGGAAACATGATGTCCTAGAAATCTTGTAAACAATGTGTTGTTTCTCAGTCCTCAATTAAGTTGAGTATATATCTCCCTTAGGGTTGATTTACACGTTCTTCCCAAACTAGTTTGTTATACTGTAAGTGTTTTGCATATAGCATGAAAAGAAATTCAACATGCTTGGACCAAACATATTGAAAATGATTGTCACTTTGTGAGGGATAAAACTTTAAGAAAAGACATTGTGTATTGAGCAGTGCATATCAAAGTGTCAATTAGCATATGCTCTAACCAAAGCTTTATCAACTACAAATTTTGTTAATATGAGAAGCAAACTTATGATCTTAAATAGACAATAAGTTTGAGGAGGAGTACAAGATTGTATTAGGTTAACAGATAGTTTATTATAAGCAGTAACTAATCAATCCATATGTAATAGTATGATTGATAGGAACTTTGTATATATACCTAACTCCCAATATGAATCATCTAGCAATATATTTTCTTGGCTAGTTTGTTATAAGATACTCCCTCTCATTTTATTCTTGTGGAGTTATTTAAAAAAAAATGGGTTTCTTTTAAATAAATAAATTATTAATATTCATAAATTTTGAAATTGACCTCCTATAGAATGAAATTAATTAGATGATGTAAGTATGAATGTGAGTGGGATAGGTGGGGATGGTTATGCTAATAACCATAACCACCCTACACTAATTTCGGGTATATTCGGTTAATAAAAATTGGTTATGAATCGATAGCAATTTCTTTACAGTTTAATCATTTATTAATTTTTTTTTACATTTTTCAAAGATATATTTAGTTTTTAAAAAATAAATGTTAACTTTTTTATTTTTTTTACATTTAAAATATTTACATTATTTTTCATTTTTTAACTATTTAGCATATGTTTTTAAGAAAAAAAATATAAAGTAAAAATAAATAAAATTTAATCTAATTATACAAAAATATTATGTGTTTTATTATTAAAATTATATTTTCTATGCAATTATATGTATATAAAATAATAATATTAATATATGTTTAGTTTTGGTTAACCACAGTTTTGGTATTGCAATAACCATCATTGCCTCATGTTATCAGTTATGGTTATTTTCAAAGAAAAACCTTCAATATTTTACAGATAACCATAGTTTCAGTTATCCACGGTTAAAATGTCCATCAATATATGTAATTTTATAATACATACCTAATAAGCTTAGAGAGGATTGATTAGGTTATTTTTAAATTTTTCCAATTTATTAATTAATAACCTAAACAAAGTGACCAGATATGAAATCACAAGTAAATAGTAATGTATGAAAATTAAAAAGTAATACACAATATTTTCAGGTGAAAATAACCAAAGCACAATTATGACCCGAGAAAATAACCATCGGTTTATTAAACCATCTAACTTTTCACTATGAAAACTAAACGTTCAAATACAAACTCGATCTTATGCTACACTCCTTAGGATACTTCCTAATGTACCTAACTTATGAGCCCTTACTTTATTTTCAAAATTTTCAATATTAGCATGAGTGGTATCTAGATCAACGTTGTAATTAGCTTCTTACCAATCAGACAGATTCATGGAACAACTACAACTAGGGTTAGCATAAAAATACAAGAGCTCTGTGTGTTCTAGAACAAATTTAATAATGATTAATCATAATTAGATTATTCAAATTATATATCAATTAAATCAAATCAATTAGAAAATCCTAAAGCAAATAGACCAATCAAGGATTCAATAAAAATAGATTCTTTAAAATTTAATAATTAAATCCAAATAATCATGATCATTAACATAATTATTTGATTTAAATATGTAATAACCTAATCAAGAAATAGCTATATGAACATAAAAAAAATGAAACAAATAGGCTAAAATTTATACTAGAATAATTATATATAAATATATGAAGAGATGAAGTTTATCCTAACTAAAGAAGAACAAGGAGAAAAGAAGCCTAATTGTTGAACCTTGTGCTCCTAAAAATATGCTCTATAATTGTGTGTGTAATTGTGAAAGAAGAGTGATGTATATATAGAGAACCTAAAGATTCAAAACACTACGCATCTAATGTGGCACAATTCTATAGATAGCTTGCTGCTGGTTGGGATTAAAAAATAAATTAGATTGGACAAAATATCTCATTTCTTAATAGCTAGATCAACCCGTCTCAAAAATAAGTTATGCCTATGTAACATGGGGGATCAATCCCTTTTGTATTCAAGTATGTTCAATTTTTTTCTACAAAGAGGAGCGGATTAAAGTGTGATCGATTACAGATCGATCCATAGTGAGATCAATCCATATACTAGGGGGATCAATCTTTTTATCTAAAAAGGATAATATATTTATCATGTAATATCATAATTGATCCAATCAAAAGCCTATATGAAATGCACTTAAACATGTATGCAATTTTATGTGTGATAATTATAAAAGATATACCAGAATTATGCAGAATTTAAGAGTTTCTTCAACTTTTCTTGAAAAAATTGATAGAGAGTTTAAAGATAAAATTACATGCAAATATTTTGTTCATAAAAATAGCCAAGACTCATAATTCTTACGAAATCCCCTTTGATATTTTCGTGTGGAAAAATCTCTCATTCATTACATGATACTTATAAGAATAAGACAAAAATACATTGATATCCTAGACTCCAAAGTAAAACTATCATATGATTCGATAAATTCATCTTCACTACAACTTGACAAGCTTGTATTTAACTAAAACCACAAAGACAAGACATTCAAAAACTTGGGTTGAAAGCCTCATTGTACATTAATTTAGTTTACATAAAATAAGTGAAGAATAGAGATAAATCATGTAGTGCATGCAATAACATCAACTCAACCCACAATAAAATATAATGATGCAAGGCAAAGAATTCTCTTTCTATATGCAGTCTCTTTTCCTATATGCATAACAACATAAAACATGATAATGAAACAATGAATCACTCTCCCTCTTTTTGACATATGAAAATGAAAGCATTGAAGAAATTATAAACTTAAAAACAGTTGAAAATAAATGTATGCAATGATGCCATAGAACTATAATCACCCTAATGGTAAAATAGCAATGTAAAAACAGATCAATGAAAATGTGCAATATGATTTAAACTCCACTGAAATCCTATGACTCCCTAATTATAAAACCAATTAAATAGTTAATAAATAAGCAGAAGATTAAAAAAATATGATTTTTTTTATCTTCTGCTCATGTATTAACTATTTAATGGTTTTATAATTAGGGAGTCATAGGATTTCGATAACCACATAAGGTAATAAACTCATTTAATCATAAACAAGCACACAATCAATTGAGAAATCATTTTTTTAATTTTGATGATCTATTATATGAATAAGTAATTAGAGTAGAAGCACTTAGCACATATAATGACATATTAACATTTACTTAAAAGTAGTATATGTATTTAAACTCTACAAATATGTCAATTAAGTAATTTATGATCAATCTAAAAGAAGTCAAAACAAAAATTATAACATATCATGTAAAACTACAATTGAGCATTCAATCTCATAAACTAAAATATATTTATCAAGAGAGAACTTTAAGCTTTTCTTTCTCTTTATTTTATAAAATAGGTATAAGATTATTTATTTATTTTTAACCTCTTTTGGCTCTTTCTTTTTGTACATACACTAGGCATAAAACTTAGCATGATGACTTTCACAATAGTTGTGAGATAGCTTCACACGTGACACCGGTAGCCCATTCAATACTAGGTGCCTCCACATGGTAAATTTTAGAAAGTAAGAAATAGAACTCAACACAATTTTGCAGTCGAGATTAGTTGAAGTCTTTGAGTCCTTCAAGGGAATCATAAAGTTCAAGCATAGCATACATATGTATTCATAAATGTGTGAATAATTTCATGTCAACATTGATCATCACATGTAAAATTGTGTTGACCTAGCTGTACTTTTCATATTCATCCCAAATGAAGACGCACTATGTATAGTAGGATGATGATAACGAGTCCTAGAATTAAGAGTATCTAATTTTACTTGCCTGTTTGAACTTAAGATTTCATGCTTACTAGTGGAATTTTTGAACATGTTACTATGAGTTTAATTCATCCTATAATATGATGCAACATATATATAACTTATTATACGCACCAAGGATCTGAGGAATTAATCAAAGAAATGCAGTACTAAAGAACAAGCATATTATATTGATAGGTTAGGCGGCTTAATCGACCATGGTTTTACAAATAAACTAAACTAAAATTATTTAAATAAAAAGAAACTAAAATGTTATACAAAGATTATATTACTTACAATATTACATATATGGCAGGAAGTTATACAAATTTGAGAATAGGAAAGCTAAGGGAATTAGAGAGCCTTCTTAAGAAAGATGAGTGTTTGAGTAATAGATAAGCTATGCTTCTGAACAAAAATCAGCTTACATTATATAGCCAAGGTTTTATTGTGCACATATGTTGTGTACTGTTCATGAATAGTACTTTGTATGTCACTTTTTACTGTTGAAAATTTCATTATTGTTTGATGAACAATTTTTTATTGGTCTCTCTTGTCTACTTTTTTTTGTTTTAAATGCCTACGCTACAATACCTAGTACTATTATATGCGATGGATTTTTATGGGCCTTTTACAATAAATGGGCTTCTAACCCTGATATAGATTTTACAATTTATGAGGCCTATGGGCCATTTTACATAATCGATAGGAAAATATGAAAACAATTGTCTTCATTCTCGTATTCAAGATTTACCAGTGGTTCTGATTCTAAAGTAGTCGCATTTGATGGTGTTGAGGTTTTATTGGAGTCTTCTACTTTGCTATAATCCTCCATTGTGCTTTGTATTATTTGCTACATAATGGTCATATATTCTTATGGAGTTTTAGTTGTAGCAAGTAATGTATTGGCATGGGCCTTTTGTGCTCAGAATAGTTAATGTTCCTGAATCTCTTCAATCTTTCCTACTCGATAGCCTTGTTTTGTTAGCCATTCTTCCATAGTTAGGTTTAGTACATTTTTGGGGACGTTGAATGCTATCCACCATTTTACTTTATATCTTCATTTTATCATTATGATTTTTGAGTATATTGGTTCTAAAAACCATTGACATACCCATGTAAGATAGAATTTTGAAGAGAATATACATAAGGTTGTGAACCTTTTCTCTAGAAGTGAAGGTTTATAATGGATTTTGAAAAGATTGAAGATCTCTTGGATTTATGGTGTTAAAATATATAGGAAAGATTTTACAAAGAGTTTCCACGAGTGATTAAACCAAGAGGGGAACTTTTTTGGGTTGATAGTTTTGAGGTTGAAGTAAAATAACCATGAATCAGAATACTTCTAGTTTTGGATCAAGAAGGCATTATACAAATCTTGTTGATAATCCCAGTAATGAAAAGTTTTACAATGATACTGGGTGGTTTTAAGTCTAATTGGGAATTGTTTTAGTTTGGATAAATCATTGTCCCATTCTAATGGAGATAATACTTTTAGAACTTTACATGTGGAATAAGAGAGATCTATTTTATTGTTTGGATGGAAGAAATATTTGAATTTTATACAACTGGTAAATTCTAGATACTCTGATAATATTCTAGGGTTTTGGTTATATCTCATGATTTGTAAAACCATTTCTTTCCAAACTTTTTATAAAGAGAAGAATTAGGATTCTTGTCATGGAATCTTGGTTCAACTATTATAATAGTCTAAGTTTCAAATTTTAAAATATGCTCAGATGGTTTTGAAAATTGGTTTTGAGAGATCATCTCTCTTTTCCCTGGTTTAGGGGTTATAATGGAAGATGACTCTTTTTTTTTCCAGAAATTATATCAAAAGAGAATACTCTCCCTATTTTTGTTTTAATAATAATTCTTTTGGAATATGGTTCTTCCTTTTTATGGATTTAGAGATTTACCTGTTGAGGTTGGGGCCTCTGATTCTTTTTGTGCTCTAATGTCTTAAAAGGTGTTTTGGAGAGCCTTGGGAATTTCTGGATACTCTGTAAGGAACAAAACCCATTTTTGGATTTTTTTTATCTTCAAACTATGAGTCCTACTAAGGTCTTGACTGGGATGCTTCAAACAAGGTAATAATAGGTTTTGAAGAAGAGAGGAGTTTTGAGGAGGGTTTTGGTAGAGGTCCTTCCTTATTTTCTTTCTTCTTTTTGCATGGCATGAGGTTATCTACTTTGTAAAAGTTACCTAGTTAGAAAATCTGGTAATGAATTTGTATCTCTTTTAATGAATTTTGTTTCAAAATCAAAGATACTTAATATTGCTTGCCACCTAGCAAAGATATGCTTAGAGGCAATGTTTTGAACATCTTTTTGCAAAATTTCTTTTCCAGATTTATAATCAATCCTTAATAAAAACAATTATCTAAAAGGTGAGATTGAAATTTTGTAATATAGAGGATAATTGATAAAATTTCTTTTTTAATAGTGGAATAATTCTTTTGGCCTTCATTCCAATGTCTAGAAGTGAATTGGATAACCAACTCCTTCCCCTAGGTTTGTTTTAAGATACCCCCATAGCCAATGTCACTAGAATCAATTTCGACTATTTTAGGCAGATTGAGCTCTATTAAATGTAAACAAGCGATATGGAGGACTTTTTTTATAACTTGAACGAGTTTGGTATGCTCATTCGTCCAAGATTTGGGGTTTGTTTTAAGTCTGTTATAAAGAGGTTTTGCAAGTCCGTTGATATTAGGACAAAATTCCAAACATATTTTAAACTTCCAAGGAATCTTTGAAACTAAGTTTTATCGGTGATCCGATTAGGAAACTTATTTGCAAACTGAAAGGATCATTCAATAGAAGTGATGGTTCCACAAGACACAAGTTGTCCTAGAAACCTGATTTTGGTTGGAAATAAATATATCTTCTTGGTTTATACAAAAAGAACACTCTTTTTGATGACATAGAAGAAAGTTCTAAGATGTTTTATGTGATCTTCCACGGATTTTGAAAAAAATAAGTACATCATCGATGTACACAAGGCAGAATTCTGAGTACGAATTAAAAATATCATTCATAATCCTCTGTAACTTAGAAGGTGCATTTTTTAGCCCAAAGAGCATGACATTCCATTCATATTGTCCAAATGGGGCAGTGAATGCTATTTTATATTGATGTGATGGCTTAATCTAGATTATCAGAAGCTAGACTTCATATCAAATTTTGAAAATATATATGAAGCATATAATTATTGCAAAATATATTTTTTATTTGAAATTGGATATTTAATCCATTTTAAGGCTTTGTTTAATGGTTTATATTTGATGACCAATTAAGGTGTTCCTCATTTGATCTCAAAGTTTTTGTTAACATAAAAGGATGCATAGCTCCAAGGCCACTTGGATTTTGAAATCAATCCCTTAGATTTGAGATCATGAATCTATATTCTATAGAATTGTTGTAATTTGGCATTCATTTGAATTGGCTGAGCTTTTATAGGGATCTCCCTTCTGTCGAAGTTTGGTTCATATGGTAAATCTACCATATGTTTCTTTTTATCCCAGAAAGCATTTGGAAATTATGAGCAGACTTCTGTTTCAAATCTTTTTTGTAATTTTGAGATTTGTTGTTTTAGAATATATTTTTTTAATTCTCTTTCAATTGTATGAAATTGAATTTCTTGTTTAGATGTAGAACATCATTTTGTTTTCCTTTAATAAAGGTAGAAATCTCATGATTATAAATGAAATTTGCTTTTACAATGTTAAGATTTCTTGTTTTAGGTTTCTTCAAAAAGGGAACTTCAAGTCATCCATTATAGGTTTTAAAGGAAATTTTGTCATATTTTATAGAGAATCAAGTGATAAGATTTATAAAAGGAGTTCCTAATTTTACTGAGTGATGGATATCAATAACTAGGAGAAAAGGTGTTTTTAAGAGAAAGTTTTGGTTTAAAATGCTAGCTTCAGTCTTGCCATCAATTTTCATTTTTGAACATTTTGCTTAAGATAGTTTTCCTTTGGTTTTATTATGGAAACATTTTGGAACAAGTCCTATTTTAATATAGTTTAGGTTAGCATTGGTATCGAAAAGTACAACTGTATATATTTTTAAATCATTAGGAAATACATGAGTTATGACTATCATGTATATTCTAGTGTTATTTATTTTAATAAGAAGATAAAGTCTTCTGAGACCTTTTCTACATTTTATAGGTTTTATTGATCAAAGTCTTCATCTATATCAAAGACGACTCCTTATTTCTTTTGGTTGGAAAGTAGAAGCTGAATGACTTCACAATCCTTTTTTTTTTCTTATTTTAAGTTATTGGATTTCTATTTTAATGGTTTTAATTTCATCCTGAATAGAAGCCTGAGGCTTTTTATTTCGTTTCTTCTCATCAAATATGTAGTTAGATCGTAACAGCTTGTGCTTGTAGAATGAAGTTTTGAGGATTTTTCTTGTTCATCTAAGGTATCAACCAGGCGATTTAAATATTGTTTTGTAAGTGCAAGATTGTTAATGTGGTGAACAATGCCAAATCGAAGATGTTGTTCTATAGTATTAATTTTTTTTATCCTTCAGAGTCAGATGAATTTTTCTATAACTCCTCAATTTTAGGATTTTGATCATTTGTGAGTCGTCAGACTCAGAGGTTTCAATTAAGAGGATATAGATTCTTTGAGGAGTCTCTTCCTCGAGTTTTAATTCCTAAAGTTTTCGGGAAACTTGACGGTATTTTTCAAGATGACCTTTCTTGTTACATTTTAAAAAAGTAACGTCTCTTAAGTTAATTTGAAAAAGTTTTCATATTTCTTATAAGGCTTCTTGAATGGTTTCTTAGAAGGTTTTTTTTATAATAAGGTTCCTTTTGAGGTCTTTCAAAAGGGGTTTTTATGTTTTTTGAAAGATTTGTAAGGCTTGGAATATGTTTTTGTAACAGGTTTCTTACTACAACTGCCATCACAATGTGTAGTTTTAGGAATGGAATTATCAAATTGTTTACAGAGAAATCCTATTTCTTTTATTCTAGTCAAAAGTTCCCATTTCATTTGTTTTTGTAACTTCAAATCTTGACAAATTTGAAATCCTTTTTTTAGTGAAACTAATCAATTCACCATAGATGAGTTGTTTATAGGGAATTATATGGTTCCCATAGGTTTCCGGAATTTTATTCCTAACCTTTTCTCATGAGGGTAGGAAGTCCTACAATGAACTTCACTTTCTAGAAATGTTGGTTTGAGTCTTCCCTAAGCATGACTCTGTTAAGAAAGGTTGTTTTATAGCTTTGAAAATCTCTCATCTTTTTGCACCGAAGGTTTGAAAAGAGATCAATGTTTTTATCTTTTATATGGGAGGAGTCACCCATAAAATGTAGTGATATATTTAATATCAAGGTTGATACTGCATCTTGGATAGGTTCCCCATGTTTATTGAGAATGGGTTCGCCACTATCTCCAATTAAGATAGCACTTAAGATATCCAAATGTTATTTCTTAGTGAGATGAAAATCCCACTATTCTTTTAGTTGTCCAAAAACTCCTACAATAAGAAGTCTATCAATGATTTTATCATAAGTTCCTAATTGGGTTTTGTAGGCATTTGATGACATGGTCATTTGTTGTAATAGTGTTAGGATTTGATACTTAGTCATGCCATCTATGTTACATTCATAAATGAAATAGGCATAGTATTTTGGTAGTATGACCTGGTTTGGTTGGGTACTCATCTCTAGTTCAGAGTACTTAGCAGGTACTATGGTCATAGGTATAGGGTTTTGCCAATTTAATTTTGTAATTTTAAGAGATGGTTCCTAAAAAGTTTCTTCATCAGAAGTGGTAGAATCTTGGTTTAAAATGCTAATATTTTAAGAGGTTTTAGGTGTTTTAAGAGTTTATGGGATTATGGGACCTATATTTTAGCTAAAGCTAGCTTGCTTGAGCTTGCTTTGGAGGTCTCTAATGGCTTTTATAAACTCTATTTTGTTTTATTTTACTTCTTACTGGATTGATTTTGACACTTGTAATGGTTTAAAGAGAGGGTTTTTTTACTTTACTGTCAATGGATTTGCTAGAGGAGATATCTAAATTTTGATTTTGTTTCTCCATCCTAGTAAGCTGTTTACCTAGGATTTTTAAGCTAATATTAGTAAAGTTGTTCTAAAGAAAGATGTTTTTGAGATTGGTGGTTTGGTCTTGACAGTTTTTAAGAGGATAGGCTTCCACCTTTTGTTTACAAATGGGAAACTTATTGGTCTCAATGGAAGATATTCTACCTCTATTGTACCATCTAGGGTTTCCCATAAAGGATATTTCTTTCTAATGTTAACTGATTTTACTATTTTGAAAGGATATTTGATTTTATTTTCTTTGGCATAGATTTCAAACCATTCAAAGAATAAAATGTTAATTTTATGTTTATAAACAAATTTATAAAATTCTTCTTGGAAATCTATATGAGTATCCATGTATTTTGTTAGAAACTAATAACGTTTCTTTTTGTTATGTTCTGTGACGAAGTCATCATGCAGATATTGTTTATCATGTTCAAATTCATCCTTCTCCAAGACATTTAACTCATTCACTATGTTTTCTGTTATAGCCGAGGCCGTTGGAAATTGATATGGTGATTCGTTTTTATCTTGGTTTTAGTCTCTAGTGTAAATTGGGTAAGGTATTGAAATACTATAGTCTACGCCTTTGAGGTTTGAGTAAGTTATGTCTGAGGTTAAATACCTATGTTGGGTTTTGTATGGTAGGTTTATGATAGAGGATGAGGTTGAAACTCTTCCTAGATCTATGGTTTTGGCTGATGAAGCAATGGAATACCTAGAGCTAGAAGGTTTGTTAAAACTCAATTTTACACTACCATCATTATATTGGGTTATATTCCTAAGCTAGAAATTCTACCCAGGTCTTATCTTTTCTAACTCAGGTTAAGTCACTCTTTCAAGGAGCCACTTATCTAGCAGGATTATTTGGTTCTAAGAAAAAGTTTTGGGAAGGATTTTGTTAGATTTTGAGATATCTATTTATAGGATGAGTGTTTCTCCCTTTTTACTATGGTACTTGTGTCCAGTGTTGAATACATATATCATGGCTTTGTAATGCACTCTGAATATTAATGCAACTAGGATAGATCCTTCGATCATATCATAGTTGTGGGTTTGGATCTATAATGTAAGTGATTTTAAAATATTTTCATCATTTAAGGATACTATAAAGTTAGGGTAGCAGTTAAAGGAGATCGATCCTCTACATAGACTTGATTCAACTGTCCCTAACAAAGAATCCTGAAAGGTTCTTGAATCTTGCATCCCTAAAGGCAACTAAGATTGGTGTATTTAGACCTTCTTGGGTCAAAGGTTTTAAAATGACTTGAACTAAGCCTATATGAATATATTGGTAAACCTTTTGATATGATTTCGTAATGATTTAGTTGAAAATAAGTTAATAGTTTCAAATGAGAGTTGAATATTTCTCTCCTGGATTTTAATAGAGTAATCTTTTTAAAATATATTTAGTAAACTAGTTTTATAAATTTGATCTTTTTAAGTTTTGGGTATTTCCTAATTATTAATTTGTTTTGAAAAATATTCAATAGTGATTTCTTCATTATTGATTATATTTTTGATTTTAGAAGAAGAAGAAGAGGAAAACGAAGAAGATTTATCTATACTAAAAGAAGAAGATGTAAAACTCGTATTTTTGAAATAGGTCAAGGTGAAGGAGAAAAAGCTTTGCAGAAGATAGGACTCATTTTCTATGTTTTATCATATAATGTTCATTTAAACTCAAACCTGTACCTACAGAGATCATCACTTATCTTCGTTTTACTGCCACACCCTCAAGACTTACTACCAATTCCTCCTATCCTCAAAAATTAGTACAATAATGAACAGATACAAAATGTAAACTAGATTCTACAGCAAGTAAAAGATAAAGAGTACTAAGATTTGTAATAGCTTTTTCAACTCCCATGTGGCTCTGATACTAATTATACGCACCCAGGATCTGGGGAGTTAATCAAGGAAATGCAGTACTAAAGAACAAGCATGTGAGTGTGGATGATGATTATCAGTTCTACTATATGAAACATGAAAATAATTATTAAATTCAAAAGCATTCATTAAAAACCTACATTTTGGTCTTATATGACCTTTCCTACCACAATGATAACATACAGGTACAAACTTAATAATTTTTTCTACCACAGGTACAATGGTGGTTTGTGTATAAGTATTAACAGTAGGAATAGAGTTAGAGGGTCTTACAAATGTGGTTTTTGATGTTATGACATAGAGCTTTCTTCCTTAAAATCAATACCACATGTATCACCATATGACTTGTCATAACTTTGAACTTTGTTCAATTTTTTAGCTCCTAATGTCATGCTTTTCATTGTCTCCTTAGCAGTAACAAGTTCTTTGTTGAGAGTATAGTTTTCTTATGTTGTTCCTATAAGACTTAGATTAAGTGTGTTAATATGTTCAACAAAATTTAAATTGTTTTTGTGGGTAAAAGTATTTGTACATCTATACAATCCCTAAATAATTCTTCAAAACATAATGTATTATATTTAGCTAAAAGAAAAGAAAAATTAATTTCCTCATCGTCTTCATCCGAGCTAATGTTGATGTAGTTTGAATGTATAATGGCTTTTGCAGTGAAGGCATAGTAGTTGGTTCCACCATCTTCTAGATTATTTTCCTTTTTTAATTTACTCTCTATATCATTGAGAATGATATTGAATGCTCTTCTAGCTTCTTTTTATTATTTATATACTTTTTAGATATATGACTAAAACCACTACACGTAAAAACAATAAGGACCAATAGATTTAGATTTCTTATCATCTGAGCCACTAGGGTTATAGGTTCCTTTGACATTTTATCCTTGAACCAATTTTGTGTCCCTTGTTTGGGGAGTTGTTTTATTGGTTTTTGTATTAAGGTACTTATTGAATCTGCAAGCAAATGAAACAATAAATTCACTATTAAAAATTACCTTTTTGGAACTTTGAAATGCCATATTCTTGTTCTAGCTTCTTGGGTGGCTCCAGAGTAAGCTTATATGTTTGGATGGACCCAACTAGTACATCAATAGTCATAATGTCCACATTTTTGCTCTCCTCTATAATAGTGACTTTCATCTTATAATCTTCTGTCAATGGACTCAAAAGTTCGCATAGAATTAGAGGCTAGGGAATTTTCTCATCAAGTATAGAGCAAACATTAATAACATCAACAAAATGAGCATAAAGCTGATTAATCATTTCATTGTTACTCATTTTAAGAAAGTCAAACTAATATGCCAACAATCTCAGTTTAGATTATTTCACTTGGAAAGTTTTCTCATGAGCAAGAGCAAGTGCATTTCATGCATCTTTCGTAGTCTCACAGTTGGAGATGTGACAGAATCCATCAACACTACAGCAAAAATAGAACTTAACCCTTTTTGATTTGATCTACTAAGGGTTCTTTCTTCAATGGTCCATTCTTTTCTAGTTCCCAGCCTTCAAGAATACAATCCTAGACTTTTTCATCTTGTTTGAGATAAGTTTGTATGCGACCATTTCAATAAGGGTAATTATACCCATCAAATAGTGGTGGGTTAATAGTGACCCATCTTCTTTTATTCAGTCCATTAGTGAGTATGTATCCCTATAAATCAAAATCACTAAGTATACCTAGTGTAGGCTCTTATACTAATTGTAAGTTTATAATATGGATCTAGTTAGGCTAATGAGTGAATATGTTATTTTTATATTTTATCAATTTATAATTTAATAACCTAAACAAAGAGATAATATATATAATCACATGTAAATAGTAAAGTATAAAAATAAAAAATATAAAAAATAACACGCGATAATTTTAGGTGAAAATAACAAAAAATCGTAACTATGATCTAAAATAAAAACCACCGATCCATCGGATCAACTAATTTTTCATTATGAAAACCAAACATTCAAGTAAAAACTTCATGGTAACCCTTTTAAACTAATTAGATCCATATTATAAACTTACATATGAGATGAATACATTTTAGTTAAAATAAATAAATTTAAACCCTTATAATTATATAAAATAGGATACTTACATTTTATTCATTAAAAATGATATATTACAGTTAGTTTAACAACGTGTCAAATTATAGTGCCTACTTTTCAATTAATCAACGTGTTTATATAATTAATTAGAATGGACGGGTTCGAAATTGGAATGTAGGATCTAGTCATCTAGATGTGAAATTGGATCGTTTAATAAGACGGTAATGCATAAAATAATAAATTAGACTTGGTAAAATAACATGTGAGGTAGCAAATTCGAACACACATCTATGGATGTAATACCACATGCTAAAATAATTAAAGTTCTTTTAACAACTATCATGTTATAATTAACGTGACTTTAACTTTGTTCCATTAACATTATTCAAGTAATATGTACCCCGAACAAATGTTTTGTTCATGGTACCAAGCAAAACATTAAATATATACATATTTTGCACATATGGATTGATATTTTTAGATTATCTTTATTTTTATTTTGTTATCTTTTTTTATTTTTATTCTTAATTAAGACATATCAAATATCTTTATTTTAATTACTAGTATACATTTTTATCAATTTCAATACTAATTGATATCTTTGAACTATCTTAATTCATTTAGATTATTGTTAAATTTGAACAAAAATATATTAATAACTTAAATAAAAATATTTCATATATCTCAGTTGATAATAAGGATCTCAAAGAGTATCGAAACAAAAACATGGGTAGTCGAAAAATACTAATTTCTCAAAACTATCTTCAAAATGAATAGTTTTTTTTTAAAAAAATTTAAGTTATTTTTCATCACAATATTAACAAATATTAAACTATTATTGTCATAATATTCAATAATAATATTAATGACCGAAGTGTAATTCTATGTACTATAAAAATAATAGAATCATACATTTTGTTTTGTTAATAATAAAAAATATTTAGTTTAATTAAATAGTATAATTCTTTTTAACAAATAAAATTTTATTTTTAATCTCATTTATGTTATACATATAAATTGTTTTTCATATAATGACAAAATATATGTTTTTATATATTTAAAAATATAGTGCATACATATTTTTTTATAACGTAAAAATATATATTTTTAAAATAAAGTTAAAAATAAAATAATGTAAATAATTGAGTTATATAAAAAATCAAATGAAAAATAGTTATACCATCACTATTATTATTATATAAATTTAAGTGCTTTAACATTAATGTATGTAGCAAATAAAATTGGGTAAATTATGCAGTCATGTTATAACAATATAAATTATTATTACTATAAAATATTTTATTATTGATAAATTTATTCAATAATAATGATATCAATGTATAATTAATATTAAGAATAGAGTAAATATTTTATATAATTTTATTAAAATAATAATCAATATTATGGTATAATATTATTACTAATTAAACAAGATACAATGAAAGGAAAGAAGAAAAAGAAAGAAAGGAGAAGTGGAAGTGGGATTTGCTGTAAGACTGCATTGGCAAAAGAGTTATAGGGATTCCCCTTCTATTAATGTGATCTATTATTTCCCTACGCCCTAGAATTCGGATAAATTCTTTATTACTTTTATTTAAGATAAGTGAGAATGTGGTATTTTAGGTCTAATATTAATGTATTTAATTACTTAATAAAAATGGTGTAATAATAATATTATAATAAAAATAGTGTAATAATAATATTATAATAAAAATTATTATTATTATAAAATATTTTATTAATGATAATTTTGTTCAATATATAATTAATATTAAAAATAAAATAGATATTTTATGCATTTTTATTAGGATAATAATAAATATATTATAACAATATCATAAAAGTATCATAAATGTGTTTTATATTTCTAAAACTAATTAATAGATATTAATAAAAAGTAATTGTGATAATAAAATTTTAGAAAATTATAAAATAATTAACTTAAAAATTATAACAACAAAAATAACATTCATAATAATATTAAACATGTTCAATTAAACGATATTTAATATTTAATATGTCTACATTATCATAGTTTAATTTAAACATCGTCTAATTATTTGACGTTTAAAATTAAATAATATGAAATATTTTTTAATATTGAAAATATATGATTTAGACATAAAAATATTATTTTTATGATTATAAATTTTAAGTGTATTATTTTTATTATTTTTTTACTTTAAATATTACAATATCTTTAAACAATTAATATTTTTAAAACAATAAACATTATTATTAGTGCATATTATATAATTTTAAAAATATTTATTTTTTCAAAATAAAATTTTGATATGATAATAATAATTATTATTTTAGTAATAACATATAATTACTTAAATAAAATATCAAATGGTTAATTAGTAAAACAAAGAAAATAATTGATAGAGAGGATTATCTCTCATGCTCAAAGGATAATAAATATAAAAAAAAAACTCGCTTTATATGTACAGTAGAGATAATGGATAAAGGTTCTCTTTCTTTCTTGAACCTCTCAAAGATTCATCTGTAATGGCCACTTCATCTCTCTGTCCTCTTCTTGGATTTCGAATGTCTTACAGATCTTAATTTACATTCTTCTTTCTTATTTTAATTCCTATTTAATTAAAAAATCACAAAACTCAAATTCGATTTTAGACCGAAGACAGATCCATCACGTGAATTTAGTATTAAAAAATACATAGAGAATTAGGCATCTTTTAATCATAATTAGGATGACTTATAGTAAGAATAATGTTATATAACACACATTTTAATATCATTAAAGTTGATATAAATTTATTAATTAAGTTTTAAAAATTATATAAATTTATTAAATATATAACACATTAATAACATTAAATAATTAAATAACATTTCAAACATTAAATAATTTGCTCGATCCTCTTAAGTTACAATCATCTTCTAACCGAGCAACCATTATCCAGCTCCGTCCACGTGAACAAAAATGTAGATTATTTCTTTAAAGTATTAAGATTTTTATGCATAAACATATCTCATGTAATTTTTTTTTTATAGATATTATTAATATATGTATTTTTCATTTACATAATATTTTATGAGTCAGATTTGTCAGATAAAAGTCATACATTTTATATGAGAGAGTAGCACATAGAAGGTAATATTTGAAGTAATTAATTATTTTGGTAAAGTACGATGGGTTGGTACTTTATTAAATTACTAAATTAATTGATAAAAGTATTAAAAATTTAATAAAACATTCTTAGTTATTTAGTATTTTAGAATAATTTATTGTAATTCAAGTAGTGAATCTTTAGTATTTCAACATCCTGTCGAGAAATAAAGACTAAACCACTAGTACTCATTCACGTTAATAGCCACCTGCTCTTTGTCTGTTTACTATTTGTTTCCGATTCCTTTGAAGAAGAAGAAGAAGAAGACGAAGACACAGCGAAAATATGTTGGGAAATTCTATTGATCATGAGAAGATGGCACTACTCATTTCAACTAACAACCATTGGCCACAGGTTCACCTCTCTCTCTCTCTCTCTCTCTCAATTATTCGACATATTAAGCATGACCCCATTTTTGTTTCTTTGCTTTTGGAAGAGAATATCTTTTTCTCTTGATACTTATTCAATCTTTTAATTTTACCCTAATTTTACCCTTTCCCTTCTCTCTTTCTCTCTCTGTCTGTCTGTTTTCGATTGCTACAGAATCATCATCACATAGATGAACAAAAGGCTTTTATGGATTCAACTTGTGGTATTAGAACAATTGAGAAACCAAGTCCAGATATTGTTCAACAACAACAATCACTCAAGTGTCCTCGTTGTGATTCCTCAAATACAAAGTTCTGTTACTACAACAACTACAGCTTATCTCAGCCAAGACACTTTTGTAAAGCTTGTAAGAGATATTGGACCAAAGGAGGTACTCTTAGAAACGTTCCTGTTGGTGGTGGATGTAGAAAGAACAAGCGAGTTAAAAGGCCTGTTTCAGCCATAGACGGTGTTTCTTCTAATAATAATAATAATAACACTACTACTACTACTACTTCAACTTCTTCAGCTCCTCCTTCAAATTCAAACCCACCTTCACAAGTCAGTCCTCTCTTTTATGGGTTTCACACTAATCCTTCTGATTTGAATCTACCTTTTTCTAGATTTAGTGCTTCTGGGGTTTCTAATAATGTAGAAAATATTTCTGGGTTTGATCATCTTCAACCTCAGTTAAATAGTCTTGGGTTAGGATTTTCATCTGGCGATTATCAAAATGGGTTTGATAATCCCAATAAACAAATTCAAGATATTGTCGGTTCAAATTCACTTTTTTCAAGTTATAACTCGATCTTTACTTCTCCATCTTCAAATACCACATCTGCAACAATGGCTTCTGTGCTTGCTTCTAAGATTTATAGTGGTAGTGGTTTAAAAGATGGTAGAGAACCCAATAGCCATTTTCAAACCTTAACATCCTTTGAAGGTCTTCAAATGGGAAATACTGGAAGTCATGATGAAGTGAACATGAGAATGAAATATGTGAAATCGGAAGATGCACAAAACAGGTTGGAGTGGAACAGTAGTGCTCATCATCATCAGACTGAGCAGATTAATGGACTCTCATCAGATCCTTCGGCTATTTACTGGAATGGAACTTCTGTTAGTTCAAATTGGCATGACCCATCAAACAATAATATTGGCTCCTCAGTCCCTTCTCTCATCTAGCAAAACATCCTTCTCATTATTCAAAATGAATATATCAAACACAAATTTACACACTTTTGCAGCCACATCCTTATATTGTGCCGTATTATCTAGAAAAATAACTTACCTTTTCAATTTCAAAAATAATTGTGACACATATATAGCACAATACAAGGGTGAGGGTGCAAAAGTGAAAGAAAATTTGGGTATTATTAGTAATTTTTCTATTCCGTTTTCTTGATAGTCATTTTATATTTTATTAGTTAATTGATCTAGATTTTAAAGATGAGATCAGAAGTATGGGATCGGAGTGATCATGTCAGCAGCAAATAATATTCACCCTCTTGTTTTAAGAATGAAGGTTGATAATAATAATATATACTTCATTTGCGCTGAGAGGAACCTCGGATCCTCTTCAACTCATCATCATCACCACCTTTTGGGCACTATTCTTTTTAACATCATCTTCAGATCATCATCATTTGAAGGGTTTTGCTCCAAAGAGTCTTCTATTTATAGTAAGTTAATGGTGTTTGTTTTTGTAAGTACATATGCATGACATGCATATTTTTCCTTTCTAATTATGTATTTGTTATTAATTAGGTTTGGGGGTATATGTTGCAGTAATGAGGCATTATTACGATAAGATGAGGAATTAACTTTTTTTCTTCATTTTTTTGTAATTTTATTTTCATTAATTTCTTTTTTGGTTGGGTTTTTTTGGGTATAGTTGAGGGTATAGAAGAGGGGTTATGCAATGTGGGTACAAGTATGACTAATTTAATTAAGAGCACTTCTCTTCATGGATTAGATCTTTCCCTAGTGTCTAAACATAATTGAATTCGACCACCTCATGAGTTGAGATCTGATTTCAACTTCTTTTAAAAAAAAAACACTTTTCCTTTAATCAATGATATTGTTGATTTTTGTTTATATCCAGCCTTCCATTATAATTTGTTGCTTTTGTGTATGAAACCAGTTATAATTTGGTAATGTAGTTTTGAAATAGTTTACTACTCATTCTTTTAATATTCCACTCACATTGATATCTGAAAATATACGTACTACAAACAGTAACAGTAATGTGTCACTTACACATGATGACAATAATGTACGTGAATAAGCAATATGATTTAGAAATAAACTACGCAAGATCTGTGAAATGATACTAATTTAGTTAATTTGTTATTTTTTTAATAATTTATTTCTTTTTTTATTAAAAAAAGTGAGCATGATAATAAATGATTAATTTTTAAAATTATATTTTATTGTGTTTTATAAATTTATTAGTCATTGTTTTCTATACTAATTGCAATTTCTGTAACTGGTATGGATGAAGAATATGAGTAAAATAAATCTTAAAAAAAAAAGTTTGTGCCTGTGCTTTTATTTTGTTCATAATATTGTCAATGACCGTACTTGAAAGGGCATGCCAAAAATTTAATCTTACCCTTTAAAAATTAAGTCACGGTAGCAAAGTAAAAGTAGGACTAAGATTTTTGTTTGTAATTTTTTTAAAATCTTAATTTCTATTTTACATATAATGCATATTGTAATTTGAAGTTATTAATAAAAAAAAAAATTTTAAATTTTATATATAAAATATGAGTTAGATTTAATAAAAAAATAAATAGAGGGTCCAATTTCATGAAAGTAAGGATGTTACCACATATAATTGAGAAATTAACTTATTAATTATTTGGTAAAAATAAAACCTAAATTTCACAAATAAATTAAATCTAGTTTGAAATTTTTTTTTTAGAAAAATAAATTAAATAAAAATAACTAATAAATAAACAAAAAAAGTAAGTTTGATTAAGAGAATCCTCACCACTAAACTATAATATATTAAAAAAAAAGAATAGTCACTACAATGTTCCTTTTATTAAATAAGTTAAAATTATGAGTAAAATTTGAAATTGTGTCAAAGATGATAGGTGAAAAATCATACTACCTAAACTATAAATAAATTTCAACCATGTTTATTTTAACACTAAATTAAATTAAATTATAAACTAATTAATTAGGCTTTGAGTTAATAATTTTTCAAATCTCAAATTTATTAAGACATTGGGAATCATAGGTTATCATAAAATGCTAACTTTAGTAGAGCTTAAGATTAATAATCTTTTCTTAATTTGTAATTAATCAATAATATTGTTATTAATTTTTATAATTATTTAATAATTCGGAGATTCACTTATTAGGATTAATCCAATAATAACATAAAAAATTTAAAAAATAAAAATTAAACTATCTAAAATTAAAGTATGATTCTAATTTTTAACTTAATATTTTCGTTTTAATTATAATTAACAAACCATTAATTAACTATTTCATATTGAATTCTTAAATTAATATATATTAATTTGACATGCTAAAATGGAAATAAATTAGATAAATTGTATTGAATAATCATAGTAACCTTTAGATTAAATTATTTAAAAATATAGATGTTAATAAATATAAAAACTTAAATTAATGAGTGATTTTAACTTTATTATTTAATAAATATAACTAAAAATACATATACAGTTAGATTTTGTTTATTTAAAAGTTACATCATTTGATAAAATTATTGTCTAAATTATTTATATTATTCATAGTCACCTATATCAATAATCATAATCAAGTAGTTGTACGTACATCTATGACCCAACCAATTAAAAATCAATATTTGACATTCAAATATAAAATCAAAACACTTCTTCAAAATACAAATAAAAAAATTCATTCAATAACCTAATCATAATTCAACAATTGTCTAGGCTTAAAACTTCCTTAATCCCATTTAAAAATCTAATCGAACATAAAAATTATTGAAACTAAATATTTATCCATACAAATAATGGAAATGAGAAGAAGAAAACTTGGTGATTATGTAAGTTGTTACAGATGAAAAAAATTCTCTAAGCATTTCAATTTTGTTCTTTAATCTTCAACTTCTCTCTCTAAAATTGTGGGCAATTCTTCTCTCTCAAATTGGCCTCCAAATTTTGTTTCTAATGTTGTCTTGTCTAAACATATGTTCTAATGATATATATAGAATCCAAAGTTAACTACAAGTGATATCAATTAATTACCATAATAGCATAGTTATTAGTAAGGATAGCATTTTTTGCCAAAATTGTGTGACCTATTAGGAAAGCCTAACAAATAGATAAGATAGAAATTTTAGAATTGTCCATTACTTGTTAATAATCAAGAACCATTGAAAAATATATCTTTAACCTCTTCCTAGGGTTGAGATTTCATTTATCGAATCGAGTGAAACCATTAAGTCAATTATCAAAACCACTTATCAAGACGAGAAATAGAGGAAGGGGGAGAAGACGAGTGAAGAATTCATCATAATCAACAAAGACCAACAATAAAAAAGAACTTATATGTATAGATTCTCATGGTTTCTAACAAAGAAGAAAAATGATGAGAAGATCAAAATGACTTATCAAAACCAGTAATAAAGACAATTGATCAACAAGAACATGTGATATAACTCGAAATTAACAATGATTATTGAATGAAATTTTTAATAGATATAGATTTCTTTAATTTCTAACGAGAAGAAGAAAAATAAAAGGATACCACACATATATGAATTCTTCCATAAGTAACATTACTTTAATATTATAGAATAATATAATTAAATTTCAATCAGATACTTTAATATTCTAGGGAAGGCTTACAAAAGCACAGGTAAGATACTTATCTTATAATCGAGGAAAGGCTTACTACAAAAGCCTTCTCAATCAGGTAAAATCAAAAGACAGAGTCAGTGGTAAGAATTCCCTCAAATTCAAGTTAAGAAAGGATGGCACCTGCAAGCCTTCTCAGTGATGAGGTACGGCTTACCACTTTTTGTGAAAGCCTTACCACAACTAAAATCAAAAGACATAGAGGCATGGGTACAATTTTCTAAATTATTGTTATGATATTATTTAAATTCTTTAATTGCAAACAATTTAATATATGTAATGTATTTTCAAGTTAAAAAGTGTGCATTGTTCCATTAGATAAAGGAAATTAGGTGTTCATTAATGGAAGACAAAAATATGTAGCAGGCATACCTAAAGGTTTATGCATCCCAAACAACATACAATTCAAGGATCTAAAGAAGGAAGTATGCAATGCATTGCAAGTGATGCACTATGAAGACATTATACTCAATATAACTTTACAAGGAATACATTTAGCAATAAAAATAGAAAATGACGAAGATGTTGAGTTTATCATGACAAACAATATTGGGTAGAGATGAGAATGATACTCTATGTGACTATGAACACCCTTCAAACAAAAACAATGCAAATAAATAAATGAGACAACCTAAAATACATCATAGGATGAAGTAGAAGGGTATGAAACAACTGAAGAAAACATGTACATATAATCAATCCAAGAATATGACTCAAGTGATAATGAATAAATGTATGTAGGAAGGATGTACAAGAGCAAACAAGATCTCCAAAAAAATACCATTCTATAATAAAGAAATCGTTTCACTATATGACTAATAACTCAAACAAGAGCACAATAAGGTTGAGTTGCAAGGATGTACATTATAATTGGAAAATTATTGAAAACAAGATGGGTGACGCGGGTGCATTCAAAATAACAACATACAAGGGAGAATATACATGTGTAGATCAATACACAAACATCAATTACAAAATGAAAAATATAAAGTAATTGCATAGAAAATCATGGTAAAATTTAAAGACACAGGTAAGCAAGTACAACCAAAAGACATAATACAATTGGTAAAGAAAGAAATGGGAGTCAATATAACTTACAAAATTACATACAAAGAAAAAAATCAAGCACTGAAATATATAAGAGGAGACCCATCATCTTTCTATAGAGAACTACTATTTTACTTATATATGCTTGAATGCAACAACCTAGGAACAATAACTGAAATAAAAAATGACACAAAATCAAGGTTCAAGCATGCATTCATTTCAATTCAAACATGCATATTTGGATTCAATAACTACATAAGATTAGTCATAGTTGTGGATGCTACATTTCTAAAAGAGAATACAAAGGTGTTATGTTCATTACAGTAACAAAGGAAAAAAACAACTAGGTAACTTTATTTCAAAATTATAAAAATTGAATCACATAATACATATCAAGCATTACTATAGATAACTTACAGACAAGTGTGTTAATTACAAAAGATTTACCCTATTGCGTTTAGCATTGCCAATGTTGAAATCACTGATGCATAAAGATGGTATTTTCAAAGATTGAAATTATTGGTTAAAATAAAGCAAGACCTGGTGATTTTTTTGATAGCAACTCAACATTAAAAATGTCGTACAAATGGTAATTGGAGAAATAGTGCACCACTATGCATGTTACTATCACTTAAAGAGATACCTCTCAATTGTTACCTATGGCATAGTGGTGGCTGAATCATTCAAAAAGGCATCATATGCTTAAACAATAGAAGAATTCAATAAGGCATTTCAAACAATATAGGAAGACAGTATAAGAGGCTCAAAAATTCTAGAAGGTGTAGATTTTAAGACATGGGCAAGGTCACACTGTCCAAGGCTTAGGTATAGTTTCATGACATCAAAAACTCCAAACATATGAATTCTATACTTAGATATGAAAGACATACACTAGTAAAATATATGTTAGAAGAAATAAGGGCTACACTTTAGTGGTATGCAATAAGAAGAATAAATGCATTAGATATGCATAAGTTAACAAATTGGGCTGAGGAATAAATGAGAATTAGGAAGGATAAGGCAAGGACATATGATATGATAGAAATCATTTATATGGAGTATGAAGGATGGATTAAAGAGATACCATGTTAACTTGGAAACACAAACATGCACATGTCAAAAGTACCAAGCATAAAGACTACCCTACATATATGCAATAACATCATGTAAGAAAGAAAAACAGCCATTGGAAGATAGGTGTTCCTCTTACTACCATATAGAATATTTAAAACTCATATACCATCCATCAATATACCCATTAGGAAATGAAAAAACTCGAAATATCCCAAAAGCAATGAAATATGTATTGATATTACCATTAGAAAATAAATGTAATAAAAAAACTAGAAAAGAGACAAGGAAGAAGAACAAAAAAGATCAAAATGCTATCAATTGGGAAATTTTTAGCATTGAAAAGGCAAAAGACAAGAGAAAGGAATAGGAGCAAGAATGCAAACAAGAGAAAAACTACATAGATTATACAAGTTTTGAGTAATTTTTTCTAGATTATACTTGAATTAAAAACAATATGATAATTCATTACTTTATTAAATATAATATAATATATTCAGTTGATGAATAAATGTAATTTATGATTTGTTTTAACATTATGTGTAACAATAAGAAAGATATCAAGTTAAGGCATCATCAGATACACATTTGCCTTACCAGTGTGATTATATAACTCTATGCCTTCAACACATAAAAATTGAGAAATCAAAAGTAAATTGTAAATAACAATCTTCATTGAAGTGTAATACAGAACATTCATTTTTCTATTGATCAAATAAAATCTATAATTACAAAGTACTAAATTATGCACTTATCTAATTGATAAGTTCTTGAAAAACACTAATATTTTGTAATTTTATTAAGTTTAAATGTAACAAATAAATTTGATTATAGTATATTATGTAAATATATATAATAGGAATCATGGGTATTTTTATTATATTTTAAATATTTTTAGCTTCAAAATGTATAAATTTTTCAACACATGAAGAACAAAACTTGAAGCATTTAAATTGCATAGTAGGTGCTTAAAATAATATGGTATGTAAGCATTATATGATGAACTAATAATTTTGTAAGGTGTATAAGGCATAATTGAAGAAAAGTGAAGCATGACACAACGAGGATTATAGTATGCGGCGACACACAATGTTCGAAAAAAATTCACTGGGCATGCAGAACAACCTATACCACGACATGGAAAAAAGTGGGCCATGGCATAACCCTCTTTATTTGTAATTTGGCATAGCTCAACAATTAATCAAATGATTGAAAGAACAATTTTGTTATTTAAATAAATAAATATTTAGATTTATTTCATTTTCATAAACTTTAGATCTTTAATCATAAATTCATAATGGGCTAAATATTGATTTATTAGTAAAGAAAATACTTTAGAATTAAGCATTAGATACATTATCTGTGCTGTGCTGAATTGTGCATAATAAATAAGAGACTATTTTAATTTTATTGATTTTTATTAATTTAGATGGTTAAAAAACAACTTTAATTATAAATTAAAGATGTGTTAGATCTTGATTTATAATTAAAAAATATATCAACCTTAGGTTTATTAATTTTTAATTTCAAGTTATTAATTAATTGAAGATTTTTAGTTTATATATATTTATTTAATTTATCAATTAATCAAATTTAATCTTGACCAATAAATAATTAATTAATTAAATATCATTGAAAACTTACCATGATTATAGGGATTTTATTTAAAAATAAAATAAATCAGTAAATTTGGCTTATACTTAAATCACTTTAATTCATTCTTTTCATAAAGTGTTATTCTTGCTAAAATCTCATATATATCCATCATCCTAGGTTCGACATAGTTAATTTTTTTTTAATTTATCACTTTCATTTATCTACTTTCTTTACATATAATTTAATTTAGAATTCACAATCCTGTTTCACCAAATAATAAATTGTTAGAATATTTAGGATTTTTTTCTTAACTAAATTAGAAAAATAATTTAACTTTTTAAAACAACTGTAATTTAGGGAGAGATGACCTTGGAAGTACACTTATCGCTTATTATAAATGATTTGTACACTTGCGAGGTTTTTATAAATAAAAATTTTTAACTATCAAGCTTTTGTGCATCACTAATTACAAAATCCCTTGTCAAAAATGAAAGATTACAAAACCAATACAATGGATCAAATTTATCATTATTACAAAAAAATTTGACACAATATCTCTTCTTAATTATTTTCATATTCAGAGAAGAAATCATGTCAAAACTCCAGCCTCTTACAAGGAATTTAGCATACTTCATGCACCACAAACCACAATAATGACTACCAACAAAAACAAACACAAAAATAAGTAAAACCAAAGACAAAAAAGAATTATATACAAATATATAATCATGTCACAGAACAAAATATTACCTTTTCTGCTTTAAGGTAAGTTTGATAACAATGGTTCATGGAATATTTGGATTGATTGAGCGTCCAAGACCATAACCTTGATAACCTAGAGAATAAAAAATATGTGGAATAACAAAACAAAAATATTTACACTTCTCTATCAATTTAGTAGTACTCAAAGAATCATATAATTCAATAAATCTTTGCTTTTAATGAAATGCAACTCAAATCCAGTGATTCTTATTAACATTGTGCCCTGCATAAACTATATCAAGATCCTTCCAATTTTACGCAAGATAATCCTTTTCACTATACTATCTCCCACCCTTTACAAACTCTAACAAATGATCATCTGGTGTAAGAGGAATACCATTTCCTTTAGACAACTTCTCATTATACCTCTTCTTAACATCAAATTGTGTAAATATGTAGAAAAAAAGAGTGTTAAGATTTCTCTCAAGTGCAATTTGAAAAATAGTTGCAAATGTTTAGTAGTCGATGGAACACGGATTACTATGATAAGGCACAACCTTACCAAAAAAATAGTAAGTCTTCCCTTAAATGAAACTTAAGAAAAGACAACACATGCTTAAAGGACTCCATATAGTGAAAAATGCTTGGCAATCCCTATTCATGGTAAGACTTACCACGACAAGGTATAAGCTTACCAAAGCATGGCTAAGCCTTATCCTAATGACAAAAAAATGAAAATGCTTGACAATTATAGGTCATTGTAAGACATACCATGACAAGGCACAAGGTTACGAAAGCATGGCTAAGCCTTAACTCAAAGACAAACAGTTGCAAATGCTTGGAAGTCCCTATCGTGGTAAGGCATACCATAATAAGGCATAAGCTTACCAAAGAATGGATATGTCTTACCTCAAGGATAAATAGTTACAAAATCTTAACAACTTTCCATCAACCTTAAACTAAAGTTCTTTCAAATTCTGGCAAGGGATACACTTATTCAAAAGTAAATTAACTATGGATAAGTTGTCCACTAAAAAGAGTTAGAGAAATTTTATAAAACTGACAAAAATAAGAGTTTTCAAACCTTTTCCACTGAGACTCATTCAACCCAGTATAATCTTTAGTAGTGCCTTTTCATTTTGAGAACAACATGAACAACATATAAGGTAATTTTGACAATCATCAAGTACCCGTAGAAAAGAAGGATCATCTTCTAGCCATTGGCATTGGAAATAATACAAATGAATAAATGCCAGAATAAACAAGTAATACAATCATGAAAAAATAAAATGTAATAAGACAATAAATAAAAATACAAAGATAAACAATAAGGAAAATCATATCGTAACAGAAGAATTTTTCTAGATCTCTTAAACTTTTGAGCAACATTGGACAAATCATATGACTATTGGGAACTTCTGTTAACTATCCTACAAATAAGACAACTAGCAATTAAAACACATAATTAAAAATGAAAAATATGTTGTGTTAAGGATTATCACATATAAACACATCCTTATCAAAACACTAATCAAAATAAACACAAACTAAACAATAAATAAAGAACAAACAAATAGAACAACTACAATACAAAATGAATCAAAGAAACTAAAACCAAAGAAAACAAGTAACAAAGACATTTTTTAAACTAAAGTATATGCTATTAAACAACTAAAATAGAACAACTACAAAGTAAAAACATCATATATCATAAAACAAACAATTGAATAACTTAATTAATTGAAACTTGAAATGAATTCAAAATGAATCACAAAAGAAGCATGATGGAAGATAAAGACACTAAAACAAAATCGAAGAACAAAATAAAATATAGAGAAATCGAAAAACAAGCAACATAATGAATAACATGAAAACTAGAGAAATGATAATACAAAAAGAAAAGATGAAAGTACCTTTATTAATCCAAAAATGAAAGAACGTTAACCGAATTTGCAAGAATATGCTAAAAATTAAGAAGGTGAGAATGATGAATAAGGATTGGAGAAGACAATTTTGAGTTAGGATTGGACTAGATGAATAAGAAAGCCTAAGGGATGCATGACATATGAATAAAAAATAGAGACGTTTAAGTAATAATATATCCCCTAGACGACGTCGTCTAGCAAGTGGTAAAAAACTAATTATGCCTCATAATCCAGTGGTTTATGGTAATTTGGACAGAGTGATATAGGATGCTCAGATCTCGAAAAATAGACAAAAATTTACTACCACGTGTCCCAATTATTCATGTAGAAAAAGGGCCAAAACAACGTGACCAAAACCATGTGAAAATGGCCAAAAAATTGTTTGAACCAGTCAATTCTTTGGCGCTTAGACGATTTAGTGGCATTGACGTTACACGGACCTTTTCTTGCTAAGTTCATTCACTTGGATTTTTTTTTTTTACTATTTCTTGTCTTTTCTTCTAGATGCAACAAAGCATGTTACTTGTTGCAGCTGTTAGAAATCTATGAATTAAAAATTAATTTTCAGTTTTATTTCATTTTATCTAATTTTCAGTTTCATTTCATTTTATCTAATTTTCAGTTTCATTTCATTTTCTCTTCTCTTTCTGCCTTTATTCATTTCTGATTTTGTTTTAATTTTTCTGTTTCTGTCTTAATTCATTTCAAAAAGCTATGTTTCTATTTCCCATAGGTATATTTATATATATTGTTTCTCATGGGTATATTATATACCCATTGATAGAAGAAAGGAAAGAAAACAGAGAAGGAAAAAAAAGAGAAAATAAAAAGAAAGGAAATAAAAACAAAAAGAAAAAGGAAAGAGAGTACGGAAAGGAAAAAAAAATTTATTTTTTATTTTTTATCTAGAATTAAGTTATCTTATATTTCAAATACAATTTTATGAAATATTAAATAATAATTTAAATTTATTATTATTTAATCATTATATCATGAAGATAAATTTTTATTATTTTCTAATACTTACTATGAGTGAAAATATTATCTTTAAAACAATGTGCGATATATAAATCTCGATTTTTTACTCTATTTAAATTTTATGTTTATAATATATATATATTATATTTGTATATTTTTTAATTTTAATAAAATAATTTTATTCTTAACTTGTTTTTCTATGTATTATTTCCTTCAATTTTAAGATAATTTTTTTTCCCATTTTGAGACAAATAAATTAAGAATCTTAATTTTTTTTTTAAAATTTTGTAAACTAGGTTTTCTGTAACTTAATTACTTTTTCCCCCTTTTTTCTATTACTGCTATTGTTATATTTATTTATTTATTGACAAATAATTTTTTTTGTTTTTCTTTAGTCTTAACAAAATAGAGTTTGATATTTTATTTTATTTTATTTTACAGTATTGTTACAGCTTCATTAATTGATATTTTTTAATTTTATTAATTTCAGTATTGCTTCTCGGTTTTACGCCTTTATTAGCTTTGCTTATACAACATAATTCATTTTTTTTTTCCTTACTATTTTGTTTTCTTTTAATATGTTGTTTACAGTTTTGTTTTAGTTTTTCTTTTACAACTTATGCCTTTTACCTTTGAATTACTTTAGGATTTGTGGATTGCGATTTCAATTTTTTTCGATTATTATTTTTAATTTTTTTTATTCTTGCTTATGTGATTTAAGTAATGTTTCTAACTTGTTTTGATTATATCAACTTTTGATACAATTTTGTTCTATAAAACTAAAATTTTGTTCTTATTTTTGTATTTAACAACAAAAAAAAGATTATGTCATCTGAGATGACCACTCTATTGACCCAAACTGAAAACCCAATTGTAAATGTTAGTGATGAATCAAATGATGATGCCTTCTATGCCTTATGGGGTAACTCCAATGTTACCAGTTTTTGTTCCTATGAACCATGCTATGGTAGAGAGACCATAGAAGTTTCATGGCTTGAACTTAAAGAGATGAAAGAGTAAGATGATGTTTTATCTCATAACTTTGAATTTGATAAGGTTCTTGATCGAAGAAGCTCTTGATCAACTTAAGGGTGAACAAGATTTTCAATTTGCTAGTGCTATTGAAGTATGGAAGCATTCTGATTATCTACGTCAGAAATATGTTCTGAATTGTCTAACCGATTCCTTATACAATGAATACAATAAGAAAAAGATGACTTAAGACTTGTGGGAATCATTGGACCAAAAGTATGAAACTAAAAATGACAGTGCCAAGAAACATTTGGTTGGTTGCTTTCTTGATTATAAGATGGTGGATTCTAAATTTGTATGCAGTCAAGTACGTGAAATTTAAGATATCGTAAGAAAGATATATAATGAAGGGATGGTACTTAGTGAAACCTTTCAAGTTGCAGCTATTATTGAAAAGTTACCTCTTTCATGGATAAGGTTCAAGGAATCCATTAAGAACAAGCAAAAGGAAGTGTCATTGAAAGACTTCTTGATAAGATTCAAAGTAGAAGAAGATACCAAGGCTTCTTCTAAAAGAGAGTATATCCTATCAGCACTCAAGGCTAATGTGATGGAATATGATCAAAGTTCCAAGAACAATAAGAATAAGGGCAAGGGAAAGTTGGATAAATGGTTTAAATTGGGACATAAAGAAGCAAATTTTAAGAAGTCAAGCTTCAGAGGGATTTGTTTTAACTGTTAGAGGACATGGCATAAAGCCCTAGAGTGTAAGTTTTCAAAAAGAAACAAGAACCGTGAGGCAAACATGGTTGATGACATAACTCATGATCTCTATTTATTGACTTGTATATAGTCAATTATGAGGTGAACTTGGAGGGATCAAATCCAAAGGAGTGTTGGATTGATATTGGTGCAACATGGCATATATGCTCAGATAAGGATCTATTCACCACTTTTAAACTAGTGAAAGATGGATAAGAGCTCTTAATGGGAAAGGCCATGTCAAACTGAAGATGACCTTTGAGAAGAAGCTTACATTAAAAAATGTACTATATGTGTCAGACATCCGTAAGAATCTTGTTTTTGGCTCATTGCTAAAAAACATGGCTTTCAGATAGTGTTTGAATTTGATAAGGTCGTTGTGACCAAAAATGAGATATTTGTAGGAAATGGGTATGTATTTGATGGCCTATTGAAGCTTAATATAATGATTGTAAAAGTTAAGAATATTAATAAGATTAATTCTTCTACTTATTTGCTTGTGTCTTCCAACTTGTGTCATGTTAATTACGATACAGTGCATAGACTAATTAATATGGAAAGCATACCTGAATTCCAAATAGATTCAAAACACAAGTGTGAGACTTGTATAAAGGCAAAAATGACTAGGTCATCGCTTCATTCGATTGAAAGGAACATTGAACCTCTTGACCTAATCCATAGTGATCTATATGATTTGAAATTTCTTCAAACAAGGGATGAAAATAAGTAATTTATTACTTTTGTTGATGATAGCATGAAATATTGTTATGTGTTTTTGCTTAAAAGCAAAGATGAAGTTATAGAGAAATTTATTCTTTATAAAGTAGAAGTTGAGAATCAACTCAACAAGAAGATCAAGGTACTATGCAATGATCGTGGTGGTGAATATGAAGCACCGTTTGGTGAATTATGTGCATAACATTTTGTTATCCATGAAACCACAACGCCTTATTCACCTCAGCAAAATGAAGTTATCGAATGTAAGAATCTTACCTTGGAAAGAAATGATGAATGCAATGCTATTAAGTTTTGGGTTGCCACATAAATTATGGGGGGAAGGTATTTTTTTAGCTAACTATCTTTTAAATAAAGTACCCCGAAAAATGACACATAAGACACCATATGAATTATTTAAAATAAGTGTACCTTCTTATAAATGTTTACAAGTGTAAGGGTGTCTTGCTAAAGTAGTCGTATCTATACCTAAAAAGGTGAAGATAGGTCCAAAAATGATAGATTACATCTTTATTAGATATACACATAACAATAGTGCTTATCAGTTTCTTGTGCATGAGTCAAAGATTTTAGACATACATAAAAACACGATAATGGAATCAAAAAATGCATCATTATTTAAACATGTATTTCCAAGTAAATCTCAGGGAGAATCAAGTTTGTCTAAACGAACATATGAGACTATGAATGAAGATAGGCAAAACAAAGAACTTGAATAAGAGGTTGAGGTTGAACTTAGACGTAGCAAGAGGGCTAGGATAGAAATGTCATATGGTCCAAACTTTTTGACCTACTTACTTGAAAGTGAACCTCAAACCTATGAAAAAACTGTAAATTTTTCTGAAGGTTCTCAATAGAAAGAAGCCATTAATAATGAAATTGAATCCATTTTTCAAAATACACTTGGGAACTAGTTGATTTACCTCCAAATAGTAAAATGCTAGGGTTCAAGTAGATGTTTTTACTAGAAATGTAAATTAGATGGATCAATGGAAAAGTACAAGGCCATGCTTGTAATTAAGGGATATAAACAATGACATGGCCTTGATTATTTTGATACCTATTCTTCTATTACGAGAATAACATCCATAAGGATGATAATTGCTATCGCCGCTCTACGAAATCTTGAAATACATCAAATGTATGTAAAGACAACTTTTATAAATGAAGATTTAGATGAAGAAATCTACATGGACCAACCCAAGGGGTTTTCATGCCTAGGACAAGAAGAAAAGGTCTATAAATTAGTGAAGTTCTTATATGGCTTGAAACAATCACCGAAACAGTGGCATGAAAAGTTTGATAATGTTATGAGGACAAATGACTTTAAAATCAACGAATGGGAAAAATGTGTATATATCAAGGACAAAGAAGATGATTATGTTATATTGTGTCTATGCATTGATGACATGCTAATTTTGGGTAGTAATGATCAAATGATCAAATCTACTAAGACTATGTTAAATTCAAGGTTGAGATATCAAGGATATTAAGTGGTCTCATTCTAACTCAATGTCATTATGTTGAAAATACTTGAAAAATTCAACATAGGTGATTCTGAAATTGTGAGAACACTAGTAGATATAAATCTACACATATATAGGATTAAAAGTGTGATTGTGTTTCAACTAGAATATTTTTGAATGATAAGAAGTCTTATGTACTTGATGAGTTGTACAAGACCAAACATAGCTTACATTATAAGCATACTAAGTAGATATACTAGTAATCTAATATCTGATCATTAGAAAGGTATTATAAGACTACTTAGATACTTAAGATATACACATTGTTATAGACTACACTACACAAGATATCCAGCTATCTTAGAAGGATATAGTGATTCCATTTGGATATCTAATATGAAAGACTCAAAGTATACCAGTGGATATGTATTCATATTGGGTGGTGCAATTGTTTCATTGAATTCCTGTAAACAGACGTGTATTACTAGATCCACGATGAAATCTGAGTTAATCATTTTGGATAAATATGGCGAAGAAGATAAATGACTATGCAATTTTTTAGAGGATATTCCTAACTGGGTGAGGCATGTACCTATAATATGCATCCATTGTGATAGCCAATATGCTTTTGGTAGGGCATAGCGTAATATGTATAATGGTAAGTCTCGATATAATACTATTAGATAACTACTCTCAACTGGGGTTATCTTATTGATTGTGTGGAGTCAAAAGATAACATAGAGGATCCCTGAACTAAATGGTTAAATCGAGACTTAGTTGATAAGCCATAGAGGGAAATGAGACTGAAGCCCATGAATGAATAATGATTTGCAAAGGAAACCCAACCTATTTGACTAGAGATCCGAATATCTAGGTTTAAAAGGACAACTTAATTGTAAATACTTAGTGAGATCACTACGAGGGTTTACCTTCAAGTCCATTCCTATGATGAAAATAGTAATACCTATAAGATATAAGATAAGTTAAGGCTTTAATGTTTCTTATTAAGAGGCTACTAAATGGAGTTTGTGGGTTTTCCTTTACAGATTACTTTGAAAGATAAGAAATCACCTATATGAGGGAGGAATAGGTCTGCTTTGAAAAAAAATTGTATAGGGCTCAATTCTTTAGAGACTCTCCCAGACTAGGTATATGTTTATGGCTAAGACGAACATAACAATAAGAAGTAAATTGTGTCTGGAAAGGCTCTTATGTTAAGTATGTCATTGCTTACATAAAAGTCAGAACATTGCAAGGACATCACGTCTATAGGTTAGTCAATAAGATAAATATATTTTCACAAATGAAGGTTCAAAGGGTAACACCTACCTATCCTATGTAGGTTTTAATTTGTTGAACTCTATTTATGTGTTAAAATTTGATTTAAAATTTATATCAATTTTTATTCATGTTAGAGATTGTTATAAATATTGAATTAAAAATTAATTTTAAGTTTCATTTTATTTTCTCTTCTCTTTCTATCTTAATTCATTAATTAATTTTTCATTTTTATCTTAATTAATTTCTTAAAGATTTGCTTCCGTCTTTTCATTTAAAGCTGTGCTTCTCTTTCTCATTGGTATATATATACATGTTCATTGATAGAAGAAAAAAAAGAAGAACAAACAGAGCAATTAAGAAGAAGAAGAGAATAGGAAATAGAGAAGAGAGAAGAAAAGGAAAGAGACTATCGAAAAAGAATTTTTTGTTTGTTTGTATTTTATATCTAGAATTAGGTTCTTTCAATAGAGTTTAAAACTTTTAAAAGTTCATAAAATAATAAATTGTAGTGTATATTTATTATTATTTAATCATTATATCTTGATAAATAAGTTTATGTCATTATTTAATACTCACGATAAGCGAAAAATTATCCTAAAAATACTATATAATACACAAGTTTTAATTTTTTATTCTATTTAAATTTTATATTTCTAATATATATATATATATATATATATATATATATATATGTGTGTATTTTTAATTTTAATAAAATAATTTTTTTAACTTATTTATTTATGTATTATTTCCTACGGAGCCACTAACCTTAAAAAAGTTTAAGCTTTTCATACGAGTTTTAACTTCTTCTTTTTCCCAAATACCTATAAACACAAAATAACCATTTAAATTTCATTTGAAACATAAAATTATTATAAATACAATATTATCTCATACCTAAAACATCTATAAATTAGTACTATCAAACAAAAATAATTAAACTGCTTTAATTTACAACAGGGACTTGTGATGTGACCCAGTATAACTTCCTTTATTCCAAACTCATATATATTTTCTCCCTCCTATCTTTTAACAAAAATGTTTAAACAAATCATTTAGAAAAAATCATTTTAACTCAAATTGAGATGAAATCTTACATATCTTGACCGGTTAAAACAGTTAACATATCTTAAGTCAATTAAATTCTGATACTTAAGTTAAGATATTATCTCAAGTGAGATGAAGAGAAGTTATCAATCATTTATAACCCTTGAATAACTAATCTAACCATTAAATATTTTTATTATTATTTGATATTTTATTGATTAAAAAGTTAACTAATTAATTTAAAATTTGAAATATATTGTAATCATATTCATACTGATATTATTATTATTATTATTATTATTTTTTGAAAATTACTATATAAACAAAAAAAATATTATTTATCTTAAATTTGAGATGTATTATAAATAATATAACATATTATTATTAATAAATATAATCTAATTACAAGATTATATCAATAAATAAATTTATAATATATAATAGCCAATATTCAAACTAGAATAGTTGTATTGGATTGTATTGAAGTTTTTTAATACATAATTAATATAATTATTTAAGTAATTTTATTTTTAATTTTTTTCAATATTTTTTTTATAATATTAAAAAATAAATATAGAATTAAAAATAAAACTTTCCCTACATTCAAATCTTAAAGCTAATACTAATAGTGTACAAAAGCTTGGCCTATGGAATATTGGCCGTAGTAAAAGAGCTACTAAGGCACTCAAGGCCTTTTTTTTATATTTACGTGCCCAATGTGGTCCATCGCAAATGAAGCACTTCACACGGGCTTTCGAGGCATCACAATTCTCCTTTTCCTTCCCCTTAACCCGTGATTTGAACGAGGAGTCTTCTTTGTTATTTTTGGGTCCCTGACTTTTAGCATAGCCTCCAAAACTCTTTCTTCCACCTAACTTTTTATATGTGACTTTTGAGTATTCTTTGTTTGTGGAGTAGTCAATAAAGCTTTCCACAATCGCAATGGCCGAACATAAGTCTTTGACACCACGTCGCTTGAGCTCGAGATTAGCCCACGATTGGAGACCATCCATGAACAAGAATAAGGCATCCTTGTTTGATGTGTCAGGAACTTCAAGCAGTAAGGTTGTGAACTCCTTCATATAGTCCCTTATGCTACCCGTTTGCTTTAACCGTTGCAGTCGACCTCTTTCCTCCTCTTCAGCATTTACGGGCAAGAATTGGCCTTTGAATTCCCTTTTGAAGTCATCAAAGGTGTCAATTGTGCAAACCCCTCGTTGCACATCATCATGCCTCCGTCTCCACCATAGCATAGCAGTGTCAAAAAATACATGACAGCAGTTCGGATCTTGCTGGCATGGTCCGTTATGCCAGTAGCCTCAAAGTATTGTTTAAGCCCCCATAGTAAGTTCTCAACTTCCCTAGCATTCCTAACACCATTGAAGGTTTTAGGCTTGGGAACATCCACCCTCTTAGCCTCAATGACGGTGGTTGTGCTAGTTCCCGCGGCCATAACCCGCTTACATAGAGCTAGGCACCACCCATAACCTCAACTTTAAGTAAGACATTAGCAACTTCTCTTTGGACAACAAGATCCCTTACCTTGGAAAGTTCAGCCTTCAATCCTTCAATCTCTTTCCTTAACCCAACGTCTATCTCATTAAGAGACATCTTAACTGCTGCATGGATCTCCACATCCTCGGCGTCCAAGCCATTGCAACGTTTCTCCAAGTTGTCCACCCGGTCAAACAGCTCCCCTAAGCTGTCATGCGCACTCCCAACATGTGCTTCTAAGCTTGAAAGTATGTCTTTCGACTTGGCTCGAGAATCCTTTGGTGGTTTTCAAACTTTCTCACGCCCACATTCCATAGGTGGAACATCAACGCTTCGTGTAGATGGTGCACTGTTCTTCATTATGCCAAGGGTAGAAATGCTTCAACCGAAAGCTCTGATACCAACTGTCACGACCTTAAATTTCAAGTACCGATCGTGCGACACTTAGCATCGTCCGTTGCACTAAGCATGCCTTTGAATCCGAATGAAACTACAAAGAGACTAGAAAAAGAGTTTGTAAAGAATGCTTTGTGTTGCTCTAGAGAGAGATTATCTTACAAGATGCTAAGAATTCCCAATATTTCCCAAGATGAATACAAATGAAGACTAATAGGTCTATTTATAGTGTGACACCAAGCTTAAGACTATGCCACATCTTTCTAGATCCTTCTAAATCTAGAATGTACAAGAGTGTTCTAGTTATATGTACAATATGCCACAAGGTTCTAGGACCTTCTATCCTACTCTAGAGTCTTCTAGCTTTGTCTAGCTCATTGATGCAAGTTCTAGGATGTTCCTTAAGCGTCTTGCGGCTTCGACATCCTTCAAGAATCATCCACCACGTTCTAGAATATTCCAGCCCATTCTAGCACCTTCAAGTATACTCTGGAGCATTCTAGAGCCTCCAATGCTTGAGTTGCGTCCATCCAACTCTAGCTTCCTCTAGACATCTCTAGGCCACTCTAGAACTTTTCTATGTAGAAAAGTCTAGATCCTTTAGGCAACCAAAATTTCTTTGGATTTTGTGGGACAATTCAAGTGGGACGTAACACCCTTCTCCACTCAAGTTCGTGATGTCCTCGTCGCGCCTTCAAGCTTGAACCTTTCTATGTCATCTTTGAATTTCCATAAAGAATCTTCATGTTCCCAGCTTGCTTCTATGTCTGGGGCATTGTTCTACTTGACCAAGTATTCCCGATAACTTGGTACGCCTCTACGCCGGATTAGGCGATCTGCCAAGATTGAGTCCACTTCTTTGTCGAAGGAGGTTACCACTGCGGTAGGTGCCCTCTTGGATTCTCCCTGACTTATGTCTTCCTTGTCTCCATGAAAAGGTTTCAGCATACTTACATGAAAGACCAGATAGATATTGAGCTTTGGAGGGAGTTGTAGTTTATAGGACACTTTAACGACTTACTTGAGGACAAGAAATGACCCTTCATACTTTTGTACCAACCCCTTATGAACCTTTCGCAAGGACTTAAAATGTTGAGGTAATAGTTTGACTTGGACCAAATCTCCTTCTTGAAATTCAACCATCCTTCTTTTCTAGTCAGTCTACTTCTTCATCTTTGTAGATGCCTTGTTTAAATAGGCTAACTCCGCTTACTCATGCCACAGCTTGGAAAATTTGAAGTCATCATGACTCTTTCCTTCATAACTTGTGGCCAAGGCATGAGGAGTCATGGGTTTCTGCCCCATGATGATCGCGAAGGGACTCTTCGTGGTAGAATTGCTCCTTTGTAAGTTATAGGAGAATTGGGCTACATCTAGAAACTTAGCCCAATCATGTTGATTGGCACTGACAAAGTTCCTGAGATACAACTCCAGCAATGCGTTGGCACGCTCCGTTTATCCATCGCTTTATGGATGAAAGCTTGTAGAGAAGTTCAAGTCTGATCCCAACAACTTGAACAATTCTATCCAAAATTTCCCTGTGAATCGTGGGTCTTGATCACTCACGATATTGGATGGAATCCACCAATGCTTCACAACATGTTTGAGGAACAACCGTGCCATCTTATCTGCCATGCAATCCGTTGAGGCAGGTATGAATATTGCATACTTGTTGAAGCGATCAATCACTACAATGATGCTGCCAAAGCCCTCTGATTTTGGCAAGCAAGTGATGAAATCCATAGAGACACTCTCTCATGGTCTCTCTGGAATAGGTAGCGGCTCTAGCAAACCTCTAGGTGCATGATGCTCTATCTTGTCTTGTTGGCACACAAGACAAGTCCTCACATAGACTTCAACATTATCCCGTAGTTGAGGCCAGTAGTAGATTGACTTTAGCAAAGCAAGGGTGCGCCTCATTCTTGGGTGTCCAACCCATAACGAATCATGACACTCCTTGATAAGCTCCTTCTTTATGCTCCCCTACTTCAGCATAAAGATGCGATTCTACTTGGTAGAGTGATGAGTGCTCAAAAGCACTAAAATTACCATGATTTTATGCACATTAATTGATATAAAAATATATATATATTTATATGATTTTATCATATATTTATATAAATCTACATTTTCGGAATCACGGGTATTTTATTTTTTTCCAAGTATTTTCGCTTAAAAACGTAACTTAAAGACTCAAAGAGGAATACTGGAGGCAATACATCACAAATATATTCATAAATAAATGAGGAAAAGTCAACAAAGATAGAAAAATTGGACAAAATAGGTCAAAAGGGAGGAAATCGTGCCGCCCAACTGTGCTGGCCATCGCACGCAGCACGCCCAACCACGCCCAGCAACACGCGCGCCTGTGCCCATCTGAGCGCGCAGCTGCCCATCTACGTGCACCGCTGTGCCCATCTGCCCCATCTGTGCGCGCTGCCGCGCCCACACCAGCATGATGTCATCATTCACTACTCCGCGTTTTCTCCATTTTAATCATTTTTTCACCCACTTTTTCTTCCCATCCTTACCTATAAATACCCCCATTCTCTTCATAACTAAACACACCTCAAAACACATCTTCTCTTCTCTTTCTTTCTCTCATTTCTTAGTTTTTTTCTTAGTTTTTTAGTTTTTAGCTTTTCTTAGTTTTATAGTTCTTCTCAAAAAGAGAAGAACTAGTTATGTTTTTGTAATTTATTTGCTTTTCGATTCAATAAATGGGAGTGTAAATTCTGTTTGGAGGTTTTCCGGCAACGGGAATAACAACAAAGTACTGTAAGGATTTTATTTTCTTTACAGTTATTTTTTATGCTTTATTCTTACATGTTATATTTAATTTGTCCGTGATTAAATTTAACTTCGTTGGCTGTTTGTAAACATGATATAATAATAACGTTGTTATGCTTGTGAAATATTAAATAGGTAAAAATCTCTAAAATGAATTGATTTTGTTTTTATTCGAGATTTTATATTAAGAATGTTAGAGAGAAATATATTATTTTTCATTACAAACTTAAATATGAAAATTAGATTTTAAGGTTTAGTTATCCGGTCTGATTTAGAGTAGTGCTTTTTTATTTGTTGGTACAATCGCCCGGTAGTTAGAGTGAAACTCTATGTCAAAAGTTTTTATAAGAATTATTATGTGAAAATGTATTGACAAAATGTTTTCAGTAGTGGTTTTAAAACTTGAAAGTTAGTACTCAGATAATTAAATTCTTAGGTTTAATTTGGACACCTTAAATAAAGTTTAAACTATCTAACCCCACCAAAGGTGTCATTTAAATGATTCATTTTCAATCTCTTAGAAAAATGAATTAATTTAATTAACCAAATTAGTTATCAAGCCCATCCATAGGTGTTAATTGATTTTTTTAGTTAACAAAGAATATCTAACCCCACCAAAAGTGGTATTCATATAAAAAAGAGAGAATCAATAAATATCAATTCATATCTTTAATAACCTAAATAATATGAGCAAGTATAATTAACTTAGTTATTATATCCATATCCACTATTATAAATGATAAAATTTGTATAAATGTTTATTGAATCTATGTTTATTTTTATGTAGTAGATTAAAAACACAAAACCAAAATATCGTGACAGGATGTTTAGGATTTAATTTCGTTTTTAAAAGTTTGAATAATAAATTAAAAACCACATACATTCCTTCCTTAGATCGACCTTGGGAGTATACTTATCATTTTCTATGAAATGATTCATGCACTTGTGAGAGTTTTATAAATATAAAACCAAAGTATTGGCAGGATCGGCGATGTCGGTTCTGCTCATCACGTAGAGTAGTGTGTCACTCAGCCAAAATCGCCTTATTTTTCCTTCCCTGATGAGGGAAAGGAGGTTTTGAGCAAGGGCATTATGCTCAAGCCGTTCTTTGATCCTTTCCAGCAAAGGACTGCTTGGTCTACTCAAGACTGCTAACTCTGCCTTTCGACTTAGCTCATCAGCCACCACATTGGCCTTACCGGGCTTGTATTCCAGCCTATAGTCAAACTCTGCCAAGAAGTCTTGCCATCGAGCTTGCTTAGGACTCAACTTATTTTGAGTCTGAAAGTAGCTAGTGGCCACATTGTCCGTCATGATAACAAAGTGAGAACCCAATAAGTAGTGTCACCATACCCTTAGGCAATGAATGATAGCTGTCATTTCTTTTTCTTGCACTGTGTAGCGGCGTTTGGTGTCATTAAGCTTGCGGCTCTCATAAGCTATCAGACGCCTTCCTGCATCAATACTCCACCAATGGTTAAGTCTGAAGCATCTGTGTGCAGCTTATACATCTTGGAAGGGTCTGGTAGGCAAAACACTGGTTCTTCACTAATGACCTTCTTCAAGTCTTCGAATGAGGCTTGCCATTCACTTGTCCATTCCCAAGCCTTGTTCTTTTTGAGCAGGTCTGTCAATGGGGTTGCTCTTGCTGAGTAGGACTTGATAAACCTTCTGTAGTAGTTTACAAGTCCGAGAAAAGACCTTAACTCGGGGACCTTGGCAGGAGGTTCCCATTCTTAGATGGCTTTCACTTTAGTTCCATCCATCATTAGTTTCCCATCCTTAATCCTATGCCCCAAGAACATCACCTCATCTTGGGCAAAGGAAAATTTCTCCTTCTTGACATATAGCTCATTTTCCCTCAGGACCTCGAGCACCTTCTTCAAATGCTCTAGATGTTCTTCCAAAGTCCGATTAAATATCACAATGTTGTCAAGATATACTACCACAAACCGATCGAGGTAGGGATGGAAAATCTTGTTCATTAGAGTGTAGAAGGTGGCTGGTGCATTTGTGAGACCAAATGGCATGACAAGGAACTCATTGGCACCGTACCTGGTCACACAAGTGGTCTTGGGCTTATCTCCCTTGGCTATGCGTACCTGGTAGTATCCCGATCGCAAGTCCAATTTTGTGAAGTATCTGGCATTCCTCAGTTGATCCAACAAATCAGCAATAAGTGGAATAGGATACTTGTTCTTGACTGTGATCTTATTTAGAGCCCGATAGTCGATGCACATCCGTAGCGAGCCATCCTTCTTCTTCTGAAAGAGTACTGGGGCACCAAATGGGGCTTTGGAGGGCCTTATGAAGCCATCATCCAAAAATTCATCAAGTTGCTTTCGCAGTTCTGCCAACTCTGAGTTCGCCATTCGATAGGGGCTCATTGTTGGTGGGCTGGTGCCGAGTTCGAACTCTATTTCATGGTCCACCTCCCTCCTTGGAGGTAACCGTTTAGGCAATGCCTCAGGCATCACATCCTGGAACTTATCTAATACAACTTGCACTTCCGTCGGCAAGTTTGGCTTTGGTGATGCCTCCTCATCATCGTACTCCTTTAAGATGGCCAAGTAACTCTCTTCGTCCATCTTCAATCCCTTCTTGAATTGAAGCGTTGAGAGAGCTTAGGTAGTAGGTCTGGTGGTTTTCTCCGTCGGTACCACACACGCCTTCGATCCATCCATTATGCACATAGAGTTTAAGCATGACACAAGGAAAACTCTAACATGGTCCAAGAACTCTGTGATGAATACTATTGAGAAGTCATCCATAGGCGCCACTGATAAGTCCACTTGGCCAGTCCAAGCACCGAGAATGACCTTAACTCCACGAGCAACTCCATGCAATGGTAGTGCTCTGGAGTTAACTACTTTGAGAGATCCCTCTCCATAGACTACCTTAAGGCCGAGTCTTTTTGCTTCCTCCACTAAAACAAAGTTATGAGATGCACCTGTGTCAACCAAAGCTTTGGCGACCTTCCCGTAGATGGTTGCATCTACGTACATCAAGCCCTTTGGGGTCTTTGGGGTGCTCTACAATGCACCAAGTAGGGGGCAAAGAACCCATCTTTGCACCTTCATCCGACTCACCTCCATCTTGGTCATGCGTGGAGGTAACTAAGGCACTCAAGGCCTTCCTTTTTGACATTCACGTGCCCAATGCGGTCCTGCCCCTTATCCTGTGATTTGAAGGAGGAGCCTTCTTTGTTGATTTTGGGTCCCTAACTTTTAGCATGGCCTCCCCCACTCTTTCCTCTACCAAACTTTTTATCTATGGCTTTTGAGCTTTCTTTGTTTGTGGAGTAGTCAATAAAGCTTTCTGCAATCGCAATGGTCGAAGATAAGTCTTTGACACCACGTCACTTGAGCTCGAGGTTAGCCCACGATTGGAGACCATCCATGAACAAGAATAGGGCATCCTTGTCTGATGTGTCAGGAACTTCAAGCAGCAAGGTTGTGAACTCCTTCACAAAGTCCCTTATGCTAACTAGAGGGTGTCCATAAACCGGACCGGACCAAATGATAACTGTATTTTATATAGTTTTTTTCACCTATTTTATTAATTATAATTGCTATGTTTTCAATATTTTTAGTTAATTTTAGTTTAATAAATTAGTATTTAATGTTTTTTTATATATTTTAATAAAATTAAATAATTTGTATCGAAAAACTTAATTAATTGCAAATTTGGGTCCAAAAATATAATTTCAAATAAAATAATATTTAATTGCAATTTATAAAAGTCAAAAATATAATTTAAATTAAATTCGGGATTGATTTTAATTATTAAAAGTTTAAAAATTTAATTTAAATTAGAAAAGGGCAAAACTGTAATTAAAGAAAGTTGAAAATGTAATTTGAAATAAATTTGTGGGCCAAAATCCAGTTAATTAAAGTTTAAATTTCTGCGCAGGTGAGAAGACCACGCGCCATCATGCACGTACGAAACGTGGACCGTCCGATCAAGATGAAACGATTGAGATCCGCGCGTGCCATTCACGCCCGACCAGATCGCGTGGGTGCAGGTTCTTAATACGCAGCTCGGCGCCCGAGTGGGGCCCACCTGCCGCGCAGGCCGGCGTGCAGGTGGGGCCCACCTCTCTGACGCGTCAGCCGCTGTCCCCCACGTACGCGCGCCTCTGATCCCGTGCGCTGATCTCAGCGTGCACCCGGATTCTCCTCCAATCAGAATCTGCCACGTGTTCACTCTGAATCCCTTCCTCAAATCAGCAACTGCCACGTGTCCCACTCTATTATTCAGCCAATCATGTAATGACATGTGGCATGTTACGATGAGCACGAAAGCGCAGGATCGCGCCCGTATGTGGCCGTTTTCTTCGTGCTTTGTTGTCGCCGGCACCGTTTCCAGCGTCCAATGAGAAGCTGCCACGTGTCCGCGTGAATTCCTTTCAGCGAATCAGACGCTGACACGTGGCACACATAAAGAATTTAAAAAAATGCAGAATCGGCGCCCTTGTCTCACGCGTGAATTTATTTAATATTTTCGATTCGATTTTCGATACGCGTTATTTAATTTTTCGATAAAAATATTATTACGCGTTTTATAAAAAATAAAATAAAAAATGTAATATTTTAGATGTATTATTTTTGGGTATAAATAGGAGATAAGAGGATAGTTTTAAGAAGTTTTTGTGAGTTTGTAATTTTTGGGGTATTTGTGTGTTGGCTGTGGAACACGCAGAAGCCATTTTTGGCTTTTGTTGTGTTCTGTGTGTGCCAAAAATTTGTTCTAAGTTATGTTTTAATTTTCCTTCTTCTTCATCTTAATTTTCTGTAGGTGTTGTAATTTTTATTTTAATTTTATGAAGTAATTTAATTTTTCTAGGGTTGCATTTGATCTAAATTTATGATGCTTTTATTTTAATTATTTTTGATAGATTTATAAGACGTTCGATTTGTTCGTTCTATTTTGTGTTTAATGCTTTTTGATTATTTACGAATCTTATCGAAACGATCCGTGGCACATGAATAAACTTGGAAGAGGCATTCGTGTGTATATTGCTCGTAAATAGAATGACATGTATAATGAAGGATAGGAATATACCCTAATTGTATGTGTAACCATTTGAAAACTTAAAACGTAATGAATTTCGGTGAAATTAATTCTCATAGAGATATAGTGAATTAATCTGACGAGGTGTGTTTGTACGGAGCTCGGAAGAGATGTATGAATAAAAATAGAAGTTTTCGGTTGACAAATTAAATGTACTAAAAAATATAAATCAAAAGAAAATAAAATGATTTGAGTGATTAATTTGGTGAAAAATTGCAATCCCAGATTTCTTTTATTTTGTTTTAACTCTTTTCTTACATTTGCTACAATTAACTTACGTTTTGAATAAAATCAGATTGAGACCATTTTAGTAATTAACAAACTATAGTAACAAATCTCCGTGGGAACGATACTTTACTTACAAATTTTATTACTTGTGACCGTGTATACTTGCACGTTTTTTGTGTGTTGTAAAACATGCAACACCAAACAGAACGGTTTTACTAATCAAACGGTCCGATTTGGTTTGTACTAATTTTAAACCGTTCGAACTGGACCGGACCGGTTTAATAATATATTAAAAATTTCACATTATTCTTCATTAAATTATAAAAAAATCGGACCAAACCGGGAACCAAACTGTACCAAACCGTGTTATAAATCAAACGGTCCGATCCGGTTTTTATTTCTTAAAACCGTTTCAAACGGTCCGGTCCGAGTAATATGAATGGTCCGGTTTGGTTAATTTGTTTTAGGCAAAACCGGACCAGATAGGACCATGGACACCCCTAATGCTAACTGTCTGCTTTAACCATCACAGTTGACCTCTTGCCTCCTCTTTAGTATTTACGGGGAAGAATTGGCCTTTGAATTCCCTCTTGAAGACATCAAAGGTGTCAATTGTGCAAACCCTTCGTTGCAAATCACCGTGCCTCTCTCTCCACCACAGCATAACAGTGTCGGACAAATACATGGCAGCAGTTCAGATCTTGGTGGCATGGTCTGTTATGCCAGTAGCCTCAAAGTATTGTTCAAGCCCCCATAGTAAGTTCTCAACTTCCCTAGCATTCCTAACACCATTGATGGTTTTAGGCTTGGGAACATCCACCCTCTTAGCCTCAATGACGGTGGTTGTGCTAGTTCCCGTGGCCATAGCCCGCTTACATAGAGCTAGACACCACCCATAACCTCAACTTTAAGTAAGACATTAGCAACTTCTCTTTGGACAACAAGATCCCTTACCTTGGAAAGTTCGGCCTTCAATCCTTCAATCTCTTTCCTTAACCCAACGTCTATCTCATTAAGGGACATCTTAACCGCTGCATGGATCTCCACATCCTCGGCGTCCAAGCCATTGCAACGTTCCTCCAAGTTGTCCACCCAGTCAAACAGCTCCCCTAAGCTGTCATGCGCACTCCCAACATGTGCTTCTAAGCTTGAAAGTATGTCTTTCGACTTGGCTCGAGAATCCTTTGGTGGTTTTCAAACTTTCTTATGCCGACGTTACATAGGTGGAACATCAACGCTTCATGTAGATGGTGCACTGTTCTTCATTATGCCAAGGGTAGAAATGCTTCAACCGAAAGCTCTGATACCAACTGTCACGACCTTAAATTTCAAGTACCGATCGTGCGACACTTAGCATCGTCCGTTGCACTAAGCATGCCTTTGAATCCGAATGAAACTACAAAGAGACTAGAAAAAGAGTTTGTAAAGAATGCTTTGTGTTGCTCTAGAGAGAGATTATCTTACAAGATGCTAAGAATTCCCAATATTTCCCAAGATGAATACAAATGAAGACTAATAGGTCTATTTATAGTGTGACACCAAGCTTAAGACTATGCCATATCTTTCTAGATCCTTCTAAGTCTAGAATGTACAAGAGTGTTCTAGTTTTATGTACAATATGCCACAAGGTTCTAGGACCTTCTAGCCTGCTCTAGAGTATTCTAGGTTTGTCTAGCTCATTGATGCAAGTTCTAGGATGTTCCATAAGCTTCCTGCGGCTTCTACATCCTTCAAGAACCATCCACTATGTTCTAGAATATTCCAGCCCATTCTAGCACCTTCAAGTATACTCTGGAGCATTCTAGAGCCTTCAATACTTGAGTTGAGTCCATCCAACTCTAGCTTCCTTTAGACATCTCTAGGCCACTCTAGAACTTTTCTATGTAGAAAAGTCTAGACCTTTTAGGCAACCACCATTTCTTTAGATTTTGTGAGAGAATTCGAACGAAACGTAACATTATTCTCTTACTAATAATGTATTGCGGCTAACTATGGAGAGGAATCTTTGTCAAGTGGTAACGAGCCCGAGAGTCTAACATTTTTATTTCTATTTTTAAGGGATAGTGAGACATTTAAAAAAAATATTTTTATAATTTATAATAATAAAAACAATAATTTATAATTTTTATTAAAAAAAATCTGGTATTTTATTTTAAATGTTTGAATTCAATATTATATAAATTAAATTATAATTATTTTTAATTTATTTAATATTAAACATTATTAATTAAATATATTTAATATTATTAAAATATTATTTTTATTTTTATAAATTTAAGAGTTTTTTTATAAATTTTTCAACATTTTTTAATTTAAGAAAAAAATAAAATAAAAAACATTTCAATAGTATCACTTTGATAAAAGTACGCTGCCTCTTTCTCGTGCACATGTAGAGAGAAATTTGACTCAATCCCCGGGCATTTGTGGTGTGCATATCTTTTTAAAAAAAAAAAAATCTTACAACTACTAGTATTTAAAATTAAATAACTATATGTTTTTATAAGTTGATTGATGTTTAATGTTAATCTTAAAATTTAAAAATCCACTTAGTCAAATCCATTAATTTTTTTTAATTATAAATTTATTAAAATTTATAATTATAAAAATTACATCTCTCGTATCAATTTCATATATTTTTATTATTAAAAAAAGTCTTACATATAATTTAATTTTGAGTTTTGCCTAATTAAATACCGTTTAAATTAAATTAATATTTAAAATAATCTAATTATATTCTATTAAATGTTATTAAAGTACTATTTTTATTATTATAATTTTTAGGTGTATTTATTTTTTATATTTTCCTTAGTTTAAGTTTTATAAAAATGAAAAAAATTAAAACAAACTACTATTATAAATAATGTTTTTAAAAATATTTACACATTAATTAATAAACTTTTTATTTTTCATAAATCCTTACTTAAATTCTTTTTTTCTTTTTTGGAGGAAAAGATAAACATGCACGTTTTAACAAATTTTTCTTATTAGATCTACATGAGTTTTATTTCTTATTTGTTTTCAAATTTAACCACTTTCATAATATTTATTATCATTCTTCACTCGATGTTGACTTATATGAGATATATTTTAATGTATTTCCTAAACAACTTTAATTTCTAACAAGTTAACCTACGTCATTTGGGTTTTTTACAGAGACTAGCTAGTACTGGTATTATAATTTATGTATAACCTACGTTGCACTAATTTGTTAAAACTGTTATTAGATAGTTTCCTTTTCCTTTGTTTGTTAGTATATATTTAGCCTTGGCTATTCACAATGTATTGAATCATTCATTACTTTTACAATATATCATAAGCATTCTTTCATCTCTTTCTCTCTCATTAAATTATGGTATCATAGTAAAAAAATAAAGAAAATCTTGATAATTCTTCAATGGCATTCTTTACCAAGGAAACTAATAATTAGTTTGAAAATCAATTTGCTTCTTCTTCTCAATCTCTACGTGAAGTAGGGGCTTCTTTTCAAACTACGTTTGTTCTTTCACCATCTATTGATAAATGTGTTTGTTCCTTCACCATCTCTTGGTATAAATTTTTCAATTCATTTGGATAGATCGAATTACCATGTTTGGCGTGAGCAAATGCTATTTGCTATAACAACATATGGTCTTGAACACGTTGTTGATGTGAATCAACCCATTCCTCTTCAATTTGTTTTCCAGGAACTCATAAGATCAATCCTGAGTTTAATACCTGAAGTTACTTAAACGAAATGGTCAAGAGTTGGATTTTTAGTTCAGTTACTAGTGTTACGTTCTCTTATCTTGTAAATAGAAGATAAGTGACTAAAATATGGTTTGCATTGGAAAGGAATTTTGTAAATGCATTTGGTGCTAGGATTATGGACTTACGCTTACAGTTACAAAAAAATTGCAAAGCTGATTTTTCAATTGATGATTATCTACTTCGTATCAAAAGTATTGTTGATCATCTTTCTACGATTGGTGAACCTATAACGGAACATGATCTTGTGTTGTATTCTCTGTGAGTTTTAGGTTCTAACTATCAATCGTTTGTTTCTTCGATCATTCTGGGTATTGAACCAATATCCTTTGATTAGTTACATAGCCATTTGTTGGCACATGAATGCATGGTATATGGCCTTTCTCATGCCTCTGATGAAAATGCCTTATTTCAAGCACACTATCATAGAGGTTCTAGCTTCTTCGATCATTCTGGGTATTGAACCAATATCCTTTGATTAGTTACATAGCCATTTGTTGGCACATGAATGCATGGTATATGGCCTTTCTCATGCCTCTGATGAAAACGCCTTATTTCAAGCACACTATCATAGAGGTTCTAGCTTTACCAAAAGATATAATGGAGGGAAACGTCACTGGAATTTTCAAGAATTCATGAGCAATCTTGGACAAAAGTCTTCTAATTATGCTTTAGGTTATCACAATTCCAATTCTTCGAACTTCAATAAAGATAGAAATAGAGGAAATCGTAGTTCAGGACCTAGAGTTTCATGTCAAGTCTATGAAAAACCTAATCATACAACTAATCAGTTTTCAAGATTTGTGATGTTCTTCTTTGATGTAACTCATCTTCTTTTTCCATGTTTGTTGAGTCTTCTTCTTCTCATGATAACATAGCCCCATGTTTGCTTAATTATGGTGCAACGCACCACCTTGCGATAATGATTCTAATTTCAATAACTCAATGTTTTCCATGTACTCGTGCCTATAACAAACAAAAGCTTGAATATAGATCTTGCAGTTGTGTTTTTCTTAGTTATGCCCCACAGCAACAAGGCTACTTGTATCTTGATCTAATGGTTAATAAAATACACACATGTAGACACGTTCTTTTTTATGAGGTCTATTTGAGCATGGCTTGCACATTTTGGGGATATCTAGATGGGCCTTAGTGTCGAACTCGTTACCTAGCCCTTAAGTACCATATTATGAAGCAATTTGATACCATATGGACTATTATCAAAAGGCACCCTTTTTACCTACAACCAGTACAAGGTTTGATATATATGCATGGCACCCCAGAACGTATCGTAGGTTCACGCATTTCTTTCGCCTTTCCCACCTCTCAAACCCAGGACCTGGTCCTTAGCTAGCCTCAGGAAAGCAAGGTGGTACCTAGCCCTTAAGTACCTTATTAGGAAGTGAGCTGCTTTGGTACCAGCCTATAAGAGCATGAGGTACTTAAAGGCTAAGTCCCAGATTCGAGGCTGGGGAATGGCAAAAGGAATCCATCCATTAGTCAGGAACTAGGGCCTGTGGAGATATGATGAGTGAAAACCGGCATCGCTGATTCTGCCAATACTTTGGTTTTATATTTATAAAACTCTCGCAAGTGCACGAATCATTTCATAGAAAATGATAAGTATTCTCCCAAGGTCGATCTAAGGAAGGAATATATGTGGTTTTTAATTTATTATTTAAACTTTAAAAAAAAAATTAAATCCTAAACATCCTCTCACGATATTTTGGGTTTTGTCTTTTTAATCTACTGACATAAAAATAAACATAGATACAGATTCAATAAATATTTATACAAATTTTATCATTTATAACAACTAAGTTAATTATGCTTGCTCATATTATTTAGGTTATTAAAGATATGAATTGATATTTATTGATTCTCTCTTTTTTATATGAATACCACCTTTGGTGGAGTTAAATATTCTTTGTTAACTAAACAAATCAATTAAAACCTATGGGTGGGGTTGATAACTAATTTGGTTAATGAAATTAATTCCTTTTTCTAAGCGATTGAAAATGAACTATTTAAATGCCACCTTTGGTGAGGTTAAACAGTTTAAACTTTATTCAAGGTGTCTAAATTAAACCTAAGAGTTTAGTTATCCGAGTACTAACTTTCAAGTTTTAAAACCACTACTGAAAACATGTTGTCAATACATTTTCAGATAATAATTCTTATAAAAACTTTTGAAATAGAGCTTCACTCTAACTACTGGGCGATTGTACCAACAAATAATATATTTCTCTTTAACATTCTTAATATAAAATTTTGAATAAAAATAAAATCAATTCATTTTAGAGATTTTTACCTATTTAATATTTCGCAAGCATAACAATGTTATTATTATATCATGTTTACAAACAGCCAACAAAGTTAAATTTAATCACACACAAATTAAATATAACATGTAAGAATAAAGCATAAAAAATAACTGTAAAGAAAATAAAATCCTTACAATACTTTGATGCTATTCTCGTTGCTGGAAAACCTCCAAACGGAATTTTCACTCCCATTTATTGAATCAAAAAGCAAATAAATTACAAAAACATAACTAGTTCTTCTCAAAAAGAGAAGAACTCTAAAACTAAGAAAAACTAAGGAAAAACTAAAAAATAAAAAAACTAAGAAAAGAGAGAAAGAAAGAGAAGAGAAGATATGTTTTTAGGTGTGTTTAGTTATGAAGAGAATGAGAGTATTTATAAGTGAGGATGAGAAGAAAAAGTGGGTGAAAAAATGATTAAAAATGGAGAAAACGCAGAGTAGTGAATGATGACATCATGCTGGTGTGGGTGCGATAGCGCGCATAGATGGGGCAAATGGGCGCAGAGGCAAGTGCAGATGGGGCGCAGGTGCGCGCAGATGGGTGCTGGCACATGTAGACTGGAGTAGGGGCACGCAGATGGGGCCCAAATGGGCACAGGCGCACGTGGACATTGAAGTGTGACCCGAGGGACCGGGCGCTGATGGGCATGCTGCGCGCGGCTGTTCGGCATTTTTGACATTTTTGACCGTTTTGACCCATTGGGTCCAATTTTTCCATATATTTTGACTTTTCCTCATTTATTTTATGAATATATTTGTGATGTATTACCTCCAGTATTCCTCTTTGAGTCTTTAAGTTACTTTTTTAGTGAAAATACCTAAAAAATAATAAAAATACCTGTGATTCTAAAAAGATATATTTATATAAATATATGCTAAAATCATTTAAATATATATATTTTTAATGAATTAACGTGCATAAAATAATTATAATTTTAGTACTTTTTGAGCACTCATCAATATATCCTTTCCTTTTACGAGAAAATAATCTCGAACAAGGTGATTTTCCCTTTTGCCTTGGATAAGAATTTTCAACCTAAAATTGACCCTATGTTTCATACTTTTTGTTTACTACCATTACCAAATGCTTTACTAGCTCATTTACCTAGTTATGCTAGCAATGTTTTTCCTATTAGCCAGCTTGGTCATGCCAATCCTATTTTACCCACTGACTATATTTGTTCTCTTCTTTTACCTACTAATAATGTTAGCTCCCTTTTTTTACCCAATGTGTGGTGTAGCTCCTCTCCTATTTAGTCATTTTCACCAACCATATCACACTTGTCAGCGAGCTATCATGTTATCGTATTTGATATAGTTTTCATTGAGTCACCCTTGCCTTCCACTAGCTCTATTTTACTAGCTAGTTTCACGAGCCAACCTAACCTTCTTATGCATGTTACCGTTGAGAATTGTACTAATGTTCACCCAATGGTCTCCAACCAAAGTTGGGTTTTTAAACACAAAACTTTTCAGGGTTGTGCCATCAGTGTCTTCTACCATTTCTATTCTTCTTAAGCCTCAAAATTTCTCTGAAGCACTTAAGATACCTAAATGGGCTGATTCTATGCGCTTAGAGTATGAAGCTCTTTTGTGTAATGGTACATGGGAGCTTGTTGAGTGTCCTTAAGGAAAGAAACCTATTGGTTGTAAATGCATGTTTAGGATTAAGATTTTTCCTACTTGTTTTTTGGATAAATATATATTGCGAGTGGTGACAAAAAGCTACAATCAAAAGAGGAGTGTAGATTTCAAAGAGACTTTTTCTCCAAAAGTTAAACCACAAAAAATAGAGTGGTTATTATTCTTGCATTGTCTCATTCTTGGTCTATCAAGCAATATGATGTTAACAACACGTTTGAAAATGATGATTTAACTAGTAGATATTTATATCATGTCTAAATAAGGATAAACTTTGATTCTTAAATAATCCACGTCATTTTATAGCTCTTAATTTTTTGACAAAAATATTTAAGTTTAAAATCATTAGAATTCATTATTATTATTTAAATTTTATTGTAGATTTGAAGAAAATGAAGATCTAAAATTTTAGAAGCATATTGTCCGAGGACTCTCAAATTTAAATGAAGATTTGAAAAAAAATAAAGCTAAAAAAATAGATTAGCGCTGAAAAAAAACAAAAACAAAGAAATGGGATGCGCTAGGCACATAGTTTATATATATATATATATATATATATATATATATATATATATATAAGATAGAAACATGGTGAAATGGAGAGAGGAATAAAAAAAATGGTGCAGGAAAAGCAAAGAGTTGGAGAGAAGAAAAAAATGAAAGGTGGCGAAGAACAGGAACGAAAAAGAAAGAAAAAGAAGAAGAAACAAAAGGCAGTGTTGGAGAGAAGGTTAGATGGAGGAAACGAAAGCAGGATAATTATATTGAATTCATTTATGTTGAAAAAAAGATGTAATCTAATTTTGAATTATGCTTGATTTTCGATGTTAATTTGAATTATTTCTATTCAGGTTTGTATGATTTATTCTAAGTTTATTGCTTCTAATTAACCAGCCATTAATTAGATGATTTTTGTCTTGTGATTTACTATTAAAAGAGAGAATTATAGGATATATTTGGAATATTTTAGCATAGGTAAATATAGAGATCGAAAGACTTGTATGAACTTATGTAGTATTAAAATCATTGGTGTTAATGGTTTCTTTCTTTATTGAATTGCATACTCTTGTGTAAATTGATGAACATGAATATTTCCAATTTATGTCGAATGAGGCTTTTGGATGTTCTTTTGAAGATTGCTAACAAACAGAGATAATTAAATTCAATTAGCTAGATGAGTAAATCATAGTAAGGGATTAGGTGAAATTGGTTTCCTAGAAGTTATCTTCCCATTAATTTGATCTTTGAACAACATCTTTATTTATTTTTGCGTATTTTCTTTAAATTGATTTTATTTTAAATACCAATTATAACAACCTTAGTGACTTCTCTAGATAAAATTTAGATTAGCATAATTTGGGCATTTTTCATAAGTAAGTTACCAATCCCTGAGGACAATATTTTTCTTATCATTTTACTATAAAACTACGATATTATGCACTTGAAATTTTGCATCAATCAAGTTTTTGGCGTCGTTGTCGAGTATTGATTTCTTCTTATTTTTTCTAATATTGATACAAAGTAATCTTGGTTTTAATTTAGAATTGTATTTCATTTATTTATATTTATATATTTTTTTATTTTTCTCTAGGTGTGTTTTTGACGTTGGATGCACCGTGCTAGAACTCAAAACATTATTCCTTTTTATCCAGAGATTGAAAGAACTTATAAATCCCAAAGAAAGAAGAAAGTACTAGCCATGACTGAAGAAGAATAGAATACATAGCCACACATCTTGATAGATTATGTAAGGCCGATATGAATGACAACTACTCAGGTATAAGACACACCAGATCATTAATGCCAATAATTTTGAGCTCAAACTGGCATTGATCAACATGGTGCAACAAGACCAATTTAGCATATCACCACTTGATGATCCCAATATTCATTTGGTAATGTTTTTGGAGATTTATGACATTGTAAAGATGAATAGTGTTACTAGAGACACCAGTAGACTGAGATTGTTTCCTTTTTCATTGAGGGATAAAGCTAGAGGTTGGCAACAATCTCTAAAGCCTGGAAGCATCACTAGTTGGCTGGACATGGTAGAAAAGTTTCTTCCTATATTCTTTCCACTTGGAAAGACAACCCAACTTAGGAGTGAGATTGGTCAATTTAGGAAAAATGATTTTGAGACACTCTATAAAGTATGGGAAAGGTATAAAGATTTGATTCGGTGTTGCCCTCAGTATGGATTGTTGAATTGGTTGTAAGTTCAAATGTTTTATAATGGGTTAAATGGTCAAACTACAACCATAGTTGATGCTACTTCTGGTGGAACTTTGATGTCAAAAGACAACTAAGGGTGCTAATTCTTTTTTGAAAGAAATTTCCTCAAACAACTATCAATGGCCAACTAAAAGATCTATGGCTAAAAATGTTTCTGACATTCATGAAATGGATCCATTTGTTTCCCTTTCTACTTAAGTTTCTTCTCTATTTCATCAGGTTTTAGCCTTAACAAGCGAAAGAATACCACAAAGTACAGAATATGTTGCAATTTCAAGTATGACAGTTATGATGAATGAAGCAATTCAAGAAAAAGTTCAATTCATAAAAAATCGGAGCTACAACTATCATAGTAATTCTATGAAAAATTACTACCATCCAGGGCTTCAAAATCATGAGAGTTTTTCATATAGATACACAAAGAGTATGCTACAACCTCCTCCAACGTTTGATAGCCAACCAAGTGAGAAGAATATGTCACTTGAGGATGTCATGGTTTCCTTTTCTGAGGAGATCAAAGCAAGGTTTAAAAAGAGTGATTCACGGTTGGATAACATTGAGACTCATTGTAGAAATATAGGAGCCACTATAAAAATCTTAAAGTAAAAATTTGCAACTAGCCATAACCATCAATGCTCAACAAAGAGGATATTTTCCTAGCAATAGATAAGTGAATCCAAAGGAACAATGCAAGGCCATTACACTGAGGAGTGGAAGAGAAATTAAGATGTCACCATCAAAGGAAATAGAGTCCACCCTTATAGCTCCAAATAATGGCCAAAGAAATAATAAAGTAGAATAAGATGAGATTGTTGATGATACACTAAGAGAGACTGACAAGCCTTCATAAATTTCATTTCCTAACATTGAGAGTGAACAAGGAAGAGGTTACATTCAATATCTATGAAGCCATGAGATTTCTGAAAGATCCAAGAACTTGCTCTCGGGTAGATGTCATTAAAAATGTGTAGTAAAAGCCTTTTAAGAGGCTATGTGAGTTGATCACCTAAAATGATGTATCATCACTTCATCTCATGCTTATGATTTTAATAACTCTAATATTTGTGAATTTGATTTACCTTATGTTAGTGAAGAATTTCTCCACTATGTATTTGCCTTGTAAGCATTGCAGTAGGTTACATCATTTAGAAAAGAAGTGGAGAGGCTAGAGTCGATGGTAGCAAAGATGGATTCTATAATTTCTACAGAAAAAAGTGCAGCAAACTATAACTCTAGAGTTGAAGCAATTGCTTGAGCATATTTGCTATGCTTTCTTGGGTGATAATTACATCTTTCTAGTGATTATTGTGTCATAACTTACACCCAAAGAAGAGGAAAAGTTTGTATGTGTGTTAAGGGAGCATAGAATAGCTTTGAGATGGACTATCTCTACCATATATGGTTATTGATAATGATTAACCTATTGACATTGTTCAAGATACAATTCATGACAACAATGGGGATTTACCTATAGAAATCCCTACTCTAAATCAAGTGGTTACTCCAAAAGAGCAAGTGCCACTTAGGCGATCCACTAGAGAGAAAAGAAGTGCAATTTCAAGCGATTACATTGTATTTATTCAAGACCATGAGTTTGACATAAGGACAATGAGAGATGATCCAATTGATTTCTAACAAGTCAAAAAAATTGCTAATTGTCAAAAGTGGATTGATGCCATGAATGGTGATATGAAATCCATGAAAGACAATGACGTTTGGGATCTCATCAAGTTTCGTGAAGGTGAAAAAGAAATTGGTTGTAAATGGATATTTAAAACTAAAAGCGATTCTAAGGGAAACATTGAGAAGTATAAAGCACGTCTAGTCACCAAAGGTTTTACTCAAAAGGAAGGTATTGATTTCAAAGAAACTTTCTCTCCAGTATCATCGAAATATTATTTTAGGAAAATAATCGCACTTGTAGCTTAGTTTGACTTAGAGCTGTACTAGATGGATTCTAAGACATCTTTTCTCAATGGTGACATTGAGGAAACCATGTACATGATGCAACCAGAAAACTTTGTATCAGGTGATCCAAGGTCCATGGTTTGTAAACTAAAAAGATCCATTTATGGTCTTAAACAAGCTTCCCATCAATGATATCATAAGTTTCATCAAATCATTATCTCTTATGGTTTTTAGGTCAATGTAGTTGATGATTGTGTATATCATAAGTTCAATGGGAGTAAATTTATCTTCCTAGTGCTCTATGTTGATGACATACTATTGGCTAGCAGCGATATAGGCTTGTTTCATGAAACCAAGAGATTTCTAATGAAGGATTTTGAAATGAAATATCTTGGTGACACTTTTTTTGTATTAGGAATTAAGATACACCAAGATTGTTCTCGGGGTGTCCTTGAGTTATCACAAAAGAGCTATATCGAGAAAGTACTTGCTAGATTTGTCATGAAACATTGTGCACGAGGAGATACTCCTATTACCAAAGGAGACAAGTTTAATCTCAATCAATGCCCCAAGAATGAGATTTAAAGAAAAAGAGATGCAAAATATTCCTTATGCTTCGGTAGTTGGGAGTCTCATGTATGCTCAAGTATACACACGTCCAGATTTGGAGTACATAGTATGTATGCTAGGTAGATACTTAAGTGACGCCGATATGGATCATTGGAAAGCTGTCAAACGAGTTATGAGGTACTTATAGAGAACAAAATAGTACATGGTCACCTATCAAAAATAAGATAATTTGGAGATAATTGTGTATTTTGACTTCGATCTTGTGAGTTGCCATAGTACCAAGAGATCCACTTATGGAAATGTCTTCATGTTTTCTAGAGGAGCTATATCCTAGAGAAGTGCTAAGTAGTCACTCATAGCTCCTTCCACCATGACAGTATAATTCATAGCTTTTTATGAGGCAACTAATCATGCTATATGGCTGGGTAATTTTGTCACTGGGTTGTGAGTTATGGATGGAATTGGGAGACCACTAAATATTTATTATGACAATCTTTCAAAATTCCTATATTTGAATAACAATAGAAGCTCGTCAAAGTCTAAACACATAGACATTAAATTTTCTAGTTGTTAAAGAGAAAGTTCAGAGTAAAATAGTGTCTAATAAGTATATAGGAACAAACTTTATGCTAGCGGACCCACTGACTAAAGGTTTGACACCCAAGGTCTTTCATAAACATACTGCTCAAATGAGTGTTGTCTTATTTGATGATATGCAATTTTATGGGAGTTTGTGTTCTGTATTTGGTTATTTTGTTTGATGCTATTATAATACTTTATGTATGTTCAATTTTCTATAGAATAAAGTTGATGGTTTTATTATCTTTATTACCCTGAACTTGTTATCTTTCAATTGTGGTTTGACGTAAAGTTTGAAAGATTGAGGTTTGATCTCACTAAGGAATAAAGGACCAATTGGAAATAAACATGATTAAGATCACATTACATGTAATTTCTGGTTACACATCCATACTTGATCTATGTCGTTGAATATATTTGGTATGATGATCATTGATGGATAGAGTTACGATAAATGTAACAAATGCCGCTTTGGTCTCATATTGGTATATGATACAAACCATATTGATTAAAGAAGATATTTATAGAATAATTAGCAAGTTTGTGTGCACCTAAGGTTATCAAATATAATTGTCATTGGAATTTATTTGTAGCGTAAGTGGAAGATTATTGGGTTAATTTTAATAACCCAATAAGTGGGCTAAATCCTTAATCCATTCTTCAATCCTTCATCATGGATTTAGGTATGTTCTACATTGTTTTGTGTAATCTTGATAATCTAACATGAGTCTAAGATCTATGCATGTATTTAGATCAAGTTATAACACAAGTAGAACAAACATGTTTAATCTTATCACATATATTACCATAACTTTACTGATTAGACCTTTTCCAATTTTGAAGGTTAGTATAGACTCAGACTCAATTATGGCGTCAATTGGTGGGAGATGCAAAATAATATACATAGTACATAAATGAAAATGTCTTAAGTGAGATGAATAGAACAATTTTAAAAATTGTAAATTTACGACAAGATCATGATTTAACGATATATAATCCACTTAAAAATATAAAAAATATAGAATTCGAATCCCAATTATGAATAGTAAAGTTATTTAAAAAAAGTGTCAATTTATTGATAATGCATTCTTATAGTTATCTTATAGGCCCCATTTGATGTATCACCTTATAGACCATGTTTGATAAATCACACTTATTTGATCGCTTTAATTTCTAACTTTTTTAAAAAAATATGTTCAATATTTTATATAATTTTAATATTTGTTTAACATATTTTTAATTAAATTTTTTAATATAAATATGTTTTCATAAATTTTTGATATCTTCAAAAATATTATAGAAATAAAACCTTTGTTTAATGCATTGGTGAAGATGATGTTGGACCTAAAAGTCTACTAAATAACCTAGAGGTAGTTAATAGGGTTTTCAATCAAATTTCACTAATTAAAATTAATTATTACAGCGGTCAAACATGCAATTATATATGAAAAGTAAATTCATAAAATAAAGAATTGACATATGATATTTAAGTAAAAATAACTTAGGTCAACACAACATAAGAGGAAAACTTTTAATTCATAGATCACCTAATTTATCTACTATCAAATATGAAATTTAATACGAAGCATGTCTTATGCTTCCCAGTGTACTCTACGAGTGAGTCATCTTCCTATTTCATAATCATCCAGGGTAAAGGCGTTTCTCGGCTAAGATCCTAGTCTATCAGCCCATTGCTTGGAGTGCTTGAACTTATCAAGTGCTCTAAGCAAGAGATATCTCTCAACTTATAAAAATATTTGTAATTGAGTTGATGAACTTTCCCTTCTTATAAAAGGCATTGAATAATGAAGCCCTAGAATATATGATTGGGAAATCAAGGCTCATTCTATGTGATCTATCATATAGGATGGTATAGCCTATTTGATAAAACCTTTCCATGTTTTTTATGGTTAGGTACACAAATTCCTAGACAATGTTCCTTAGGGGGGACATGGACTGTACCATGCAACCTATAAGGTGCTTGAGACTTTTTAGTTTGAAAGGTGACATTATGTTGTAAGGAAATGATGCAGCCCAGAAGGCAACAAGCTACCATGTTTGATGTAGCCTAGAAGGTAAGTCTGGGACTATTTTTACTAAAACTTTGAAGTGTGGATTATGTGACCCATGGGGTGGTAGTAATTTAGAAATCATTGACTGTAGGGAAACAATTTGGACTTGAACACATCAGTGTGGACTACGTGGCCTGTTAGGCGGTAGTCTAGACTGTGCCTATGAGATTGCCTATTTAGCCACGAGTGGGTGTTATCGTGCTCTAGGAATTAGAAGATACCACAAAGAGTCCTTGTTAACAAAAAAATGGTTCTAGATCTTATGACTTGAGGAAATGCTCTATAAAGGTCTAAAATGTGTTCTTCATAATGTCAAGGTGGATAAATGGTTCCATCCCTTGAAGTTGTCTAGGTAATTCAAAAGGGTTGTTAGTACTATTATGCATGCCCATGCTAGGCATCTTGAACTTGTAGTAGTATGGAGTAAGCATAACATTTGATATGAACAAAGACTCAATTGAAATAGTTAATTCTGGGGGTTGATCTTGGTTCAATCTTTATTATACTTGTTGCAATTGTATACAAGTCGATCAATAATTGAATGTATGATCGTTGGTAAATAATTTGGGAAATGATTTATGAGATGGCCATTAGCCATTAACACCATATAGTTAGCATTGTTGGCTTGGAAATAGTGTTCTTATGTTTGTTCCTTGAGATGCTTGTGTAGATCATGTCTTGAAAGAAATTATTTAGGATGGTTTGAATTGGTCTAGGATAGATGGTCGAAGGGATAAAGCCTGGGTATCAATAGATGGATGGCTCTATACTTTATAGACATACTATGCCTGGATGCCCTGGGCTCAGCTCTTGTTATCATGGGTCACATCATTTATGGACCACTGTCTAGGTATAGGTATAGATCTTATACACTATAGGCATTGAAAGATGCCACATGGACATTGTTTTGGAATGAGAAGTAGCCAAGAAGCTTGTGCCTTTGGAAGGCATTCTAGGATAGCTTGGAATGCTACCTTTATTATCTTAAGGTAGGTATCAATATCTTCTTAAGCTCTTCAATTGAGAGCTATTCAGACCCATATTAGGCAAGCTAGTTCTAGTGTAGGGCTACTTGGGCAGGTTACGGGAGTGCTAGATGGACTAACAGTTGGTTAGGCAATATGATTCCCATTTAAGTGTTGAAACTTGCTTCTTGTTTAATTATTTCTAAAAGACTGATCTATTTATTTTCGAAGATACATTAAATAAATATGATCGAGAGAACGAGTAATATTTTCCCAAAGATTTTGTAGATTCCTTGAATGAATGAAATAGTGGATAATCCTTTTTTTTTTACAAATTTTATTGACTTTGATAGATTAATGGTCTTTCTATACACCCAATTTTCTACACCCTTTTCTATATGTATATAAAAAAAATTCAAAAATATAGTCATTGGAATCGTCTTATCACGAGGATTCTAGAACTTGTTCATTTTTTCCAGCAATTAGTTTGGAAGTGGGTGAACCGAGCCTGAATCTATTTATATTGTCTAATGAACCAGACTAGTTTTGACCAATTTTTGTGAAACATTGTTCTAGATGGTGCATACTCATGCTGGCGGTGTAGGAAAATCACTTTGATATTGGTCGAACACTAAATTTTGGCTAGTGATAGATAGTCACGTGATCTTTTAGGTGGTGGTCAGGTGATCCTTTTATGGACAATTAATGATTTTCCTACCTATGGAATCTTATCAGGACATGCAACAAAAGGTTATATGAGATTCCATATTTGTAGTGATGGAACTTTTGCGACATATCTTATTCATGGATGAAAGATGTCTTATAGAAGACATAAAATATTTTTTCCATTTGGACACAAGTTTAGATACCAAAGGAAACCGTTCGGGTAAAGAATATTATGATCCTATACCAAGACCTTTACGAGGTGTTGAGATATTAAGGCAATTGAATTGTATGAAATTCAAACTATATGGAAAGATGAAAAAAATACTCACCGATGGAAGGAAACGAAAGGGAATAACTAATAAAAGGGGTGAAAATGAAAATGTTACTAAATTAGTAGATCATGGTTGTTGGAATAAAAAATCAATATTTTGGGAATTATTTTATTCGAAAGACCTACACATTTTTCACATCTTAGATGTCCGGCACATTTAGAATTTTTTTTTGTTATAGCTTGATTGGTACATTACTTAATATACTTGGAAAAACAAAGGATGAAATTAAAGCAAGACTAGATTTAAAGAAACTGGGCATATGACTTGAATTGGAACCAAGGGTGGAAAATGATAAAAATCAAACATAATTGCCACCAGATTCATATACAATGTCAAAAAAAGAGAAGGATGTGTTTTGTAAATGTTTGACGGATCTGAAAGTCTTCATGGTTACTCATCTAACTTAAGAAATTTTGTGTCTATCACCTATATGAAACATTATGTATTGAAATCACATGACTGTAATATTTTAATGCAACAGTTATTACCAGTTTCTATAAGGTCAATAATTCATCTTTGTTCATTCTTCAATACAATATGCAAGAAATCTATATGAATTGGCTAGTTAAACTCTTTACAAAAAGATGTTATGGAGAATTTGTGTCTACTTGAAAAATATTTTATTCCCTTTTTCGATATAATGATTCACTTGTGTGTTCATTTAGTTTGAGAGGTTCAATTGTGTCATTCTACTTACTTAAGGTGGATGTATCTTTTTGAGAGATACATGCAAGTCCTTAAAGGATATGTAAATAATAGAAATAATTCTGGATGATGTATGGTGGAACGTTGCATTACTAAAGAGGCCATTGAATTTTGTTATGAATACTTTAGTGGTTGCATTGAAATTGGGAATCCTTCGCACAAGTTGTTCTTAGAACGTCACATGTTCCAAGTAGGTAACCCTATGCTTGGTGGAAGAAATTGTTTATTAATCACACTCGATGGGAAAAAGCACATCAAATCATTTTCGTAAATAATAATGAGGCACAACCGTATATAGAGTAAGCGATGACAGGTTCAACCTTTTCATTTAAAATAAATTTATTTTTTTATTTAACTATTAATGATACCTAATTGATAAATCTTGAATAACATTATAGAATACATTTAAACTTACTAAAGATTGATCCTTGTTATAAAAAAAGAGAGGATAAAAATGGTTGTATGATGAACATAAGCGAGAGCTTATTAATTGGTTTCACAACCATGTAAGTGTCACATACAAAAATTCATTGTTACTTCTATATAATGTTTTAAAACTTTGTTTTAAACACATTTCAGGTTTTTATATGCATAGATTCAAGTTGAGCTCAATAAACCAACCATTAAAAGAGTTCTACCATTGTGATGCTTTAGAAGATGATGAGATGATTGATAAATTATCCAATATTAGTCATTTCTTAAAAAAATTCCTAATGTATGTGATGATCTAGTTGATGATGATGATTCTTCATCATAGACTCGAAGTGATTGTGAAGGAGTATATATATATACGATCAACAACATAGTTAAACATAATGTATGTTCTATGTTATTCTAATGACTCTTGTTTATATATTTTTTCTTAAAATTTTCAATTAATTTCTATTTAATCATTGTTTGTAGATATTTCATGGATCCTAGGGTACGAGAGATTGTTGATCAAAATGATCCATTGGAGCATTTGAAAAGAAGGGATTGGGCTAATGTACCTGATGCTCCACCTAACCCAGATGATAGAGTACATGTTCAATTTTATGCTACTGCTAATCCATTAAAAGAAAATGAGCCAACAATTGAAATCTTCTATTGGTAGACTTGTGAAGTCAAAATATACCAATCAATATAAATGATTGGACTAAGGTCGACGATGTTGAAAAGTTTAAGATATGAAAAATCATTTATGTAAGTCTCTTTTGTTTTATAACTAATTACATATATTAAATGTTTTTCTATTATATCTCATCTAAAATGTGTGTTATTATAGAATCATTTTAAAGTCCATGATACTTGGAAGAAAAAGTCTTACAAGATTGAAAATAAGGCATGGAAGGAATACAAAACTTCCAAATTGGCCAGAAATGATGTGTTTCATACTTGGAACAATTTAATAAAGAAGAACTATACAAAATCTCTAAAGAACACCCTTGGATTGAACCCCAAGTATGGAAAGACTTCATGGATTATAGATGTACAGATGAATTTCAAATCATTAGGTAAGAACATCAGAATATACAAAATGAAGAATATTCTTACTAACTGTACTGAAAGATCATCAAATCTTAAAGTTAGACAAAAATGGTATTATTAAGTTGTTAATTTATAAATATTTTTATATTTATTTTCCTTAAATTTAAGTTGATTTCATGGTTAATAAATTTATTTAATTTATGTAGGAAGCTGAATTGCGTAGATCGGTTACCTAATCTAAATTGTATATAGAAACAAAGACCCCTAAAATGAAGAAGTTAAGACCAATGACTAAATGAGGAAAAGAAAAAATCAATAAGTTGGTTAGTAATTTAACTTGATACAAAGTCCTAATGATTTTTTCATATTGATGTAATAATGTATGATATGTTATTTTTTTTTTTGCTTTATTATTTGTAGAGAGATTCAAGAACAAATAACCAGGGGTGAAATAATGGAACAACCAAGGAAAAATGTGATATATCATGCATTTGGACACAAGCATCTCAATCATGATAAGGTAGGAAGCCAATAAGATGGTTATATGGAGTTTTTTAATATTCCAAAACATAAGCCTTAGATGGCCAGAAAGCAAAAGTAATGTAAAATTGAAGAAGAATTCAACTCCTTTAAGGCCTTAGTGTTAAGTGATATTTCCACTTTAAAGAAATATTAATCATAACACAGGTCAGGCATGACACTATACTAAAATCAGGGCATGCCCTATTAGCCAAGCATGCAACCATCCATACCAAACAAACCACCCATGCAATCTTATGGTGCCCAACCTACAACTTGTATGGGATATATTCATCCTATTGGTCTTCTCTTTATGCCAGGAATGTAGATGCATTTAGGAAGTTGTTCAATATCTCTAATGAAATCTATGCAATCTTACCATCCATCACATGATGAATTTGTTGATGAGAATGTCCTTCCAATAGCTACCCCACACGGGAGTTCTCTTCCATTTGATAAATCATTTGTGGTAAGATTTAAATCTTATGTAGATAGTCTATTATTTTTATTTTTTATTATATATTTTATTTATTATATATAAGCTTTAAATGTTTTATAGAATATGAAATGTTTGTTGAAACATCCATCATCTACGGACTATGTTGCTATTGGAATGATACAATAATTGAGTAATGATCGAATGATTCATAATCAATATTTCCCAAATTATTGGTGAATAGTAATTAAGTAATCATTGGTCCATGATTTCCACTACCTGTGCCTTCTGATGCTACCATAGTACAAGAAGTGATTGGACAATATGTGGCTTGACTGTTGAGTCAAGTTATGATAAAGTTTGACATAGTACTATTTTTTTTACTTAAGATTACATTTTTTACTACTTCTATTATATTATTATTCTTTTATTGTTACTAAAATATATAATACCTCTTATTTAGTCTATTATACTAGAATTATTAAATGTGTCATATTTAAGAGATACAAAGCAAGTATCTCATGGTAATTCTATGTCTAGTGGGAAATCATCATACACTAAGTCATTTAAGAAGAAGCCATGGAAAAAGTATAGTTATGAATATGTTATAAACTTCAACGAAATCTTGGCTCTTTGATGACTATTGTTGCGAGCCAGACTAGCATAAATGATGGATGGACTGTGTCACTTCCTAGAGAAATTTCTAGTGTAGACATTGGACAAACATATATATATTGATTGAGTGAATATTACAGCAATTTGAATTTCAAATGATTGATTTAATTATAATTCAATTGTGGACAAGGTGAGTCCCCAATTAGTAAATAACTTTCATTTATGTAGAACATATAATTATATTTATATTATATAATTATTTATATATATTTCTATTATATAGGGCATGTTATTATCGGCTTCAAGCTAATCACTTATCACATTTAGCAATCTTCTATGATTCATCATTTGTCAAACAATATAAAGAGAAGGATGTTAGCATCAAAGCTAAATAATTATATGATAGGGCATTAGAATTTAACAGAAATCAGAAGTTGATAATCCCTTGGCTACTAAAGTTTGAATAAGGCCAAGATCATTAGATGTTGATAATCCTTGATCTATATGGAAATTATGTTTGGTACTGTGACTCGACTTTCATAGAATTGAGTAAGGCTACAAAAGTAGTTGTTGAAATAAAGAGTTATAGCTTTTTCTTCTATTGTTCTTTGTAATATTTAATAAAGACTAACTGTTTTAAACTTTGATAGGGAATGAAAGCTGTAGAACAAGAGTATAGGCATTGCTCTTAAAATATCTCATAAGCTTATATGGGACAAAGTTATGGTATGTACAAGCGAATATTAATAATTTAATTAATTTTACTATTGAATAATAAAGATGTTCGAATATGGAAAACCATGTGCATTTTTTTTTGTATGCTTCACAATAAAATGGAGTCATGTGTGGTTACTTTGTCTTGAAATTTATGAGCCAGATCATCTAAAATATCAACATTCTAATTATAGATGTGGTAATCTCTTTTACTAATATACTTTTTTTTAACATATATAAGTTAGTTTTATGAATTCATGATATTGCATTTTAATTTTGAATTTAAATTCATATAGTTATTTGGTTGGAACAAGTGAGGCTATGATATGTAAAATTTTATGGTTTACGAGAAGAATGGGTAGAACACATGGTTCAAATTATAACATCACAAGAAGAATTAGGAGAAGAATATGATGATCTTGAATAGCATAGGAAAACATCATAGTAATTTTTATAATGCTTTAATTTCTTTATTCATGTGTCTTTGAAGTTTTGCCTTATTTGATAGATGTTTATGTGCTCATGTATTTAGGGGAATGAATTTTGGTATAGATCTATTTTTCTGCCCAAACTCCATCTTATCTCTCTTGCCTAGTTCCCTGGTCACTATGAAAGGGACATTACTAGTGATTCTAAGCAAACTAAGCTTCCTCTTCTTAAAATAAAGTGGAAATATCACAAAATTCATGACAAAAGAGACGAAATCTATTTATTTGTAATTTAAGTTAAATATATATTGTATATAAATTATTTTTTTGTAATAAATTTAATTCTCAAGTAATTAATTAACATTTAATTTTTCAACTATTTGTAGTATTTAAAATTCTTTTAAACAGATTTTGGTTTTTTCTGCTATTATGTGATCAAATACAAGTTATGAGGATAACAAAAAATAGTAAAATATGTAAAGATAAAATACATAATTTAAAGTCAATCCAACCTGTGAGCCGACTTGAAGTTTAAATTCGATTCAACCTTTGAAATGACTTTAAAAGTAAAGTCTCCTCATTCTAAGTCGGTTCACCTAACCTACTTTAAACAACTTTTAAGTTGGTTATTAATCAACTTAAAAGCCCCATTTGGCATAGTTCCTCCTTAGTGCTAAAAAGATGTGAAGAAATGAATTTGGTTTTAAACTGGGATAAGTGTCATTTCATGGTACATGAAGGTATTTATTCTTGGGCCACAAAATGTCAACCAATGGTATTGAGGTGGATAGAACTAGATACAAGTGATTGAGAAACTACCACCACCTATTAATGTACGAGGAGTAAAAAGTGTTCTTAGACATGGGGATTTTACCATAGATTGATAAAAAAAATTTCCCAAATCTCCAAACCCTTGTGCAATCTTTTGGAAATAAACATGCCTTTCAAATTTGATGATAAATTTTAAAGGAATTCCATGTGCATAAAGAGAAACTAGTATCAGTACCAGTTATAGTCACACTAGATTGGAGTAAGCCCTTTGAGTTGAAGTGTGATGCAAGTAATTTTAGTATTGGACCTGTTCTTCATAGCAAAGAGACAAAATGTTCCATGCCATATATTATACAAGGAAGAAGCTAAATGAGGCTCAAATGAATTATACTACTATAGAGAAATGGCTTATTATCATTGTGTATGCCTTTGAGAAATTCATATCTTATTTTGTTGGAACCATTGTGACTGTCTACATGAATCATTCTACAATAAAATACCTTATGACAAAGAAGGATGTCAAACCAAATTGATAAGATGTGTTCTTCTTCTATAAGAATTTGACATGGAAATCCTTGATTAAAAAGGAACATAAAATAGGTAGGAGACCATTTATCTATACTAGATGAAGAAGTGAAAATGGAAGACAATATGACGATTGGGGAATACTTTTTAGATGAGAAACTGTTTTCAGTAGGTCAAATAGAAATTCCATGTTATGTAGACATTGCAAATTTCCTAGCTGTTAACATACTTCCATCAAACCACACATGGAAACAAAAAAGGAAATTCTTCCATGATATTAAATAATATTTTTGGGATATCCCTTACCTTTATAAGGAAAATGGTAATGGTATTTTGAGAAGAAGTGTCCCTTATGATGAAATTGGAAGTATTCTTTACCATTGCCACAACTCAAACTATAGAGGTCATTTTGGGAGCACAAAATAGCAACTAAGGTACTTTAATCTAGCTATTTTTGGCCCACACTATTTAAAGATACTTACATTTATGTAAGGACGTGTGATATTTGCCAAAGAATATGTAATATTTTGAAAAGAGATGAGATGCTCTTAAATAGTATACTTTAAGTGGAATTGTTTGATGTTTGGGACATTAACTTTATATGAACATTACCTGCATCCTTTGGTAACCAATTTATACTTGTAAAAGTGGATTATATGTCAAAATAGGTAGAAGCTATAGCTAGCATTAAATATGATGCTAATATTGTCTTAAAATTTCTAAAGAAAACATTTTCACTAGGTTTGGAACTCTTAGGATTATTATTAGTGATGAAGGTAGTCAATTTTGCAATAAAGATTTTAAGTCCTTATTGTCAAAGTATAGGATTAAACATAAATTATCTATCCCTTACCATCCCCAAACAAGTGGACACGCGGAGGTGTCCAATAGAGAAGTGGAAAGAATATCAAAGAAAATGTTGCAAATCTCTAAGAAGGATTGGTAATCTAAGTTGGATGACACTTTATAGGCATACAAAAATGCATTTAAAAAACCAATTGGTACCACTCTATAAATGATAGTTTATGGAAAAGTATGTCACTTATCGCTAGAATTGGAACACAAAGCATATTGGGCACTGGAATAGTTGAATATGTCAATTGATGTAGCTGGTGAGAAAATAATGCTAAAAATAAATGAATTGGATGAACAACGGTGGAATTCTTATGAGAAAGCTAGGCTTTACAAAGAAAATACAAAAAAGATGGCATGATAAGAAAATTGTGCACCGTATCTTTGAACTGGGACATAAAGTGTTACTGTAAAATTCAAGACTCAATGGTTTTCGAGTAAAATAAAGAGTAGATAGTCAGATCCATTCACCATCACTAAGATAACCAACCATGGAGCCATTGAAATAGAGAACAAAAATAAAGAGTGGCTCATGATTAATGGATATAGAGTATGCTCGTCTAGTCAAGGATGTTAAACGTGATGCTAGTTAGGAAGCAACATAAAGTTATTTTGCTTATATTTTGTTTTTGTTTTGTAGGTGAATAAATGTGGAGAGCAATGGCGCAACAAGATTGAGAATTTTAACGATAGATGTGGTATGCCTAGGCTAAGGGAGTTTTCTTTCCTTTTATCTTTTTCATATTTATATGTGGACATTAGGAATAATGTGCAATTTAAGTTCGAGGGAGGGAACTTTATTTTCTAATTTAGTATTTAGTACACATTTTTTATTTTTAGGAATTATTTTTATTTTTATTCTTAGGATGTTTTTAATCATGATTTGGCTAGAAATTGATAAATACATAGAAACCAAATGCATGCATGCTTGATATGAAACATATGAACCTAATGATATATTTGTTGTCATGACTAGAATAAGGAATGTAACATGCTCGTTAATATACTTACATTAATTATGTGATATACTTGCTAGTTTTGATTGATTGATTCAAATTTTATTGCACTTATTCATGATTGATTTTGGTGTTCTTATTGAGAGAAAATTTGTAGTGAGTTATGCAATTTGATATGATCTATGATGTTTTAGAATCTATTTGATCATCCCTTGAGGCAAAATCTTAAATGGTATTTAACATAAGAAATGATTTAATCCTTATTTGGATTGATTGAGCCTTTTTTTAGCTAGTCATTATCAATATCTTTAGACACCCGTTTGAGCCCAATTAAGAATCCCACGTATCTTTAAGCCATATATTATGCCTAACCAATAAGGATTATCTTTACCCTTGCACCTTGAGCTTGTATAAAAATAAAAAAATGCAATCATTTGTTATGCTATAGAGTAAGATGAAATAGAATGTGCCCTATTTATTAAAAGAGAGAGAAAGAGAAAGAAAAAAAAGGAAAATAAATTTAGGAGTGTTGTAAAGTTACAAAAAAAAAGATGTTGAATACAAGAATATGAAGAAAATGATAAGATAGAGTTCACTAAAATATCAAGTAAAAGCTCAATTATAGTTAAAAAAATGAATGTTGAATAAAAAGAAAACTAAGGTGTAGAAAGAGCCTAAATATCTTCATTTATCTAACCTCACCTAAACATTACATTACAAGCATGTAAAACCTTTATTGATCTTTAGCTAAGTAAATAGTTATATTAGTGAAGAGGAATGTAAAAAATAAACTAATGAGACTTATTCTAAGATTGAAATTATTAGCATGCTCATAAAGGTTGATTTCATAACTGCATTGGATGATGCAACACACACACAGATCAATTCATCAAAAAACTTGCATATCTTTTTATTGATGGAACGTGGATTGATGAATATGTGAATATCCATGTCATAGAATTGTACAACTTTTGAGGAGATAGTTTTTACTAAATATGAATGTGTGTGTGTGTGTGTGTATATATATTACCCATATCATTTTACCTGGTTAGACTTGGCTTTTCTTGAGGACAAGTTAAAAGTTAAGCTTGAGAGTAAGGTCATTAGTGCAATTATTTCGCTTAGTATTGGCTTGTTTTATTCAATAATAGTACTTTTGTGTTTAAAAATATTAAAATAAGAACTTTCTAGTGAAAAATGATGAAAATATATATTTTTTAGATTTTAATGGATTTTTTATGAATTTTTTTATGGATGACCAATTAGAACATGCCATATGGATGCAATGCAAGCAAGGAGAGCCAATTGGAGTATACCATGTGTACAATTGACCATTCTATGCCAAGTAGATTCCACACAAGCACGTCATATGTAAAATAGACCAATTATGATTTAAATTTAAATATATTATTTAATCTAATTTTTATGTTATTAATTGTTTGGTCAACAACTGATCTATAGAGGAATCAAATAGATTTGAGCGAATTATTTAATTATTTGTCTTGATTAAATAACATGCATAGTTTTTAGGCAGATATGTATGATTTTTATGCATGTGATCCATAATTGATGAATTTAATGAATAATATGCAATTTAATTGACATAAAAGTGTCATTAGGTTAATTACTATATAGTGTGCAGTTTACTTGAGAGATGAATACATGCTATGTTAAATTTAATTGATTAGTAATTATATTGAAGGGTTTTTAGCAATTCACATATTTAGAAATTTAGGATATTAAGTATTTGTAGATATTTTCTCATATATATTCTTAGCATCAATTTTGAGTTAAATAATTACAACTATTTATTTTTATTTTTCTTTCTAAAACCACAAAAAAATTGATCTTTACTTTTTATTTTTGAAATTACTTTCTAATAACAATTTATGTGACAAAGATATTTTCTTACCATCATATTACTTATTTACGTTATGTTAACTTATGTATCCATTGCACACAATTTGTATCGATCATACTTTCACAAGGAAAGCACTCACATCTAAAGGATTTCTAGAAAGCGTAGTCAAAAAGCGAATTATGTAGAACATGGTAGGGTGATTTAGATTATAAAATAGAAGTAAGAAGCCTATTGATTGTGAAGATTGCGAATAGAAAAGAATGTACCCAAAAATTTCGAGGAACATTTCCTTAATGCATCAAAGCAAATCCTTTTTTCCATACCTAAATAAGTATCCATGAACTTTAATTTACCCTAACATCATCCTATATAGACTTGAGTTCTATAAGAAAACATCTTTTAACCATATTCATGAAAGAAACAAAAATAGAGTGCCCTTGATCTTTGAATTCCAGAAAATAAATGCGTATAAAAAGTATGTGGGCATCTCATAATTCTACCAAATTAAGGCCATTAGCGCATTTTTTTTTACTTAATATTTACTTGTTTTATTCAATAAATAATATTTTTGGGAATAAAAATATTAAAATATGAACTTTTTAGTGAAAAGAGGTGAAACTATAAGTTTTGAATTTTTTGGGATGTTTTTAGAATTGTTATAAATTTTTTATTAATTTTTAACGTAGGGTCAATCATAAGCTACCGCGTGGACTACCACGCAATCAGAACAACTAGAATTCTTAGAAATTAGAATTCTTGTGTTTTCTAATGGTATATTAAAAGAATAAAAAATTATAATATTTTGTTAGTTTCTTAATTTAATGTTTTTATTTGTTAATATATTTAACTATAAAGATGCATATTTCTTTGAAAATAAAAATAAAAAATAATTAAAAATGAAGTAAATAGATAATCAACAATTAAAAAAATAAGTGTATAAAAAGAAATTAAATTACAATTCAAAATTTGTTACTATAATGTGTCATGTTCTATTCATTATTTTTTATTCATTTACTTCCATTTCTAAAGGAAAGAAAAATGATTTATTTGGGAACCATAGGAGAAAATGGGATGTACTACCTTCTCTCACACTAATACCATCCCAACCTATTATAAATCTAAATGGTATAAGTGGGATAAATTCTCAATTATAATGGATTTTATAATGAGTTAAATGGAAACCATTATATTTTCCATCTCTAGATGTAGGTATAAGAGATGTCAAAGATCTATATAAAAAAGATCAAAAGGTTTAGAAGCCACAACATGCTTAGGCGTGTACAAGACTTTATGTAGATGAAAAACATGATCATTGATTTGCATAATACTAGAATCTAAGTTTTGAGCATAAGCCCATTATTTTTTCCCAACTTGTACCCTAGTTGATATATATAATTCCCTTCCTGCGTGAAGACCAGCAGCCGCTAGAGAAGAACACAAGGAAAAGAAAACTGCTCATAGAATAGAGAGAGCTCCAAATCTTTCAAATTAAAGAGTGAGAAGAAGAAGAAAAATTTCAGCTACTGGTTTTTCCATTTTCAGCCAAAGAATCTCCTATTTTTCTTCTCAAATTTTGCAGAGCAGATTAGAAGAAAAGGAAGCTCATTTGTGTGGTAATATTTGATTTAATAGCAAGTTTTTTTAATTTATCTTACTATATATATTACTAGTAAAGTAGAGGGGATATTTTTTGGGTTGATTTTGGATTTTGGTATAATTTGTGAAGCTCTCTAAAAATTGGTGTTTGTATCTTCGTTTGATTATTAGTAGATTTTACCTCGGTATGCCATCGTTAGTGGAGTAGACTTTTCACATTAAAAAGTTAAACCACTTAAATCATTGTGTGCCATTTATTTCTTACTGCTTATTATTTTGTTGTTACCCATTATTATTAATTTGTGCCACCAAAATTGGACCCGATCTTCGCTTCCGCAAGTGCGAAGTTATAAAAAATTGGTATTAGAGCATTGGGTTATTCTACTATTTATTGGAACTGATCAAGTTTTCTCTTTTGGATTTATTTTGATCTTCTCGTTATCTGATTGGTTTCATATTTTTTGGGTTGTGCTTCTGTTTATTTAATATTGGGTTTTCTGTCATGGCGGAAAAATACAAAATTGAGAAATTCAATGGTAGAAATGATTTCAGTCTATGGCGTATGAAGATGCAGGTCATATTAGTTAAAGAAGGGCTTGTTAAGACACTTAAAGGCAAGGATAAATTTCCAAAAAAATTAACTAATGAAGAAAAATATGCATTGATGGAAAATGCTCTCATTTCAATTCTATTATCCTTATCTGATGAGGTATTACACGAGGTTGGTGATGAGGAATCTCCTGCTCGGTTATGGCTTCAATTGGAGAATTTGTATATGACCAAGTATTTGACTAGTCGGTTATATTTGAATCAACGTTTGTATACATTCATAATGTCAGAAGGTACACCTTTGCACGATCACCTTGATGAATTTACCAAAATTATTCGTGATCTAAAAAATGGTGGTGTTAAGATTAATGATGAGGATGAAGCCATAGTTCTATTATGATCTTTACCTCATTCATTCAAAAATTTTGTTGATACCATGCTATATGAGCGAGACACTATTTTTTTGAAAGATGTCAAAGCAACTTTGAATTCCAGAGAGTTGAGGAAAAAGGTGTCTTCAAGCAATAATGATAATAGCAGTGGTTTATTTATCACAGGTAGAAATCAAGAAAAAGAATAAGCAATAATAGAGGCAAGTCTAGATCCAAATCTAGAAAAAGAGAAGATAAATGCAACTATTTCCATTAGGAAGGGCACTGGAAAGTAAATTGTCCAAAACTCAAAGGTAAAGGAAAATCTGCCACAACGTCTTTTGGTACTAATGATATTGCTGGTGTTGCAAATAGTTCTGGTTCTCATGGTGAAAATGTTCTATCAGTATCTATTGGTTCTCCTGGAGATGTTTGGATTCTTCATCAGGTTTCACTTACCATATGTGCCCTAGTAGAGATTGGTTTGCTTCTTATCAGTCTATTGATGAGGGTATTGTCTTGATGGGAAACAATATGTCCTGCAAGGTTGTTGGTATTGGTACTGTCTGAATTAAGATGCATGGTGGTATTGCTAGGAATTTAAAATATATTCGCCATATTCCAAATTTGAAAAATAACTTGACATCTTTGGGTACTCTTGATTCACAAGGCTACAAATATGTAGCTGAAGGCGGAGGTTTAAAAGTTAGTAAGAGTGTTATTGTTGTTATTAAAAGGAAATTGTTGCGTGGTCTCTATATGCTTTAGGGTAGCACTGTTATCTGCAATGTTTCAGTTTCATCCTCATAAGATCAAGATTCAGACATTACTCGATTATGGCATATGCGGCATAGGCATATGAGTTAAGTAGAGATGTCTATTTCGAGCAAACGGGATTTGTTTTGTGGTCAGAAAACTGGGAAGCTTGATTTCTATGAGCATTGTGTCTATGGAAAGCATCATAGAGTCAAGTTTAATACAACCATCCATAAAATGAAAGGTATTGTTAATTATATTCATTTAGATCTTTAGGGTCCTTCTCGTGTTGTGTCTAAGGGTGGTGCCCGTTATATGTTGACTTTTATTGATGACTTCTCTCATCATGTTTGGGTGTATTTTCTGAAGAATAAGAATTATGCGTTCTCAAAATTTGTAAAATTCAAAGCTTGTATAGAAAATCAAACAGGCAAGAAAATCAAGCATTTGAGAACTAACAATGGTTTGGAATTTTGTGAAAGTTAGTTTAATGAGTTTTGTGAAAGAAATGGCATAGTGAGACACCGCACTGTGCGTCATACACCACAGCAAAATGGAGTAGCAAAACGTATGAATAGGACTCTCTTAGAAAGAGCTCATTGTATGCTCTTTCAAGCCAACTTGGATAAATCCTTTTGGGTTCAATCTTGTAACCATGCCTGCTATTTAGTGAATCGGTCTCCATCAACTACAATTGAGTTGAATACTCCGTTTGAGGTATTCTTTGGTGCTGTTGCTAATTATTCTGGTTTGAAAGTTTTTATTTGTCCTACTTATGCTCATGTTAATGATGGTAAACATGAGCCTAGGGTATTGAAATGCATATTTTTGGGGTATACTTATAGGATGAAGGGTTATAGATTATGGTGTGTTGAACCCAAGTCACCTAAATATTTGATTAGCAGAGATGTTAAGTTTGATGAGTTTTCTATGTTGGAAAAGAAAAAAGAGTCTATTGTTGCAGATAAAATCACGGTGTTAGTGAGAAAGTGGAGCTTGAGAGTAGAGCCCCTAGTCAAGTGCAAGAGGGCACTTCTGATCAGCCCCTAGATGATTCTACTCATGATGTAGCATAAGAGCAACATGACCAACCATATAGTATCGCTAAAGGTAAAGGAATAAGAGAGATTCGTCGCCCTCAGAGGTATGCAGATGTAGACTTGGTTTCTTTTGAATTATCTGCGGCAGAGTCTATTGAGGTGCATGAATCTTCTAGTTTTCATGAAGTTGTCACTTGTGATGAGTCTATTCAGTGGCTGGTTGCTATGAATGAAGAGATTGAATTACTTTATAAGAATCATACTTGGGAATTGGTGAAACCACCTAAGGGCCAGAAGATTGTTGGAAACAAATGGGTCTTTAAGAAAAAGGAAGGTATACCTAAGGTTGAAGCAGCTAGGTTCAAGGCACGTGTTGTTGCAAAGGGCTATTGTTAGAAGAAAGGTATTGACTTCAATGAAGTATTTTCACTTGTTGTAAAACATAGCTCTATTCGTGTGTTGCTTGCTATGGTTTCATTGTTTGACATGGAATTAGAACAACTTGATGTCAAGACAGACTTCTTACATGGTGAGCTTGAAGAACAAATATATATGCATCAACCAGAGGGGTTTGTTGTTCTAGGTAAGGAAGATCATGTTTGTTTATTGAAAGTCTTTATATGGGTTGAAGCAATCCCCAAGGCAGTGGTATAAACGGGTTGATTCTTTTATGATTGATCATGGTTACTCTAGGAGTGATTATGATAGTTGTGTTTATCATAAAAGATTCCATGATGATTCATCCATTTTCTTGTTGCTTTACAAGGATAGACAAGCGGGCAAGCTTTATTTGACTCTGAAAAATTATGTTGAAAAAGTTCTTGAACGCTTTGGTATGAAAGATTCTAAACCTGTAGTACGCCATTAGCTATGCATTTCAAGTTTTCTTTGGATTTTTCACCACAGTCAAAAGAAGAAGAGCAATACATGTCTCAGGTTCCATATGCTAATGTCGTTGGTAGTTTGATGTATGCTATGGTTTATACTCGTCCAGATATTTCAGATGCAGTTAGTATTGTCAGCATATATATGAGTAATCCTGGTAAGGGTCATTGGCAAGCAGTGAAATGGATACTTCGGTATTTGAGAGGCACATCTAATTTTGGTTTGGTATATGATGGAAGTTCTAATACTAGTTACAGTGTTATTGGTTATGTGGACTTCAATTATCCTGGTGATTTGGATAGAAGATCTTTGATAGGTTATGTCTTCACTCTTTCTCATTATGCCATTAGTTGGAAAGATACCTTACAGTCTACAGTTTCTTTGTCTACAACAGAGGCAGAATATATGGCAACAACAGAAGCAGTGAAAGAAGTCATTTAGCTTAGAGGTTTGGTTTGTGATTTGGGTTTACACTAGGATACTTTTGTTGTATTTTGTGATAGTCAGAGTGAAATACACTTGATTAAGAATACTATGTATCATGAAAGAACCAAACAAATTGATGTCATATATCACTTCATTCGTGACATTGTTTCTTAGGGTGCTATTGTTGTCAATAAGATAGTTACTATAGAGAATCCAGCTGATGTGTTAACCAAACCAGTTCCATTTAATAAGTTCAAGCATTGCTTGAACTTGATTGGTATTTGCAGAAGATGATCACCCTTCAGGGTTTTGGATGATGGTTATTTGATAATCTGAGGAATTTCATATTTGACAAACTTGTTTCCGTTTTGAGCCAAGGTGGAGATTTGTTATTTATTATTGGCCCAAAACTTCAAGCCCATAAGCCCATCTATTTTTTCCCATCTTGTACCCTAGCTAATATATATATTTCCCTTCCTGCGTGAAGACCAGCAGTCGTTGGAAAAGAAAAAAAAGAAAAGAAAACTGCTCCTAGAATAGAGAGAGCTCCAAATCTGTCAAATTAAAGAGTGAGAAGAAGAAGAAAAATTTTCAGATGTTGTTTTATCCATTTTCAGCCAAAAACTCTCCTATTTTTCTTCTCAAATATTGCATAGCAGATTAGAAGAAAGGGAAGCTTATTTGTGTGGTAATATTTGATTTAATAGTAATTTTGTTAATTTATCTTGCTATATATATTACCAGTAAATTAGAGTGGATATTTTGTGGGTTGATTTTGGATTTTGGTATAATTTGTGAAGCTTTATGAAAATTGGTGTTTGTATCTCTGTTTGATTATTAGTGGATTTTTCCTCGATGTGTCTTCGTGAGTGGAGTAGACCTTTTACATTGAAAAGTTGAACCACTTAAATCATTGTGTGCCATTTATTTTCTTACTGCTTATTATTTTGCTGTTACCCATTATTATTAATTTGTGCAATCAAAATTAGACCCGATCTTCGCTTCCGCAAGTGCTAATTTATAACATGAATAGTTAGAGAGGTGCCATTGTCGACAGTCATCGATTCATGTTTAGTGTAAGAATTGGGGCATGAAGTTGCCAGCATCACTGGTGTTTAGCACCTGAGTTAATAAGCCACTGAGGTGCTTATGATGAACAAGAGCTATTACTGTGAATATCAACAAGGAAAGCAGATGTAGTACCAGTCTTTCTAAGGAGTAGATCATGAAGCTAGAAATACTTTTGTGTACCATGGCTAAGTTTACGATATACTTGGCACTTGATTGTATTTCCTGAGCCTGTTGAATTTTTGTTCTTAAAATGAGAAGTATCTACCTTCTAGTTAGGATTCATATAGATCTCACTCTTTTGCAAAAACATCTTACAGGTTCCATTGACCTTTACACGATCTAAAATTTTGAGAACCAAAACTTGCATATGGTTAAGCTTTAGTAGCAAAAGAATTCAAAGAGGTTGCACCAAATATTAGTGAAGCAATGAGTGCTTGATAGACTAATAAAAGATCTGTATATACAACTTATTGACTAGGCATGCGTTCATGACAAAGAAGAACGTTGTGAAGGTCATCAAATATCACAGATCCTCCATGAAAGGATAGAGAAGAAATGAAGAAATTATAACGAGAGTCTAATCCCCATATAACACAGAGAATTATATCCTTATCTACAACAATCTCACCAATAGTAGAGAGATGATCAGAAATTTCCTTCACACTTTGAAGATAATCTTCTAATTGCCTTTATAAATAGTTTGTAGCTAAAGCCTAAGATCCATGATCAAATCATGTGATGAACCTAAGAATTTATTTTCAATAGCACTCCATATTAAAGCAACTGTATCAATGCGTGGAAGATGAGAAAGCACACTAGTACTAATAGAGCCAAGACTTTATAGTTCCATTCATTCGAGGCCAAACTTCAAAATTAGGATTTACACCACCAATTCCAAACACAATTGGTGTAGGAATAGAATAAGAAGCATCAATGTACTTCTCAAACCCAAAGCTAGTTATTATCGAGAGCAAGTATTCTCTCCAAACCAAAAAATTAGTTTGATTAAATTTAATCAAGAAATTCATTCCAATACGAGGATAAACCACTATCAAACTAGAAACTTAAGTCACATGAGGAACATACATTGTCCCAAGTAAAATTTAGAATATATAACTCTAAATTTACTAATATTGGATCCAAACAAGTAAAAAAACTACTTGTATTATACCTAAAATAAAAAAAAAATTAACACCTTTCAAAGGCAATTTACAAATTGAAGAGAAATACAACCACTCAAAGAGAAAACTCTCAACTCACACTTAAATTAAGAATACACAGATTTATTTGTTTTTGATGGGATGATTAAACAAATTGTAAGATAAGCTATTTATAGTCTTTATTATGCAATCTACACCACATAAATATAAAATTAAGAAATAATTCTAACCACATAAATATTATCTACACACTTCTTTTTCTATATTTTTTAACCACTCTATTTATTTCTTTACATTCTTCAACACTCCATTTATTTTTCTACGTCCTTCAACCACTTTATTTATTGGATTGATGTTGATTTTCAACACATTGGTGTGATAAAAGAATAAGAAGTAGAAGAAGAGCTGGTATGATCAACTACTATTGAAGACTAGTTATATCGATGAAGTAAGTTTGATAAAAATTAATGAAGTTTTAAGAACGAGAGCTATAAGAACATACAAATTAAGGATAGAGGAGATGAAAATAATGCTTCATTGATATTATTAACAAGAATAATAGTACACATATATATAGTGTGTAAACAAGGGAATCAATGTAACTACAACATGAGCAATAAGCTAACACTAATAGCTCCTATACATAAATATCTATTCATTCTTTATCTTAACATCGGGTTCCCGGACTGAACTGTAGCCAAAGAACATAATTAATACTGAAATTCTGGATGATACAAATGAGAGGCCAAATTTGATGTGATTATAGGAGAACTAGAAGAAAATATGGCTGTCGGTATTGTAAAATTTTGCTGCAACTATTAAGCTTGTGCCAATGCTTGACCAGACCTTGAATGGTCGATGCTGGAAGATGAAGATGAAGAGGAAGGCTTGGATTTCTTTCCCATCTAGCAAGCACCCCCGATGGGAACATTTCTCAGTCACTCCTTAAGTCCAATACCTTCTATAAAATATTTATTTTATTTTTAGGTAGTAATGTATGTGCATCAGATAATAATAGGAACAGTAACGGATATGGTATATATAGGAGAGGCTTAAAAGAGATTTTTAGGACTGTAACTCTTTATTTCTCAACGTTCTTCTGCAACAGTAACGGATATGGTATATATAGCCTTTTCTTTGTTCAAAATACGAGCATTAACTATTTGTAGTTGAGAAAGTAATATGGGTCGGTGTACTTAAGTTTTTACTAACCAAATTTATATATATCTGTTTGATAAATTAAAAATTTTAATCCACCTATAAAATGTTGATTATAGAACATTTGACCAACTTACTTAAGTCGTTTCAATAGGTTAAGTTTGCGGTTTGAGTTTACTTATTTTTAAATTGAATTTAAATAATTTTAATTTATATTAATATTATATTAATAAATAAGATATATAGTTTAATCAAAAATTTAATTAAAAAATTATATATTAGTATTTAAACTATAATTGTATGTCAATTTTAAAGCATGAAATAACTATTAAAAATGAGTAAATTGTTGAGGAAAAAAATTAATTTTTTTATTAGTTATAGTATTTTTTTTTAAAGTAAACATATGAGAAGAATAATATAAGTTTTTTTACCCTCTTAAATGACACAAATTTAAATAAAATTAGATAATTATAAACATATATGATATATGTAGTATAAATGTATGTAATTAAAAACTATTAGTATATTAATAATATGTAGGTTTGTTGACAAACTTTAAAACCTTAACCAACTTGACATACATCATTTTTTATATTTTTAAAACTAAAACTAATATATTTGGAACTATAAAACATAAAACCCTATTCATTTTGGCTTGGTTTCATTAGAATACGTTGATTTATTTATTATTATGACCCCTTGCAAGTAGATTCTAAACAATTCCTTAAACTTATTTTAGTTAATTATTTCATAAATTATCCATAAATTTTACTTGAGACCAAGGTTATCTTTCAAATTTTTCGTTGCTTATCAAGTACTTTTAGAAATTTATATTATTATTTTTTCTAAGATTTTTTAATTACCATTCTAAAGGTTTAGAGAAAAGTTTGATAGCATATAATATTCTAGGAACCTAAACCAAATTTTCTCTTGATTCTAAAACATGCAATGTATGTTATTCTTAAACGGTTGTGCTCCCGATAGCTTGCTAAAAACATTAGCAACCTAAACCATCACTTTTGCAATATTCAAATTAAAGATTTCCATATCTCTTTTAAGAGATTCAATCTCATTCAAATGTGCTTAGTTCTCCATGCAGGACATTATCTTTCGTAACTGAGATTGTTGATTTATTGTCAAAATAAAATTGCTTATTCTTACTTGTGCTTGATGCTTTCTAAGATTTTTTAAGCTAAATAAGTTAACATGCTACACTAGACACCGCTATGTACTATTCTTCAGTGATAGAAAGAGCCAATTTTTTTAACTCCAAGATATTAAAGATGTAACCTAAAGTGTTTTTATTCCCATCAATGCTTCTTGCAAGATTGTTATCAGTGTACATAAAATAAGATTAATTGGAACATTAGCATGGTAGAAAACTCCATAGTTAATTTTTCATTTTATATATCTCAAAATTTGTTTTGTAGCTTCCCAATAATTTAAATATAGCTTCCTTATAAACTGGCTCACCAAATTGATTGTGAGCATGATATTAAGCCTTGTAACTATCAAATATATCAAATTTCCAACTAGGTTTCGATAAATGGTGGAGTCAAGAAGCTTTCCTTCACCTTTTTAATCAATTTATATCCAATGGTGCATGATGTTGAAATAGGATTTGCATTCTCCATCTTGAATTTCTTCAACATTTCTTTCACATATACTTGACAATTTAAAATCTTTTTTTTTATCAAGCTTTCGAGTAGCTCTTTCAACTACCACCCAATCTCTCAACATGTTCAAGGATCGAGAGTCACCCAAGGATTGGATAGCCAGAGGGAGCTTGCTTATAGAAATAAGATAGGTCAGTCAAATAAGAATAATGTGCAACGGTCTCTCTGCTCCTAGTAACTAAGTGGTGCTATTCTGTCCTCTGGGGGACTCTACCAAGAGGTTCTTTCTCTCACGTAATTTCACCCGCTCGTTTCATCTCTAGCTTCAATGCTCAAAAAATAATGCAGCTCTCTCATATCAATAATGTCAAATTCTTTCATTTTAGATTTAAAATCATTTAACATATCCATGTTATTTTCGATATGTAAAAAAGATCATCAAGGCTACAATTATTAATTTACCATAAAATTTCCTATACTATAAAATTGACTCCATCATATAGAGTAGCTTCGTATGGGCATTTTTTAAAACTACTTTGCTCAAATAAATAATTAATTCGGTCATTTCAAGTACATAATGATTGTCGAAGTCCATATAATTCCTTCTTAAGCTTGTAAATGGTTTACTCTCCCTTCTTGGTAAACCTAAGTGGTTAGATATAAGTTTCTTATTTAACATAACCATTTAGAAATTCCAATTTGACACTAATTTTAAATAGAAATAATGAGTTGAATAGTCTCTAGTCTAGAAATAGGAGAATATACCACATTGTAATCTTCTCCTTCCTTTTTCTTGAAGCCTTTTGCAACTACTCTCATCTTATGCTTATTGATAGAATTATCAATATTTAGCTTGATTTTGAATACTTATTTCACATTTTTAAGTCATGTAGTCCTTTAAGTCTTTGTTGTGCAAAACACAGAGTATATATATTTTTACTTAGTGTATTTTTCTTTATTTGTGAAAAGTTGGTTACTAACAATGAGTAATGCACACATGCACATATATAAGTTCACTTTGTATATGAGCATGTTTATACACACCATATAGGTGGTTTTCGTAGTATGCATGCTAGATTGAGTGTTGTTGTTTTTGAATCGTTGTGTTTTTGGTATTGGTAAAAATTACTTGGAAATTTTTAAAACAAAAAAATATTATTTTTTTGAAAATTTGGACTCATCGATGGACACCTTTTCGGGCATGTCCTTGATCCCCTCGATAAGTGGTTGATGAGGCCTTGGCCAGATACACTTATACTGATTCCTTTTCACAAATCATCATGAGTGTTTTCTGGAGTTTGTGATACGTATTTCTAAGAGTAAAATAATGTTATTAAGTTGAGAAAACTTAAGCTATTTTACTAGTGAGGTATGAATAATACTATACTCTTGGGATTGGGCTAAGCTATGTCTATAAGTTCCTAAGATAATGATTATTAGTGGTTTGGTTGAGGTGGCTCCCACTTTGTATTACACATTGTTGATTGTTTGTTACTAATCACACTATTGTGTGTGATGTTGGTGTGTCAGATCAAGTAGTGGTAGAGGTAGTGAGCGAGGATAGTAATAGGTAGTTAGGGTAGTATGGTCCCATAGAGGTATTTACATTTAAACTTTTATTGAGTTGTAACTGTTTATTGTTATTAGTGAATTATTTTTTGTTGAATGGTTACCAAAAGCAATCTGAGGATTTTACCATATGAAGAGGGGTTCTATATGGGTTCATCTCATTACATGATTGTGTTTGTATATTCTACTTTGGTATCAATACAATCTATGCCTTTATCGTGTATGTTATAAAATATAAGATTTCGACTCTGATTGGAAAGCTTTACTTTCTATTGTTGCATGCTTTCTTTCTTGACTGTGTAGCTTGTTTATTGTTTCCTGATTGTGGCATATATTACTCTCCTTGTGTTGTTCCACAACTTGTGGAGGTTAGTCTTTAAGGAGTCTATATCTCCTTACTCTAGTAATGTACCAAGTGTTAGAGCTTTACAACATTTATAATGTTCATGTTCAAAGGCATATCAATGAGCTCCCATGTTTCATTCTTCTTAATTGTTTTAATTCGTTCTTCCATGGCTTGAACTCATTTTTCTTCATTTGATGATTCTTCAAAGGAAATTGGATCTTCACCTCTAAGAGATGGTATCATAAAGGAATATAAGTCGAGATGCATGAGATTTTCCTTTTCCATTATGAATGTAGGAAATGGGTCTTAATGTTACTTTCCAAGTTTACATCCTTAGCAAACTATCTCTATCATATACTTGAAAAATCCTATTATCGTTCTCTTAGATGATATCATCTTTAAGCTCCCAAAATTTAAGTGGCCAAACCGAGAATTCCATAACTTGAAACTTTCTTAATTAGCACTTATAAAGTATGAAACATCTTGCACTTGAAGTTTGAAAAAAAAAAATTCCTTGGAACTTTCTTCATTAGCACTTGCAAAGCATGAAATATCTTGCACTTTGAAGTTTGTAAAGAAAAATATTATTAGAGCTCATGACTATTTTCACGACAACTTTATTCTTTCTAGATATCACACAAGTGTTAGCATAAAATTGAAATATCATAGCTCAATTGACCTCTTATCAATCTACAATATTACCATTTTATAATTTTATACACAAGTTTCTATTAGGGATTGAAACCTAATCTTGAGTTTTTCCATTGTGTATATTTTTTGTTGAATTCTTGTTCAAAATACAAATCTAAGCTACAGATAATCAAACATAATGATTAAAAATAAGAGTGGATGCTATCCGATTTGGTCTAATTTTTTAAATATTTATGAAAATTGGACTAGAATATTTAGGCTTACCATATTGAACCAAATCAAATCGATAAAACTGAAACAGTCCACTCTAGTTGTAGTTAAAACCATTTAGTAAATAGATAAAGTATAAATAAATTACTTGTTCTAATACAATAAGGATTTGAATGCAATTTTTTGGCTAATCATAACCTTTTATATCAAAGAGGCTCAAGGTTTGAAACTTAGCTTATGTTATTTTTATTTTTATAATTGTATTCTAATTGGAGCTTAAAAAACTAATATAAAATAGGTACATTGAAATTAAAATTGTTACCACAAAATGTTTGCATTCCTTAAATCTAACATGCTCTACTAATATACCAAAACAAAATAGTCATTTTAGATATATATTCATTAAAGTGATCTGATCCAGTTTAAACAATTTATAAATTTTGTAAATCAAATCAAACCAAAATAAGTGATAAGTCTAACTGAATTGTTTGGTGTAATACATTTTTCCAATTTGATCCAGTTGGTTAGTTTATTTTTCCACCGTGATTAAAAATAAAATATTTAGAATAATACAATAGTTAGAATTACTTTCTAAGAAAAAAAGTAGATAGTAGTTGCATTTTTTAGAAAACATGAAACAAACCCAATTACTTTAAAAAAAGTTCATCTTAGAAAGAATTTCTCAGCTACATGAAAATACATACAATATATTAAGATAATAAATCTAGTATTTCTCATTTATTTTCATTCGTATTTAGCAACTACCACAAAAGTGATAAAACCCTTCCTTTCTTTTTGTTAAGGCTCAGTATGTTATGATCAAGGAAAAAAAAGTTTACAATTAATAAAAATTAATAATTCTTCTCATCAATAGTCATCCCAGCACGCCTTCTGATTTCAAGATTTTTTGCCAATTGCTTTCCAAATTATTCTTCGTCACCTTCACCCCACCTCTACCTCCACCTCCACCTCATTACCATCATCTGTCCAGCCACACTCTCTTTAATCTTTTGTTCACTCTACTTAGCTGTTCCCGAGCACTTTGCACCATCTATTTAGCTTTCTCCCTAATATTATGTATTATGTATTGTGTCTTTAGTCTTATATTTTTAATCTCATGAAATCATTTTTTTATTCATAATATTTTTGGTATGTATATGTACATAATATATTTAAATGGTAATCAAACCCTTCAAATTCATAAAAACTATTTAACATTATTCGCTTCTACTAATGATAAATAATTACAACATTTCAAATTCATAATTCTAAATCGGCATTCCCCTTCAAATTAGTGCATAGATGTCTCAAATGTTCAACTTCTCTAAAAAATTTATGAACACTCGATTTGAGACTGTTTTGATGAGTATGTTAGCCAACTGATCCTCTATACGAATCTTAGATAATTTCACTATCTTTCCATCTAGCTTTTCCTTGATGAAAAATCTATATACCTTGACATACTTTGTATGATTATGTTGAACTAGATTATGTCTGATGTCACATGTTGTTTTATTGTCACAAATCAGTCGAATAGGTTATTCTGGTAGATATTCCAAATCTTGTAAGAGAAGTCTTACCCATAATGCCTTACAAAATACATTTCCCAAACCTTTGAATTCTGCTTTTATACTTGAGCAAGCTACAACATTTTGTTCTTTCTTCTCCATGTCATAAGATTACCTTCAACAAAGATAAAGTAATAAGAAGTAGATCGCCTATCATTCTTATCGCTAGCCCAATCGGCATTAGTATATGCTTTTATACTTTGGTAGCCTATATTTTTAGTGAATAATACTCCTTTTTCTAAAAGCAAACTTCAGATGCTTTAAAACATGAATAACTTAATTCATATGTTATTCTCCTAGGTTATGCATAAGCTCACTAACAATACTCAAAGCATAAGCTAGATCTGGCTTGGTATGAGATAAGTACATCAAGTCTTTGGAATCTTCCTTTGTCAACCGTACCTGGTTGGACTCAATATATAATTTTAAACCTTCTTCTATTGGTATATCAACTAGTTTACATACTGGCATACCATTCTTTTGTAATATATCTAAGACATATTTTATTTGAGATAAAGTTATTCCTTTATTAGATCGAGATACTTCAATCCAAAGAAAATGCTTGAGAGGGCTTAGTCTTTCATTTTAAACACTTTGGACAAGTAATTTAGTAAGGCCTTTTTTTTCTTTAGGGTCATTCCCTATAACCACTATGTCATCCATATATATAATAAGTACAATGTTCCTATCCTTCTATATTTTTAGGAAAAAAGTATATCTCAGTTACTTTATTGGTAGCCAAAAATAATCATTGATTTTATGAACTTTTAAAACCATACTTTCGAAGATTGTTTTAGTCCATACAATGATTTTTTAGTCTGCATATCTTCTAGCTATACTTTTTTGTATCATACACCCTGGTGGGCGACCTATGTAGATTTTTTTGAATAATTCACCATGTAAAAAAGCATTCTTCACATCAAATTTCCATAATAACCAATCCAAATTTGCAACTAAAGATAATAGGAGACAAACTATGTTCATTTTGGCTACAGGTGCAAATATTTCTTTATAATCAATTCTATATGTTTAAGTGTATCCATTTGCTACCAATCTTGGCTTAAATCATTCAATTATGTCATCAACATTGTACTTCACGTTGAAAATCCATTGACATCCAACTCGTTTATTTCCTAACAAAGGATCAACTAGTTCCTATTTTTCATTTTTTTAGAGATTTCATCTCCTCATTCATAGTAGTCTTTCACCTAGGATTAGCCAAGGTTTCTGCACACGATTAGGAATAGATACAATAGATAATTGATTTATAAATTATATGTTTTATTTTGATAAACAATGGTTAAACTCGTAATGGATCATGAGATACTTCACTTTACTAGAAAGCCCAAGTTCATATGTAGGTTTATGAATATCTCTTGTTTGATATTGTGGTAACTAACCTTTATGTGGCTCAAGAACATCTTCAGTAAGAGATTGGTGTTATATATTGATAAGAGGTGGAGTCATATTATTCAAAGACTCAATTCCAAGTTGAGAAATGCTCACTTCTTCACTTAGATGTTCATCACTTACTTCTTCAATTATTGGATTCTCGTTGACATTTTGATATAATGTCATACTAATTACATATAATTCACTCATTTCATGGTTTGGTTTAGTCTATGAGTCATTAATAGTATAATCTAATGTTCTATCACTTATATCCAAGTTGTCCATGCTTTGGTTATCACTTTCATCATAGCCCAAAATTTGAATTTTCTTTTGGTACTCTCCCTGAATTTCAAGTTTGGAGAAGTACATTATATCATTATACAAGACAACATCCGTTGTAACAAATAATCAACGTGATGAGAAATGATAACACCGATATCCTTTTTATTGAATGACATACCCAACAAAAACACATTGTAATGCTTGAGGAGTTAACTTGGTGTGTTAATGTTTGTATAGGTGTACAAACCACACAACCAAAGACATGGGGGTTAAATTTGAGACAATTGGGCCAACAATTGTGTGAGTGAAGGTTTGAAATGGTGTTTTGAAATTGATGGTGCTAGAGGGAACACAATTGATTAAATAGGCTACAGAAGTGAGTACTTCTCCCTAATAAGATAATAGCATATGGTCTTCAATTAACAAAGCTCGAACCACTACCAACAAATATCGATTCTTGTGCTCTACCACCCCATTTGGTAATGGAGTGTTGGAGCAAGTATTGTGATGAATAATTTCTTGTGTTTTCAAATATTGTTGAAATTTAAAACTCTGGTATTTTTCACCATTGTCACTACAAAAAACTTAAATCTTTATATTATATTGAGTTTCAATCATTTTATGAAACTTTTGAGTAACATGTTCACTTCACAATGTAACCTACCTAAATTTGTGATTTTAGATGGACCCAAACATTAAAAAGAATAAACATAAATAGAAGTAAACTTTTGTTGAATCTTAATAGGAATGAAGCATGATGGCTTTTTGCAAGTTCACAAACATCTCATTGAAAACTTGATACATCAACTTTGATAAATAATAGGAAAAATAATCTTTTGAGATAACCAAAAGAAGCATTCCCAAAACACACAATAATTAAGCCAAAAATTGTAACATAAGATAAGGTAGTGATTATTTAAAAAATAGAAAAAATATTAAAATCTAAAGATTAAACAATTAAAATAGAATCTAATACTAATGTATGGAACATAGTTAAATATCATTCTCCAATAATTGGGAAATAAGTACCATTTATAATAGAGATAATTTTTTTTATAGATAATTAAAGTGATGAAATCTGTCTAATTTTTTGAAGAAATACAATAAACTTAGTTTCAATGACTTAAAAATTTTCACTTATTTTTTTGTTTTGTTTTTAAAATAACAATAATTCTAATATTATCTGCCTTTTACCAAAAGAGTGAAAAAAATAATACAAACCCAGAAAACGAAAAACAGTAGATCCATTTCTGCTTTGGGTTGCACCACAAAGACCTCTTTGGTGATGTCATTTGTTTTCTCCTACATAAACCAAAATATACATCCCGTTCCGTAGTCTCAGATAGCTTTTTCTTCAATTTGGGAATGGCTTGTTCAATTGGTTTCCTCAAATTTCCAATAAATGTGCCACCATCTCCAAATCTTCGAACATCAGTAGGAAATATATATATATATATATATATATCAAACCTGACTGCTTCATGGGCTGGGTGTGGGTGTGGGTTGGGGGCTGGGCGGCTGAGTTTCTGGTTGCTGGTCGTGGATGGCTGACTGGTCGTGTTTGGCCTGCTGGGTTCACTTTGTGGCGATGGGTTTGGGTGTATGGCTGAGGTTTGGGTTTTGATATAAAGCCTGAGAGAAATGTTATTACATGGAATGCTATGATTAATGGGTACTTGAGGAATGAGAATACTAAATCTGGTATGGACTTATTTGAGAGGATATCAATACGTACATCAGTGATATGGATAGAGATGATTGATGGGTTTTCCGGTTTGGCTCGAATACATCAAGGATTGGTGGTGGTGGCGTTTCTGCTTTGGTGTTTGGACAAGAACGGTGAACGGATATTTATTTTTATTAATTTTTTATTTGATTTCAACGAAAGTTGAAATTTTTGGAACAAAAAATTCAAATAGTTTGCTTGATATCACGTTTAACACAATGAAATCACATTTCTTTATTCATAAACTTTTTGGTATGTATGGTATATATGAAGAGTAATCAAACTTTTCAATTTAATGACAGCTATTCGTTATTTATCTCATTTACTAATTATAATTAATGGTAAATTTTTAAATTCATAACTATTAATTCAACATTATTCACCATTTTTTCTCACATCTTATGTTTTCTTCTTCACTCCTTCCAAATTCTCCTTCGTTTTCTATGGTGCATGAAAAAAATTTAAGAACTCGCTAAAGTATGAGCAACAATAGAAGCACGTACAACAAGAAGAAAACAAGTAAAGATGCAAGAAGAAGAAATAGAGAAGAGAAATGGAGCAAATCATTTGACAAAAAGCAATTCTCATTTTGTGTGTCATTCACTATGTATACAAGCTATTTACAGAGACAATGTAACTTTGGCTAGAAGCTTTACAAGTTAAGTTTTGTAAATGTAAAAACAATTTTAAATTGAGTATCATATATAGTTTTTGAATTACATTCATGAAACATGCTGAATTGAAAATATCTAACAAATTTCATAACAATATTATTCTTTTGCACATGCATGAGGTAAGTTGCATTGGTGATGTGGCACTTCAATGATGAGAAGGTTATTAGAATCTTTTTGACAATTGAGGCAATGCAAGTCCGTGAGATTGATTTGTTTACACAAAATACGCATGTCACCTTTTTCAATTTGCACTAACAATTGCACACTATCCTTTTGCACCAGATACTGCACATACAGTTGCACCACCATTTTCTTGTAACATAGATATATCACTAGGAACCTTAACATTCCCCCTTAAACTGAGTGAGAGTTGGATCACACTCAGTTTGCACTGAAAGAGACGAAACAAAGAGCATGTGAGTAGTTTTTTTAGGATGTCAGCAACGAAACAAAAAGCATGTGAATGGTTTTGTTAGGATGTCAACATCCTGCTCGAAACTAGGTAGATGTTGCACATACAGAGCATCATCAAGCACCTTCTCATGAACAAAATACAAGTCTAACTCAATATGTTTGGTGCGAGCTTGCAAAATGGAATTAACTAACAAGGTAATTGAGCAGAGATTATTACACTAGAATATTGGCATCCTGAGCAAGGAAATGAGGATTGAATCCAAACAAACTTAGCTGCATATGAGGAAATACTTCTATATTCGACTTCAGCACTTAATCGAGAAACAACTAATTGTTTTTTTAGCTAACCACATGATAAGATTTGCATCAAGGAAGACACTAACATAAGATGTGGATCTTCGATTATCGAAGCAAAAAGCACAGCCAGCATCAATAAATGCATTCACTAATTATTTAGTAGAGTATTTAAATTCTAGTCCATACTCTCAAGTGCCAAGGAAATATCCCAAAATTTGCTTAATAGCAATCTAATGAAAAACTTTGGGTATTACCATGGACTGACACACCTTGATAGGAAAGGAATGATCTGGACAAGTAAGAGTGGCATATAGTAATCTCCCCACAATGCTTCGTGTTAATTGTGGCCCAAAACAATATTAGGCCCATTTGCATATATTAAACCCTTTCTACAACTTATATATACTTGCTCTGGGTAGCCACAAGAGAGAATTGAAAAGTAAATAGAAGCTGTAGGGGCTATGTTCTCTAATTTCTCAGTGGTTCAGCTTTGGGCATCATCAATCTACAAGGAGGCCATCCAATAGGCACCAACCATTATTGTTCTCTATTCCTTGTACATCCATCGTCTCTTGCCAAATAGAACATAAAAGAGAGGAAATCAGCCCCAAGGACAAGCTATCTATTTCTGCTACCAATGATGTAGTTTCTCCCATTTGTATTATAATATTTGATTTAATAGCAATTTTGTTAATTTATCTTGCAATATATTACCAGTAAATTAAAAAGGGATATTTTCTAGATGTATTTGGATTTTGGTATAATTTTGTGAAGCTCTCAGAAAATTGGTGTTTGTATATCCATTTGATTATTAGTGGATTTTTCTCGGTGTGCCGTCGTCTGTAGAGTAGACTTTTCACATTAAAAAATTGAACCACTTAAATCATTGTGTGCCATTTATTTTTCTCACTGCTTATTATTTTGCTGTTACCCATTATTATATATTTGTGCAACCAAAATTGAACCCAATCTTCGCTTCCATAGGTACTAATTTATAACAAATTGGTATGAGAGTATTGAGTTATTCTATTATTTATTGGAACTGATCAAGTTTGTTCTTTTGGATTTATTTTGAGTTTCTGGTTATCTGATTGGTTTCATATTTTTTGAGTTGTGCTTTTGTTGATTTAATATTGAGTTTTCGGTCATGGCGGTAAAATATGAAATTGAGAAATTCAATGGTAGAAATGATTTCAGTCTATGGCGTATGAAGATGTGGGTCGTATTAGTTAAAGAATGGCTCGTTAAGACACTTAAAGGCAAGGATATATTGCGAGAAAAATTAATTGATGAAGAAAAAGATGTATTGATGGAAAATGCTCTCAATTCTATTCAGTTATCCTTGTTTGATAAGGTATTATGCGTGGTTGGTGATGAGGATCTCCTGTTGGGTTATGGCTTAAATTGGAGAATTTTTATATGACCAAGTCTTTGACAAGTCGATTATATTTGAAGCAACATTTGTATACATTAAGAATGTTAGAAGGTACATTACACGATCAGCTTGATGAATTTATTAAAATTATTCGTGATCTAAAAAATGGTGGTGTTAAGATTGATGATGAGGATCAGGCCTTAGATTTGAACATTTTTTTGATACCATGCTATATAGGTGAGACACTATTTCTTTGGAAGATGTCAAAGTAGCTTTGAATTCAAGAGAGTTGAAGAAAAATGTGTCTACAAGAAACAATGATAATAGCAGTGGTTTATTTATCAGAGGTAGAAATCAAGAAAAAGAACAAGCAATAATAGAGGCAAGTCTAGATCCAAATCTAGAAAAAGAAAAGATAAATGAAACTATTTCCATCAGGAAGGGCATTGGAAAGTAAATTTTCTGAAACTCAAAGGTAAAGGAAAATCTGCCACAACGTCTTCTGGTACTAATGATGTTGCTGGTGTTACAGATAGTTCTGGTTCTAATGATGAAAATGTTCTATCGGTATCTTTTTGTTCTCTTGGAGATGTTTGTATTCTTGATTCGGGTTGCAGTAGAGATTGGTTTGCTTCTTATCAATCTATTGATGTGGGTGTTGTCTTGATGGAAACAATATGTCATGCAAGGTTGTTGGTATTGGTATTGTCCAAATTAAGATGCATGATAGTATTGTTAAAACTTTGAAAGATGTTCATCATGTTCCAGATTTGAAAAAGAAATTGATATCTTTGGGTACTCTTGATTCACAAGGCTACAAGTATGTAGCTGAAGGTGGGTTTTAAAATTAGTAAGGGTGCTCCCATTGTTATTAAAGGGAAATTAGCACGTGGTCTCTATATGCTTCAGGGTAGCACTATTATTGGCAATGTTTCAGTTTCGTCCTCATCAGATTAAGATTCAAACACTACTTGATTATGGCATATGTAGCTTGGGCATATGAGTGAAGCAGTGATGTCTATTTTGAACAAACGAGATTTGCTTTGTGGTTAGAAAGCTGGGAAGCTTGATTTCTATGAGCACTGTGTCTATGGAAAGCATCGCAGAGTCAAGTTCAGTATAGTCATCCATAAAATGAAAGGTATTGTTGATTATATTCATTCAGATCTTTGGGATCCTTCTCGTGTTGTATCTAAGGGTGGTTCCCGGTATATGTTGACTTTTATTGATGACTTCTCTCGTCATGTTTGGGTGTATTTTCTGAAGAACAAGAATGACGCATTCTCAAAATTTGTGAAATTCAAGGCTTGTATAGAAAATCAAACAAGCAAGAAAATCAAGCATGTGAGAACTAATAATATTTTGGAATTTTGTAATAATCAGTTTAATGAGTTATGTGAAAGAAATGACATAGTGAGACACCACACTGTGCATCATACACCACAACAAAATGGAGTAATAGAACGTATGAATATGACTCTCCTAGAAAGAGTTCGTTGTATGCTCTTTCAAGCTAACTTGGATAAATCCTTTTGGGCTGAAGCCTGTAACCATGCCTACTCTTTGGTGAATCGGTCTCCATCAACTGCAATTGAGTTGAAGACTCCATTTGAGGTTTTTTTTGTACTCCTGCTAATTATTCTGATTTGAAAGTTTTTTACTTGTCCTACTTATGCTCATGTTAATGATGGTAAACTTGAGCCTAGGGCATTGAAATGCATATTTTTGGGGTATCCTTCTAGGGTGAAGGGTTATAGATTATGGTGTGTTGAACCTAAGACACCTAAATTTTTGATTAGTAGAGATGTTAAGTTTGATGAGTTTTCCATGTTGGAAAAGAAAAAAAGAGTCTATTGTTGTAGGTAAAGATCACGGTGTTAGCCCTAAAACAATATTAGGCCCATTTTCATATATTAAACCCTTTCTATAGCTTATATATATATTGTTTCCTGCGAGAGCAAGATTGAGCAGCCATTGAGAAAATAAGAAAAGTTGGGCAGCCGCAAGAGAGAATTGAAAAGTAAATAGAAGCTGTAGGGGCTATGTTCTCTGATTTCTCAGTGTTTCGACTTTGGGCATCATCAATCTACAAAGAGGCCATCCAATAGGCAACAACCATTATTGTTCTCTATTCCTTGTACATCCATCGTCTCTTTCCAAATAGAACATAAAAGAGAGGAAATCAGGCCCAAGGACAAGCTATCTATTTCTGCTACCAATGATGTAGTTTCTCCCATTTGTATGGTAATATTTGATTTAATAGCAAGTTTGTTAATTTATCTTGCAGTATATTACTACTAAATTAAAGGGAGATATATTCTAGATGTATTTGGATTTTGGTATAATTTTGTGAAGCTCTCAGAAAATTGGTGTTTGTATCTCCATTTGATTATTAGTGGATTTTCCTCGATGTGTCATTGTCAGTGGAGTAGACTTTTCGCATTGAAAAGTTGAACCACTTAAATCATTGTGTGCCATTTATTTTTCTTACTACTTATTATTTTGCTGTTACCCATTATTATATATTTGTGCAATCAAAATTGGACCCGATCTTCGCTTCCCTAGGTGCTAATTTATAACACTTCGATATAAGGCTCGTTCTGAAAACAAGTCTCCTTCAAAAGCTGAAATATTAGTGTTTAAACACATAGAAGTCTTCGATGGTTTAACATCACCCATGCTCGCTTTATCCAAAATATCTGAGAAATATTTACACTAACTAAGAAAAAGACCTCTAGAAGGCATGTACTGCACATCAATGCCAAGAAAGTAGCCAAGACTACCAAGATCATTATGTCCAAATTCAGTATGTAAATCTGCAATGACTTTCTTGATCTCAAGTAGATTAGAAAAATTAAATATTATGTCATCAATATAGACTAAGACATTAATTATTGAAGAGGAATTAACTCTTACAAAAAGAGATGCATTAGCCTTGGAAGCAAGAAAATAAAAGCAAACAATAGTAGCCTCGAGTCTATCAAACTAAGCTCTTGGAGCTTTTTTAAACCATAAATGGCTTTATTAAGTATACAAACAAAATCAAGGAATCTATGATTCTCAAAACCTTATGGTTGTTCCATATAAACCTCTTTCTCAAGCAACCCATTAAGAAAGGAATTGTTGACATATATTTGTTGTCAACTCCATCCAAAACTGAGTGTCAAAGTTAAAATAATTCTAATTGTGATAGACTTAACAACTGGAATTAAGGTTTCCATAAAATCAAATCCAGCCACTTGATGATAACCTTTAGCCACCACACAAGACTTCAACTTCTACATATCACATGTTACGAACCTTTTAACTCGATAAACCCATTTGTTTCCAATGATTTTTTTGTGATAAGGATGAGACACTCATTTGAAATGAGTACAAGATATTATAGTTATATAGAAGAATCCAACTAAAATGAGTAAGTGCTTGCTTAATGGTTCTAGGATCAGTAAAATCAATGTTACAAAAATATACTTTAGGCTTTCTGGTTCCATCTTTGCTATGTGTAACCATGACATGCACATTTTAACTAGGGAAAGGAATTGATGTTTTAGTTAAAAGAGAAAAAGAAAGGATAGATACTAAAGTTGGAACATAAGTGCTAGGAGACAAAGAAATAGAAGAGTATGAAGAAGATGTGGATGATTCTAAAGATTGATAAACTAACTATAAAATTCCCAAAGGAAAGTTTATAGGAATATTATGTACTTGAATATGAGATACAACTTTATTCAGATAGAGAAAATAAATTTCATCAAATATGACATGATGAGAAATAAATAACCTAGTAGTTTCATTGAGACACTTGTACCCTTCGTGAAAGTCACTATAATCATTGAATGTGCAATGAGTAGACTTTAAAGCAAGTTTATGTGCATTATAATTAGTAAGATGAGGATAACAAAGACAACCAAAGGTCTTGAGAAACTCATAATCTAGTTGAATAGAAAATAAGGTTTTTAGAGGAGAAATGTTGGACAACAAAGGTATGGGTAATCGAATGATAAGATTGGTAGAAGTGTAAAATGCTTCATCCCAAAATTTCAAAGGTAAGTGACCTTGAGCTAGCAAGAAGGCACATTTCCTCCACATGTCTATATTTCCTCTTCACTATGCCATTTTGTTGAGTGGTATAGGGACAAGAAACTCTTTTAAGAATTCCAAACTGGTTTAACAAAGGAATGAGAGCTTAAAATTTCCCTCCATTATCTAATTGTAAAATTTTAACAAAATAATGATTTGTTTTTTAGCTTGATTCTTAAACAATATAAAGGCATCTTTAACTCCTAATTTTTTTTTTTTGAGAAAGAAGATCCATGAAAATCTAGTAAACTCTTCGTTAAAATAAACATACCATTGAAAGCCATTGGAAGAAATTAAGGGTGCAGGACCCCAAACATCAGTGTGTACAATTTGAAGAGGAGTAACATCAGTTCTATTAGTCAAGAGAAAAGGTAGCTTATGGCTTTTCCCTAACTAACATGAATCACAAACATCAGGCAGATCATGCTTTGAAGATAATTCAATGAACTTTAATTTAAGAACTGTTTGTACAACCTTAGAAGAGGGATGTCCCAACCTCTCATGCCATAGAAAAAATGACTTGGTACTAGTACAAACAAAAACATGGTGTGTCACAGTTTTAACCTCAGAAATTACATCATCTTTAGAGACTTTTTTTATATCAAGTGTATTACTAATTGCATAACCCTTCACAAGCTTTGGCTTGAAATCAAAAGCATAAAGTCTCTTCCTAAGTGTGCCTTCCAAAAATATTGCATCCACTATCTTGTCCTTAATAAAAGAAACATAAGGATGGAACTCAAACTAGCATCATTATAGTGTGAAAATTTTGATACCCTTAGCATATCTTTGGTTATCTCAAGCACATGTAATATGTCCTTCAGTAGAAATTTTTTACTAGATGTTATAGAGCTACTGATAAAATAATACCAGTGTGAGGAATGATTATACCGGATTCATTTCCCATGTATAGGTGTTCAGCTCCTTTGTAATAAACTTTTACAGACAAATAGCTAGGATTAGTAGTCATATTTTGTGTGGCTTTTGAATCAAAATATCAGGAAGGATCAGATACAATATTAGGTGTAGCAACAAAAGCATAAGACTCTAAGGATCTGTGTGTAATAGAGGATTGCAATTGAGATTGACACTGAAAGTTAGAGTGATTCTCTTGACTAGACGATGATGATAACTATGAATTTTGATTGTCTATAGAAGTTTGAAAATTATGATCGAATCGATACCAGCACCTTATCACCAGATGGATGCCTTCCACTACTATTTACACTATATCCTTTACCACAACCTTTGCCTCTGTATATTTCTAGAACCTATATTAGAATCAGGATCAATAAAAACTTCCTCTTCCAGCATTTGGATCAACAAATTGAGATTAAGACTTAGATCTGTCAAACTTATTGTTATAACTAGGATTTGATTGATTAAACTGTTCTTTATTAGGTCCTCTGAATTGATCCTGCCTAAACTACTCAAGTTTTTTTGCTATATTAGCTGAAGGTAGCAAAGAAGTATTTGAGTAATTATCATTATTTTCTAGTCTCTTTTCATGACTCAAAAGTATGTCTAAAGTACACGAACACAAGTTGGTTCAAGCTTGCTTTTCGAGAGTAGCTAAGACCATGTCATAGTTGTAATCAAGACCATTTAAAATTGAGTGCACTTGATCTTCTTCATTTACTTGATAGCCAGCTGAAGCTAGCTGCCAATAATTTCCTTCATTTTTGTTGGATACCCCATGATGCTTAAACTTCCTTTCCTGATATTGCTACGCTCATATTTGTATTGAAAACTTTTTGCACAATAATTAATTGTAAATGAATTATCTCAAGCACACCAAATTTCATATGAAGAATCCAAATCTGACACTTCCTTAACCAACTCGTCACTCACCGAGATGATAAGCCAAGAACCAATCATTTGGTCCTGTCTACATCAATACTTGAATTATAGATTGATGCTTTCATCATTAAGAAACCTACAAAGATAGAGACATACACTAATGACAAAATCTTCAAGTTCAAAGCTCTTCAAAATTCACAACATTTTCCTTTTTCAGATCATATAATTGCATCGATCTAGTTTAATTGTGGAAATCTGGTTATGAAAAGTAACTAAGTAGTGATGTACTGGATCTACTGAACTTAAAGAAGATTTAGATTGCTCAGTCACTTGACTAAGGTCCTCCATAGCTTTTACACAAAATTTCTGAGTCTAGTGTTACGTCTCGCTCAAATTGTCCCACAAAATCCAAACAAATGGTGCTTGCCCAAAGGATCTAGAATTTTCTACACGAGAAGGTTCTAGAGTGGCCTAGAGATATCTAGAATAAGTTAGAGTTGGATGGACTCAACTCAAACTTTGAAGACCCTAGAATGTTCTAGAGCACGCTAGAGGGTGCTAGAATGGGCTAGAATATTCTAGAACATGCCGGATGGTTCATGAAGGATGTAGAAGCCGCTTGAAGCCTACAAAACATCCTAGAACTTGCATGAAGGAGCTAGACAAACCTAGAAGACTCTAGAGTTGGCTAGAAGGTCCTAGAACCTTGTGACATATTGTACATAAAACTAGAACACTCTTGTATATTCTAGAACTAGAAGGATCTAGAAAGATGTGGCATAGTCTTAAGCTTGGTACCACACTATAAATAGACCTATTGGTCTTCATTTGTATTCATCTTGGAAATTCTTAACCATCTTGGGAATCCTTGGGAAATTTTAAGATAAACTCTTTCTAGAGCAATACAAAGCATTCTTTACAAACTCTCTTACTAGTCTCTTTGGAGTTTCATTCGGATTCAAAGGCAGGCTTAGTGCAACGGACGGTGCTAAGTGCCGCACGATCGCTACTTGAAAAATAAGGTCGTGATAGTTGGTATCAGAGCTTTCGGTTGAATCATTTCTACCTTTGGCATAATGAAGAATGCTGCTCCATCTACACCAAGCATCGATGTTCCACCTATGGAACGTGGGCGTTAGTAAGTTCGAAAACCATAAAAGGAATCTCGAGCCAAGTCGAAAGACATGATTTCTAGCTTAGAAGCACGAGTTGGGAGTGTGTAGGACAACTTAGGGGAGCTGTTCGACAGGGTGGACAACTTAGAGGAACGTTGCAATGGCTTAGAGGCCGAGGATGTGGAGATCCATGCAGCGATTAAGATGTCCCTCAAAGAGCTAGACGGTGGGTTAAGGCAAGAGATTGAAGGGTTGAAGGCCGAACTTGCCAAGGTAAGGGATCTTGTCCAAAGAGAAGTTGCTAATGTCTTGCTTAGATTGGAGGACTTGAGTGGTGATCTAGCTCTATGTTAGCGGGCAATGGCTGCGAGAACTAGCACAACCACTATCATTGAAGCTAAGAGGGTGGATGTTCCCAAGCCTAAGACCTTCAATGGTGTTAGGAATGCTAGGGAATTTGAAAAATTCCTAAGGGGGCTTGAAAAATACTTTGACGCTACTGGCATAACGAACCATGCCAGCAAGATCCGAATTGCTGCCATGTATTTGTCTGACACTACTATGTTGTGGTAGAGACGGAGGCATGGAGATATGCAATGAGGGGTTTGCACAATTGATACCTTTGAAGATTTCAAAAGGGAGTTCAAAATGAAATTATTCCCCCTAAATGCTGAAGAGGAGGCAAGAGGCTGACTGCGACGGTTAAAGCAGACAATAGCATAAGGGACTATGTGAAGGAGTTCACAACCTTGCAGCTTGAAGTTATTAACACATGAGAGAAGGATGCCCTATTCTTGTTCATGGATGGTCTCCAATCGTGGGCTAACTGATGAACGAAAACCGGCATCGCCGATCTTCGCAAATACTTTGGTTTTAATATTTATAAAACTCTCGCAAGTGCACGAATCATTTCGAAGAAAATGATAAGTATACTCCCAAGGTCGATCTAAGGAAGGAATGTATGTGGTTTTTAATTTATTATTCAAACTTTTAAAAACGAAATTAAATCCTAAACATCCTGTCACGATAGTTTGGTTTTTGTGTTCCTAATCTAATAACATAAAATAAACATATATACAGATTAATTAAATATAATCTAATAACATAAAAATAAACATAGATACAAATTCAATAAATAATTATCTAAAAATAAACATATATACAGATTCAATAAATATTCATGCAAATTTTTATCATTTATATTAGCGGAGTATTTATGGATGTAATAACTAAATTAATTATGCTTGCTCATATTAACTAGGTTATTAAAGATATAAATTGATATTTTATTGATTCTCTCTTTTTTATATAAATACCACCTTTGGTGGGGTTAGATATTCTTTGTTAACTAAACAAATCAATTAACACCTATGGGTGGGGTTGATAACTAATATGCTTAATTAAATTAATTCCTTTTTCTAAGAGATTGAAAATGAACCATTTAAATGCCACCTTTGGTGGGGTTAGACAATTTAAACATTATTCAAGGTGTCCAAATTAAACATAAGAATTTAATTATCCGAGTACTAACTTTCAAGTTTTAAAACCACTATTGAAAACATGTTGTCAATATATTTTCACATAATAATTCTTATAAAAACTTTCGAAATAGAGTTTCACTCTAACTACCGGGCGATTGTACCAACAAATAAAAGAGCACTACTCTAAATTAGACCGGATAACTAAACCTTAAAATCTAATTTTCAGGTTTAAGTTTGTAATGAAAAATAATATATTTCTCTCTAACATTCTTAATATAAAATCTTGAATAAAAACAAAATCAATTCATTTTAGAGATTTTTACCTATTTAATATTTCGCAAGCATAACAACGTCATTATTACATCATATTTACTAAACAGCCAGCATAGTTAAATTTAACCACAGACAAGTTGAATATAACATGTAAGAATAAAGCATAAAAATAACTGTAAAGAAAATAAAATCCTTACAGAACTTTGACGCTATTCCCGTAGCTAGAAAACCTCCGAGCGGAATTTGCACTTCCATATATTGAATCAAAAATCTAAATTATTACAAAAACATTACAAGTTCCTCTCAAAAAGAGAAGAACTCTAAACCTAAGAGAATTGAACTAAAAACTAAGAGAAAAACTAAGAAAAGCTTAGAAACTAAGAAAGAAACTAAGAGAAACTAAAAACTAAGAAATGAGAGAAAGAAAAAAGAGAGAAGTGAGTTTTGAAGGTGTGATTTGAAGTGAAGGGAAGGGGGGTATTTATAGGTGAGGATGGAGAGAAAAAATGAGTAAAAAAATGTTAAAAAATGTAAAAACGCGTATTGGAATTGCTGATGTCATCAATGACGTCAGCATGACGTCACAGGGGCTGCTGCACGTGAAAAATGGGGCGAAAACGCGTTGGGCGCGCGGAGGGGGGCTGCTGGGCGCGCTGGGGCTGTCGCTGCGCGCAGCTCGGCGCGCGTGGGCGCACGCGGAATGGGGCGCTTGGGCGCGCTGGGGCGCGCGCGGCTGGGCGCTGGGCTGCGCGCACGGCTTGGCTGCGGCACGCGATTTCCGTCTTTTTGACATTTTTGACCTTTTCGACCCATTTCGTCCGATTTTTCCATGTTTGTTGACCTTTTCTCACTTATTTATTGATATATTTGTGATGTATTGCTTCAAATATTCCTCTTTGAGTCTTTACATTGCGTTTTTAAGCCAAAATACCTGAAAAACAATAAAAATACCCGTGATTCCGAAAAAGACAAATTTATATAAATATATGATAAAACATATAAATATATGTATTTTTAATCAATTAAGGTACATAAAATCATGGTTATTTTAGTGATTTTTGAGCACTCATCACTAACCTCGAGCTTAAGCGACGTGGTGTCCAAGACTTGTCTTCGGCTATCACTATTGCGGAAAGCTTTATTGACTACTTCACAAACAAGGACAGTTCAAAAGCCACAGATAAAAAGTTTGTTGGAGGAAAGAGTGGGGGAGGCTATGCCAAAAGTCAGGGACCCAAAAATCATAAAGATGGCTCCTCATTCAAATCACGAGATAAAGGGAAGGAAAATGAGGATCGTGGTGCCTTGAAGCCCTGTGTGATGTGATTTATATGCGACGGACCGTATTGGCCATGGGAATGTCTGAAAAGGAAGACCTTGAGTGCCTTAGTTGCTTCCACTCATGACCAGAATGGAGGCGAGTCAGATGAAGATGCAAAGATGGGTTCTTTGCGCTTAATTGGTGCATTGTAGAGTGCCCCAAAGACCCCCAAAGGCTTGATGTATGTAGATGCAACCATCAATGGGAAGGTCGCCAAAGCTTTGGTCGACACATGTGCATCTCATAACTTTGTTTCAGTGGAAGATTCAAAAAGACTCGGCCTTAAGGTAGTCTATGGAGAGGGATCTCTCAAAGTAGTTAACTCGGCAGCACTACCATTGCATGGAGTTGTTCGTGGAGTTAAGGTCAGTCTTGGTGCTTGGATTGGCCAAGTGGACTTATCAGTTATGCCCATGGATGACTTCTCTGTTGTATTCGGCATGGAGTTCTTGGACCAAGTTAGAGCTTTCTTGGTGCCATGCTCAAACTTTATGTGCATCATGGATGGTTCGAATGTGTGTGTGGTACCGACGGAGAGGACCACCAGACCTACTACCTAAGCTCTCTCAACACTTCAGTTCAAGAAGGAATTGAAGAGGGACGAAGAGAGTTATTTAGCCATCTTAAAGGAATATGATGATGAAGAGACGTCACCAAAGCCAAGCTTGCCGACGAAAGTGCAAGCTGCCCTAGATAAGTTCAATGACGTGATGCCTAAGGCATTGCCCAAACGGTTTCCTCCAAGGAGGGAGGTAGACCATGAAATTGAGTTGGAACCCAGCACCAGGGCACCAGTAATGAGCCTTTATCGAATGGTGAACTCAGAGTTGGCAGAAATGCGGAAGCAACTCGATGAATTGCTGGATGCTGGCTTCATAAGGCCCTCAAAAGCCCAATTTGGTGCCCCGGTGCTCTTTCAAAAGAAAAAAGGATGGCTCGTTACGAATGTGCATCGACTATCGGGATATAAATAAGATCATGGTAAAGAACAAGTATCCCATCCCTATTATTTCTAATTTGTTCGATCAACTAGGGAATGCTAGATACTTCATAAAATTGGACTTGCGATCGGGATACTACTAGGTACGCATAGCCAAGGGAAATGAGCCCAAGACCACTATTGTGACCAGGTACGGTGCCTATGAGTTCCTTGTCATGCCATTTGGTCTTACTAATGCACCTGCCACCTTCTGCACTCTCATGAACAAGATTTTCCATCTCTACCTCGATCGGTTCGTGGTAGTATATCTTGACAACATTGTGATATATAGTCGGAATTTGGAAGAACATCTAGAGCATTTGAAGAAGGTGTTCGAGGTCCTAAAGGAAAATGAGCTATACGTCAAGAAGGAGAAATGTTCCTTTTCCCAAGACGAGGTGATGTTCTTGGGGCATAGGATAAAGGATGGGAAATTGATGATGAATGGAGCTAAGGTGAAAGCCATCCAAGAATGGGAACCTCCTGCCAAGGTTCCCGAGTTAAGATCTTTCCTTGGACTGGTGAACTATTACAAAAGGTTTATCAAGTCCTACTCAGCGAGAGTTGCCCCACTGACCGACCTGCTCAAAAAGAACAAGTCTTGGGAATGGAAAAGCGAATGCCAAGCCTCATTCGAAGACTTGAAGAAGGCCATCAGTGGAGAACCGGTGCTTTGCCTACCGGACCCTTCCAAGATGTACGAGCTGCACACAGATGCTTCAGACTTTGCCATTGGTGGAGTGTTGATGCAGGAAGGGCGTCTGATAGCTTATGAAAGCCGCAAGCTTGATGACACTGAACGCCGCTACACTGTGCAAGAAAAGGAAATGAAAACTATCATTCATTGCCTAAGGGTGTGGCGACACTAATTGTTGGGTTCTCATTTTTTTATCATGACAGACAATGTAGCTACTAGCTACTTTCAGACTCAAAAGAAGTTGAGTCCCAAGCAAGCTCGATGGCAAGACTTCTGGCGAAGTTTGACTATAGGCTGGAGTACGAGCCTGATAAGGCAAATGTGGTGGCTGATGCGCTCGGTCGAAAGGTAGAGTTAGCAGCCTTGAGTAGGCCAAGTAGTCCTTTGTTGAAAAGGATCAAAGAAGGGTTAGAGCATGATGCCCTTGCTCAAAACCTCATTGCCATCATCAAGGAAGGAAAGATGAGGTGATTTTGGCTGAGTGACAGACTACTCTACGCCAAGCAGAATCAAATTTTTGTACCAAAATGGGGGAGCTTAAGGAAGGAGCTTATCAAGGAGTGCCATGATTCACTATGGACTGGACACCTAGGAATGAGGCGCACCTTACTTTGATCAAGTCAATCTACTACTTGCCTCAACTACGGGACGATGTTGAAGCTTATATGAGGACTTATCTTATATGCCAACAAGACCAGATAGAGTAGCATGCACCCGGAGGTTTGCTAGAGCCGCTGCCTATTCCAGAGAGACCATGTGAGAGTGTCTCTATGGATTTCATCATCTACTTGCCAAAATCAGAGGGCTTTGGCAGCATCATTGTAGTGATTGATCGCTTCAGCAAGTATGCAACATTCATACCTGCATCAACGGATTGCAGGGCAGATGAGATGGCACGGTTGTTCCTCAAACATGTTGTGAAGCATTGAGGGATTCCATCCAATATCGTGAGTGATCGAGACCCACGATTCATCGGGAAATTTTGGACGGAATTGTTCAAGTTTTTGGCATCAGACTTGAACTTCTCTACAATCTTTCATCCCCAAAGTGATGGACAAACTGAACGTGCCAACGCCATGTTGGAGCTATATCTTAGGCACTTTGTTAGTGCCAACCAACACGATTGGGAAAAATTGTTGGATATAGCCCAATTCTCATACAATTTACAACGGAGCGAGTCTACCACAAAGATTCCCTTCGAGATCGTCATAGGGCAGCAACCCATGACTCCTCATGCCTTGGCCACGAGTTATGAAGGAAAGAGCCTTACTGCCTTCAAATTTGCCAAGGTGTGGCACAAACAAGCTGAGTTATCCCGAGCCTATTTGAACAAGGCGTCTAAGAAAATGAAGAAATGGGCTGACAAGAAAAGGAGGATGGTGGAATTTCAGGAAGGAGATTTGGTCCTTGTCAAACTATTGCCCCAACAATTCAAGTCCTTGTGGAAGGTTTACAAGGGGTTGGTGCGGAAGTATGAGGGACCTTTTCCAGTCCTCAAGCGAGTTGGTAAGGTGTCCTACAAACTCTAACTCCCTCTGAAGCTTAAAATCTATCCGGTCTTTCATGTAAGCATGTTGAAGCCTTATCATGGAGATGAGGATGACATAAGTCGGGGTGAATCAAAGAGGGTACCTGCCGTGGTAGTAACCTCCTTCGACAAAGAAGTGGACTCAATCTTGGTAGATTGCCTAATCTGACGTAGGGGCGTACCAAGTTATCGGGAATACTTGGTCAAGTGGAATAATGCCCCGGATATAGATGCAAGCTGGGAACCTGAAGATTCTTTGTGGCAATTCAAAGATAACATAGAGAGGTTCAAGCTTGAAGGCACGACGAGGGCGTCGCGAACTTGAGTGGGGGAGGTTTTTACGTCCCGCTCAAATTGTCCCGCAAAATCCAAACAAATAGTGCTTGCCCAAAGGATCTAGACTTTTCTACATGAGAAAGTTCTAGAGTGGCCTAGAGATGTCTAGAATAAGCTAGAGTTGGATGGACTCAACTCAAACTTTGAAGACCCTAGAATGTTCTAGAGCATGTTGGAGGGTGCTAGAATGGGCTGGAATATTCTAGAACATACCGGATGGTTCATGAAGGATGTAGAAGCTGCTAGAAGCCTACGAAACATCCTAGAACTTGCATGAAGGAGCTAGACAAACCTAGAAGACTCTAGAGTTGGCTAGAAGGTCCTAGAACCTTGTTGCATATTGTACATAAAACTAGAACACTCTTGTATATTCTAGAACTAGAAGGATCTAGAAAGATGTGGCATAGTCTTAAGCTTGGTACCACACTATAAATAGACCTATTGGTCTTCATTTGTATTCATCTTGGAAATTCCTAACCATCTTGGGAATCCTTGGGAAATTGTAAGATAAACTCTCTCTAGAGCAATACAAAACATTCTTTACAAACTCTCTTTCTAGTCTCTTTGGAGTTTCATTCGAATTCAAAGGCAGGCGTAGTACAACGGACAGTGTTAAGTGCCGCATGATCGCTACTTGAAAAATAAGGTCGTGACACTAGGCTCTAATACTATGAAATAATTTGAAAAACTTATTTAAGTATGAGCAATAATAGAAGCACAGTAAGAAGAAAGCAAGTGAAGATGGGAAGAAGAAGAAATGAAGAAGAGTGATAGAGCAAGTCATTTGAGAAAAAAAATTCTCATTTTTTGTGTATTATTCATTGTGTATACAAGCTATTTATAGAGACAATGTAACTTTGGCTAGAAGCATTACAGGCTAAGTTTTTTAAATATAAAAGCAATATTAAATTGAATACAATGGTTTTGAATTACATTCATGAAACATGTTGAATCGTAAAATATCTAAGAGATTACCTAACCAACTTCATAACAATATTATTCTTTCGCGCATGCACGAGCTAAGCTACACTGGTGAGGTGGCACTTCAATGATGAGAAGATTGTTAGAATCTTGTTGACAATTGAGACACTGCAAGGCTGTGAGGTTGATTTTCTAAACAACCCACGCATGTCACCTTCTTCAATTTGCACTAAAAATTGTACATTATCCTTCTTCACAAGATACTGCACATACACCATCATCTTGCAAGATAGAATTATCACTATGAACCTTAACACTATAGACCCTATGTACTCCTTTGTCTTCTCATTCGTGTCTTGCATATAATCCTTAGTAGTCTCCACCACTCTGTTTGTCGTGTCCTCAGTCTTCTCCATGGTATTGCATGTGTAGTCTTTTGGTTTTGTCTTTAACGTCTTGTGCTGTTCCTTTAGCCTTGTTGATTCCCTCTATCATTATTTCCTTTGTTCTCAAATATATAACTGACCTAGAGCAGGAGGTTATTGAGTTGAGGGGCTGATCAAAATGGATAAATAAACCATGGAGACTGAAAGAGGCGTGGCTTACTGCAATAATGAGCTTGAAGTCAATCTAGTTACTATGCATATTATGGAATTGAATAGCAAGAAAGCAGTTTCATTGGCTGTTTTCTTAAGACTATTTTTTGTTTATACTTTGTACAATGTAAAGGAATATTAAAACGTGTGAGCTAGTTGTAATTCTGTCAAAATTCTTGTGTACAAGAACTATATAAATAGTGGACTGTTACACGACTTTTACAATTTGAATTCAATACAATATAATATAGAGCAATTTTCAATTTACAACTTCATCATTCCTTGATTTCTTCTTCTTCTTGGTTAGCTTGTTTTCCTTTAAATTCTTTGATTCAAGGACTAAATAACAAAGATTGAGAGAAAAGATTAGTTGATTTTTCATCATCAATTTTATATCAGTTTTATCATATGATACCAGAGCTTTAAGCGAAAGCCAGAAGAAAAGTTAATGGATCCAAGAGATCGAGTACCAAATTATGAACAAGATATAGAAACAATGTAGAGAGAAAATGTTCAACATGAACTCATTACCTTCCATAATAAATTTTCTTGTATTAAACTTGACAAGGAGAATTATAATGTCTAGCAAAAATAGGTTATGCTTATACTCAAGAGTTATGAACTAGATGTTTCTTTCTAGAATTAGAAAATATCCATATAAATTGAATCCCGATGGAAAAGTGAATGCTAAACAAAAATCCTGGGCAAGACGAGATCAAATGATTAGATCTTGGCTTGTAAGTTCTATGACTGAGGAACTTGTAAAAAATGTTTCTAATTATGAAACCCGTAGAGATATGTGGTTACCTTGAAAGTTATTTCTTGTCTCACTCAAGAGCAAGAGTAATGTAATACAATGTTGAGATGAATGTATCAAAGAAAATGGGCTTATAAGAGTGAATTTATTTAAAAGGATCCGGTCTTGGCTTCACAAATAATATATATTGCTTACTATATGTCTAAAGAAGATCAAATAATGGAAATTCTAAATGGACTGGATACTAATTAAGACTCAATGGTGGAAAATGTTCAAGATGATAGAGTTACATTGTAAGAAGTAACTCATAAGCTATTAAGTCATGAATAGAGGTATAAATTGAGATGAGATGTTAATGAGATTCATGAGACAAATCATTCATTTTTACAACTTATCTCATCTTGTATCACTTAATTTTTACTCATATGAGATAGTAATGAAATAATACTAATTGAGATATCTCACTTGTCCCTTGTGAGCCTAAGTGAGACAATTAAGAATATAAAACAATATAAAATATGATAATAATTTATAATATAAGTTTAATAAAAAAAATGATATAACATATTTTTAAAGTTAGACCAATAGGACTACAATTTAAAATAGATGGGATTGTATTTAAATGAAATAAGACAATATTGTACCATAAGTTCATTAGAGACACTAAATGAGATATGAGATGAGATGAAACAACCCACTTTACATATCTAGTTAGGCAAGTAGGATGGAAAAAAGAAATGTATCAATTGCTCTATTTCCTTTTGCAAATCTTACATCTGTGACAAATGTCTTAAATCCTAATCTTGCAAGTATGCCATCATTGTTTTCTCTCTTCTCAATTGCTTACTGTGAATCTTGAACAACAAAGACCTATTCTTGGCTCTTTTAATAATCCTTCCCAAGGTAGTTTCAATCAACCAAGTTTTCAATCATCTGAGATACTTATCATTGCACATGTTGGTGTTGGAAATCCTTCACAACTTCTTGTTAACACCACCTACAATTAAGTTCCCTCACAACTCTTTCATGGGGACCTAGGATTTCACGATTTCAATAGAGGGAAGGGAAGAAGCCTTAATGGTTCACAACTTTAGAGTCAATATGTGAAAAGATGGAGCATTTTTCTAAAAAATGTTTGTAAAATTTTAATAGTAATTCTGTACCTATAAATTAACAACCTAATACACCAATTCTAATTCCAATCCTCGATAACCAATGTTATCACAACAATTAGTCAGAACACTGTCCAACCTCAAGCACAAATAGTACTCTATAAAACCAGGTGCAATCACCCAGTTATTTTCCATTTTTAAGTCACAACTTAATTCTAATTCGACTTAGTTTTAGCCCATTCAATAACAAAATAAATTTCAACAACCTACCCAATATTAACCATCTATGAACATTCTTTCATACAATACACCACGACTTCTTACTATACACAACCATCGACCTTTGTGACATAATTTATTCAACCTCAATAACCTTTGACTCATTTTTCTTTCCCTCCACGAATCTCTTCTCAACACCAACCTCAATTGGTATCATCTTCTATGTCTTAGTTCTCACCTATAAATTAATTAGTCTTCAATGTTCAATAGTTTTCAAATATAGGTGGGCCTCTATAAATACTGAGTGATCAAGTGTGGTTCTTGATTCTAGGACATCTCATCAAGTAACCTCATAACCACTAATTTGGAAATAAAGGTTGGATTTCTTGGTAATGAGAAAATACAAATAGTTAATGGCTACAGTATGAAAATATCTCATGCTGTAATTAGTTCGTTTTTATCACAAGTTAGGCTTGATGAGAAATTTTATTTGAAAAATGTCTTACATTATTTTTTAGAAGCTGTCTCAAGGAACACTTAATGATCATGGCATCATCCCATGATATGGACCCAAGAATGCACCGAACGAAATCTAATGAAACAAGTGACGGTGAAGGTAAGAGCCAACATAAGCAAAGCAAACTGGTCAGACTATTAATTGGTCGACTGATCGACCCATCATCGAGAATATAACAATGATGATGATAGTGAGTGATGGTCTGTTGGTTATGATCCTTTGGGGTGGACATCTAATGACTGGTGATCCCACTCTGTCGATGCAATGACATGTTCCTAGTGTGACTTTGTTTGGATGCTACTCTTTTAATGACTTCAAAAAAATTTCTACTTAGTCATGTTTTTGAGTACCTTAATATATTCTCACATCTCTAAATGATTTTTGGAAATTTTCTCTTCTATATTCTTGAAAAATTTTCCAAAGTGTATAGGTTTACTCATAAGGTAGTTTCTTGCTCTATATGAGTGGATTCCTATCTCCCACCCTTTTTCTTGGAAAACTTTCTAAGTATGGCAAGTAATTAGTCTTTTCTAGATGCCAATTTGTAGCTTGCATCTTTTTTTAGGGGGGAGGGGGATGGGGTCGGGGTCATATGATTGAGTTCTCTAATCAAAAACCCCACAATTTTGGAAGTATACCATGACCATTGGTGGTCCTATATGAGTACCTCATATATGATGGGTAAGAAACCAACTGTGAAGGTAGTAGTACCTTGTTGCTTTTTTCGTAATGAGCTTACCCAAGTTCCAATGCTTGGATTCTAAATTATAGCCAATGTGGGCATCAAAAGGGTTTTAAGCGTACTTCATTTTACAAAAAATAATTATCCCATTAAGATATTGGTACCAATGCCTAGATCCTAGACTATCATCACTATGGATGCCAAAAGGCTTGTGTGCTCACTTCTTTTTCTACACAATACTTAGTCTATAATGACATTGTATCCATTGTTTGGATCCTAGACTGGCTTTACCATGGGTGCCAAAGAGGTGTGCTTGCTTCATTTTTTGCACAAGACTTATTCTATTAAGACAATGGTGTAGGGAGCATGGTGTACTAGTATCTAGATCCTAGACTAACATCACTGTAGGTATGGAAAGGGTTGTATTCCCACTTCATATTTTGGATAGTAGTCAGTCTTATGAGTCATGAGTGCTATTGCTTAAATTATGAATCGCAGTAACTGTGGGCACCAAAGGGGTTGTGTGCATGCATCATTTTCTACACAAGACTTAGTCCATTAAGACAATGGTGTGGGGTATCACAACACGTATGACTCTTAGCAAGACTTCATCACCACTAAGCTTCTAGTAGGTGATCCTTTTATTCTCAAGTATGATTTTTGTAGAATAACATGCCCTAAGTCTTATTTGATAAGTGTGATTATTGTACTTCAACCCTCTATGGGGTGGTGATCATTGTATTTTTTTCAAAGAAGGTGTGACCTTTCTAATCTAGTACATAACTGGGTGATGCTACGTGCCAAACCTATGTGAAATAGTCACTATGTGGATCTAAGTTAAGGAGTGGCCTTCCTGATTTAGTATAGGCCTAAATGATGTTGTGTCTCAAGCCCACATAGGGTAATGGTAATTTTATGGACCTAAGGAAAGGAATGGCCATCTTGATTCAATACATACTTAAGTGACGTTGGGTGATATACTCGCATGGGATGGTGATCACTACATGAATCTGAAGAAAAGAGTGGCTTTCCTTATCAAGTGTAGGTTTGAGTTTGTAGTTAACCCTAGTTGTAAGTTTTGTAAACCTGGCCTCTAGGTAGAAGTGATTTTTTTATTCTTATCTCAAGGAAGGTGCTCTGGATGTTGTTCTATATTTCAAGAGCACTTCTAGTAATTTGTTATACCCATATGGTTTTGCACTTTTTTTTAGCTTCATCTTTATGTTTTTCTTAATAGTTTTATTGATTGATTCCACTTATCCATTGGCTTGTGAGTGCTTAGCTACTAAAAATACATGTTAGATCTCATATTAATCACACAATTCTCTAAGCTTTATACCAATAAATTGAGTCTCATTATCCAAAACCAAGGTATATGGGAGCCTAAACCTATAGATGATATTCTTCCAAATGAATTCCATCATCAGGTTTTGACTATGGCATACTTGGTTCCCCTAACAAGTGGTAATGGTTCGATTAGATCCAACCTTTATTGGGTTAAAGGCCAAGGGATGTAGAGGTATGACAATTATTCTACTGGCAGTCTAGGTATTGGCAAGTGATACTAGAAATTGTGGCACTTTTGTACCCATTATTCAACACCTTTCATCATGTTGGGCCAATAGTGCCTCTACTTGATTGTTTTGAGGGCCAAAATTCTAGGCCTTGACTAGTTTCCATACCTCTTCATGGATTTCTAAGAGCACATAGTCAGCCTCTATTGGGGTTAGGCACCTCAAGTATACCTATGAAAGCTATACCGATAGAGTAACCCATTAATGATGCAAAATTGTAAGGCCTAATGGAGCACCTTTATAGCTTTCTTTCTATCTCCTGGTAAAGTATTATTCAAGAGGCATTATATAATGAGATCAATCCACTCTTATTGTGAGAACATCGAGAGTAACTCACGTTCATGTGCCTTAGTAATAGGCTTTGCTAGATAATGAATCATAATAGTGATGCCCAATTCATCATCCAAGATTAAAGTAAATGTGAAAGTGCATCAACCTATGAGTTTTCATCCCTAGGGATGTAGCATAGAGTCCATGAGTGTAACTTTTCTATAATAAATTTAGTTAGACCTTGGTATTCTTGTAGGCTGGGGATTTTCACCTTATACTCACCAATCACATGTTTGACCACTAGTTGAGAGTGACCTCATAATCAACCTCATTATTCGAGGTCATGAAATAGAAAGGAAAATCCAGATGGTGTTAGTAAGATTATTCATGCTCCATTCTCACGTTGGTATAAAGAACCATCTATGTGCAACTTCCATTTGGGTTGGATCTTCATCAGGTGTTCATTTTGGGACAATTCAATAATGAAGTCTACCATGACCTATCCCTTAATGTTGGTCCATAGTATATAATGGATATCAAACTTGTTGTGTTATGTTATCCTCTCATATATCCTCTTTAAGACTTTAGGCTTGGATAGAACTTGCTTTACCTAAGTATCAGTTGGGATGATGTTTGCATGGGCTTGAAAATAGGAATGTAGCTTCTTGGTTGGCACTACAAGTATTGACGCCACTTTTTCAATCATGTGTTACCTTTGCTCGGCCTTTGGTATAACTTACTAATATAGTAGACTGGACTCTGGACCTTGTTCTCTTCCTTAACAAGGGTAGAATTGATTGCTAACTCTAATGTAGCTAATATAAGTTCATCCCCTAGTTGTGGGCTTACTACTCAAGTAAGTTTTGAGTTCTCAAAAGGTCTATTGCATTCCTGATTCTATTCAAACGTTTTCCTTCCTTGGAGTGTCTTGAAGATAAATGGGAGGTATTTATTGGTTTCTCTGGAAATGAAGCAGTTGAGTGTTGCAAGTCTTTTCCTTAGCCTCTGGTTTTCCTTGACATTTCTTAGTGCATGCATGTCTAGAAATGCATTTATTTTCATGGTATTGCCTCAATGCTTTTCTGGCTTACCTTGAAGCTTAAGAATTTCCTACACCCTACTCTAAAGACACATTATTAGGGTTCAGCTTCATTTCATACTCCCTCAGAACATTGAAAGTAAGCCCTAGGTATTTGACATGGTCATTTGAGCTCTCGTTCTTGGTGCTCATATCATCCATATAGACTTCTATGATGTGATAGATAAGGTAAGAGAACATCATATTGACTAAGTGTTGGTAGGTAGCCCTAACATGAAGCTAGTCATTTATTTATCTAACACATACATCTTGATCTAATTGTAACTTGAGTAAGCGGAAGGAGAATGAGAAATTTTCTATGGTAGCATCCACAAGTTAATCTACCATGGGCATTGGGAAACTATCTTTAGGATAATCTTTGTTGAAGTCAATGAAGTCTACACATATCCACCATTGATTGTTGGCCTTCATCATTACTATGTTGGCAAGCTAACGTAAGTAGTACACTTCAGTGATGTATCTAGCATTGAGAAGTTTATCTAATTCTTGCTTTATGCACTTATATGTATCTTGGTTATATGACTCCTCTTTTGTCTGACATGTTTGACACCTAGGTTCATATTTAGGTAATGAACCATTATTTTTGGATCTATGCCTAACATGCCCTTATATGACCAAGTAAATATATTGATATTTTGCAACAAGAATTCATATATGGTGATTTGAACTACCTTCATTAGGGAAGTGCCAACCCTTATAGTCTTTTGGGGTTCTTGTTCTGACAAGATAAGAAGCCTAGTCTTGTATGGCTCAACTTAGGGCACAATTGCAACTCAGGTGCTTCAGTAATTTTTATTCAAGGATTCATTGTTTGACGATCATATGGGTGTTCATTGATTATGATATAATGTTAGGAAAATTGGATTCCTTCTGAGCATTCCCTTTCCTTGGATGCACGCTGAGGAAGGATGGATGGTCCTAGGTGCCAGCTGAATCACCAACTTGTTATGAAAGCATGACATTGTGAGGAATATGTTGCCAACTCATTTGAGTGGCATTTTTGGATTGAATGGGTTTTTGAAGCAAAAGATGGATGTAAAACACAACGGATATGATGAATGTTCTTCAATTTTTTGTTAGCTAAGATTGGGTATAACACTCAATTTATTTTCCATAGATGACGCTAGATGTTAAAGTCAATTTTTGTGTTTCTTATATTAGCTATATGTAATATTGTCTCATCCGTGCAATTGAAAAAGGAAAATTAATTTATGTGAGCATTCGGGATTTTAATTGACTTGATCAGAGGTGTATCGGCAAAGGTATCATTATTATATATTAATTGATATTTTGTGATGTATCAACAAATAATTTTATGTGTGATTAAGATTAGGGGTGTGCAAAAAGTCCGATCATCCGATCAATCTGATCCAATCCGTTGATTTTTCATTCGATCCGATCCAATCCGATGGTCAAATTGGATGGAAATTTTTTCCATTCGTTAAGTGCGGATCAGATGGCGGATTTCACTACGATTCATCTTATCCGACCGAAATTAATTATATATATATATAATTAGTATATATTTATTTTATTTTTTAATGTTTTTTTAAGTTAAATAATTTTATGTTATGATTTATGTGAAAATTTAAATTTTTTATTTAAAAATACAAAAAATAGAGTTAATTAAGTTTATTGGTCGGATTGATCGGATTGATCGGATGTCATCTAAATAGTTTATAGATCGGATTAAACGGATGTGAGAGGTGATCAGATCGGTTGCGGATTAGGATGTTTCAATCCAAGCAAATGATCAGATCGGATCGAATGAGTGTAAAATGAACGGTTTCGATCCGATGAATAACCCTAATTATGATTATTAAATTTTAAAGAAACTAGTTTTATTAAACTTGTGCTTAATTTACTTGCTCTAGGATTAGCTAGTTGATTTGATTTATTTGATATACGTTTTGAATCATCTAGTTAGGAATATTCATTATTATATTTGTCTAGTATGGTTGTTGCCTAGGCTATTTTCACCTAAAAATCTAATGTCTCATTTTTTGGCATTTACTTTCGATACGAAGTTACTTGTCTAGCCGTTGTTATTACCTAAAAATCTCATGTCTCATTTTTTTTGCATTTACTATCGATACGAAGTTACTTGTCTAGCTGTTGTTATTAGGTTATGAAATTATAATTTGATAAAATTAAAAATTACCTATTCACACATCTTAGGTTCATTAGGTCGATATTATAACTTTTAATTGGTATAAGAAACTATGCTAAATACACTTAGTTATTTTGATTCGTAGGGATATAGACACTCACTAATGGACCTAATGAAAAAATATGAGATTTTATTCTTAAAGGTTGGAAACTACCTTTCGTAACCAAAGATGGTGTAATAACCATAAAGAAAAGAAATGAATGGATCATTGAAGAAAGAACCCTTAATGGATCAAATCAAAAAAATTAAGTTCTATTTATGTTATGGATGAGTTTCATCGCATCTCTAACTATGAGACTACCAAAGGTGCATGGAATGCACTTTCTCTCGCTCATGACAGAACTTCCCAAGTGAAACTAACAAAAATGAGATAGCTAACATCACAGTTTGACTCCCTTAAAATCAGCAACACTAAAACCTTTGGTCAATGTTATGCCTATTTTTATGATATTACTAATTATTGTTCTACTCTTAGTGGGAAAATTCCCCAGCCTACACTTGTACGCAAACTTCTAAGTTCATTGACATGAGAATATAAGATGAAAGTCACTACTATAAAGGAGATCAAGAATATGGATACATTAAATATTGAAGAGTTGGTTGGGTCCAATCAAATATATGAGCTTACTCTTGAAATGCCCAAGAGGAACAAAGACGTGGCATTCAAAAAATCCAAAAAAGTAACTTATGATAGTGATGATGATTCAGATGATGAATATATTGTTTCATTTACTTGTAGGTTCAAGAAGTACCTTAAGACGAAGAACCAATAAAACAACTTACCAAATAAGGGATAGTAGAATATGTTCAAGGATAGAATGTCAAAGGAACCTAACCCCAATGGCTCAGATGGTAAAAAAAGTCTAAACCTATTGGTTCTCAATGTTTTACCTATAATGATTTTGGCCATATATTTGCAGAGTATGCAAATAATAAGAAGAAATCTGGAAGAGCACTAAATACTACTCTTAGTGATAAAGAGAGTGAATAGGAGAAATAAAATAATTCAAAAGATGGTTGAACCAACTACTGTGCCTTTATGGCAAAAGCCATTATAAGTTCAAACTACTCTGACACTAATATAAGAAAGTATTCTCTTCTTTTCTTTTACCTAATATAATACATCTAGTTTCAAAGAAGTATTTAAGGATTGTATAGGTACTAAGGAAGAAAGAGAAACTTTTAACTGAAATGGCAAAGTTAAATGAAATAATTAGTGTTAAAAAATAAAACACATTTACTTTGAAAAAATTTAAATTTGTTTGAGCATATTGATACTCTTGATCTAAGTTTTACATGAACAAAACAAGCAAACTGTGAACTCAAAGAAGACCTTGTTGCTACTAAGGAGACAATGAAAAACTTGACATTAGGCACTGAAAAACTTACCAAAGTTTTGAGTTATAACAAGTCACATAGTGATACATGTGGTCTTGGTTATAAGGATGAGAGCTCTACAACTTCAACATCAAATACCATATTTTTATTGGTTATAAAGATGAGAGCTCTACAACTTCAACATCAAAAACCACATTTGTAAGGCCTTCTAACTCTACTCCTACTATTACTAATTATGCATAAAGAACCATTGCAACTATGGTAGAAAGGTTTGTTAAGTTTGTGGTTATCTGTCATCATTATGGTAGAAAATTTCGTATTAGGCTCAAATGTATATTCTTATTTATAGCTAACCATTGAAATAATTGTTTTCATGCTTCTAAGACTAATTATCATCATCATATCATGCATTTTTTTTTCATTTAGGATGAAAGTGAAAATTAAAGGTAAGTCCAAGAATATGCCAATGAAAACTAAGTTAGTTGAGTCCCAACCCAACGATATAGAGAAACAAAAATTCAATAAAATTTGAGTTAGGAAATTTTTTTTTTGGTCACCTAACCTTCTTTTATTGTTTCACCTATCTACTTTTATTAGAGTACTTAAATGACCCTAGGTGAGCAATTTCGTAGGATTGCATCTATTTTATTTTTTTATTTTTTTGTTGTTAAACTTAAAAAAATTGATAAGTAGAATCCTTTTTAACCAACAAGGTAATGGTCTTAAACAACACTTAAATACATATAATCTTGACTTTAGTGGCAACTCATTTTGATTTGTATCGTATAAATGATTCTATAATTTTAACTTGTGCACACACATATAGTTTTACATGTGATGATCGATGTTGAAATAAACTTATGCACACCCTCACGAACACACACATGTACGTAGTGCTTGGAGTTTATGATTTCTCTTGAAAGACTCTAGGACTTCAAATAATATTGATTGTAAAATTGTGTTGAGTTCTATTCGTATTTTCTAAAATTTTACCACAGGGGACACCTAGTATTAATAGGGCTACATACTATGATGTGTGAAGCCACCATAGTGAGTGGAGAGGGCTACCTCATAACTACTATGAAATTCATCATACTAGGTTTATGGCTCATGCATGTGAAAAATAAATTAAAAAGATTGTATAAAAAGCACCTATGCATAAAAAGAAAAAAAGAAAAAGAAGTTAAAAATAAATAAGTAATCATGTGCCTCATTTATAAAATAAAATAAAAATTAAGTTCTTTCTTGGTTGATATATTTTATTTTATGAGTTTGAAGACTCAATTGCAACTTTACATGATATGTGATACTATTTCTTTTTAGTCCTTCGTGATTGATCATAAATAAATTAATTAGCATATTAGTGGGGTTCAAATATGTATATTATTTTTAAGTAAATGTCAATATGTCATTATATGTGCTAAGTATGCTTATGTTCCTCTTCTACTCTGCTTGCTTATTTATATAATAGATAATCAAAATTTGAGAGTTTAAACAAGCTTGCACTTTTTCCTTTATCTGTCTTTACATTGCACTTAAGTTTATAATTTCTCCTAACTACTTTGTCCTTTTCGTATGACAGAAAGGGAAAAGTGATTCAAATCGTTTCATTATTATGTTTCATGTTATTATGTGTATAGGATGAGAGATTGCATATAGGAAATAAAGATTTTTCCTTGCATCATTATGTTTTATTGTGAGTTGGATTGACATGTATGCATGCATTACATGATTTCTCTATATGCTTCACTTATTTTTATGTAAACTAAACAAATATACAATGAGGTTTCCAAGTCAAGTTATCATATGCTTTGTTTATGTGGTTTCAATTACATACAAGCTTATATAGTTGTAGCGAAGATGGATTCACTAAATCATAGGATAGTTTCATTTTGGAGCCTAGGACATCAATGTATCTTTACTTTATTCCTATGAGTGCCATGTAGTGAGAGATAGATTTTATCACACGAAAATACCAAAGGGAGAGCTTATAAGGATTATGAGTAGTAGTTATTTTTGTGAACAAAACATTTTCCTATAAATATGTGTCTAGACTTGCTATCAAGTCTATCAAGCAAAGACAAAAAAATAACTCAATTCTAAATAGTCATATTTTAGTCATATTAATTTTTTTTAACTATCAAACTTAGTATTGTACTCATACATTTAATAACACATGTTCTAAACACTTGGAATTAATTTTGTTGCTAAAATATTTATTTAAATTCGAGCCAAGTTATGAAATTCCTGCTTAGCGTTTTCATAAATGTGTTTCAAATTTTTAATAAGATGTATTCCAAAAAAAATTTATTATTAAAGTTTTTAATGAACTTTCGATAATTAATTCCAAAAACAATTTACCATAATATTACTATATTATCATTATTAGAGCTAAACTTCTTGTTACTCCGAAAAACAAAAAAAGGTTGAATACGCAGTGGAGATATCAATATAACAAAAGCTTCCGATAAAAAGAGAATTACATCTTGGTTGTGTTTCTTGTATTAGCTATATGTAATATTGCCTCATCAGAGAAGGATCACAGGGAAATTGAAAAAGAAAAATTAATTGACGTGAGCATTCTGGATTTTAATTGACTTGATCATAGGGGTTTCAGCAAATACTTTAGTATTACAGATTAATTGATATTTTGTTTAGGAAATATGTTACATATTTTTATATTCATATATTTTTTTTATTAGATTTTTTTATGTTTGGATTCATCTCTTAAAGTAAACTATACACCATATTAAATTAAATTGAATTTATCATGTAATTTATTGATAATTATATTGAGAAGATTTTAATAATTCACATATTTAGAAAATTATGAGAGTAAATACTCTACTCATATATCTTTTTAACTATCAAATCTTATTTAATTAATTATTATTATTTATTTTTAATTTTTTTAATTTTCCTTTCACAAAACATAAAAACCAAAAAAATGATTTCTAATAACATATTATCCGTTAAAACGATCTTTTATTATTATTATATTACTTATTGTAATAGTATACTTGCGTATTCATTACACACAATTCAAGTTCGATTAAGTTTTTGACACTATTGTCGGGGATTATAAACATAAGATATTAATTATTTTATTTTATTTTAGTTATTTTTATTTATTTATTTTTCATAACTTTAATTTGAATTTAAATTTATTTAATTATTTAGTTATTTATTTATTTTAGTTAATTTCCTTTTTTCTTTATTTATTTATTTATTTATTTAATTATTTATTTTTAACTTAGACATCTTCTTTAGTACTATTAGAAACATAGTTGTATCTATTGTATAAGCAGAGTCCGTAGGAGGAGAAATTTTATCTTTAGATCACGAAATTGAGTATATATTGAGATCAATAAGAAAACAACAACCTATCACCTAAATGAAAGAAATGGCTAATCCATTATAAATAAAAAATAATTAGTTAAATTTGAACAACCAAATACTTTTAATAGATGATAGGGATAGAGCTATGAATGAATATGCATTACCTATATTGGAAGGGCTAAATTCAAGTATTATAAAGCCAAACATTCAAGCTAAGAAGTTTGAATTAAAGCCAGTGATGTTTCAAATGTTACAAACCAACAGAGGACCTTCATTTTCATCTTAGATTATTTATTGAAGTTGTATATTCATTTAATTCAATGGTATGATCGAGGAGGTATTTAGGCTCAGATTATTCCCTTACAAATTGCGAGACCGCGCTTTAACATGGTTAAACTCTTTGCCACCTGATTCCATTACAACTTGGAATGATTTTACAAATAAATTCTTGATGAAATATTTCCCACCAAAAATAATACCAAGCTTAGGAATGACATTAGCTCCTACCAAAAATATGAATAGGAATCTTTATTTGAAGCATGAGAACAATTCATAGAATTTCTAAGGAAGTGCCCTCACAATGGTATCCCTCATTAGATCCAAATTGAGACTTTTTACAATGCTCTCAATGCTTAAAAAATAATCTTTATTGATGCACCTACTAATGGAGCTCCACCAGTCAAATCTTACAATCAAGCTTATGATTTATTGGAGAAAATGGTTAGCAATAATTATCAATGGCCATGGATAGAATAGCAGCCATAAGAAGTGTAGCCAGAGTACATAAGGAAAATGATATCACGACACTTACAACTCAAGTGTCATCTTATGTAAATCTTTTGAAGGCCAAAAACTCACCATTAAGTATAAACCATGTCCAAGATTCAAGAGTTTTTTGTGTGTTTTGTAAGGAAGCATATTTGTTTAATAATTGTCTTAAGAATCTTGAATCAGAATTCAATATGGGTAATGTGAATTGAAACAATAATGCTTTCTCAAACACATATAACCTAGGATAGAGAAAACATCCAAATTTCTCTTAGAATAACAACTTTTAAGATGATAATTAATTCAATCATCAATCATGTCCACCACCTAGTTTTCAACAACTAAAACAATCACAAGCCTAAGAGAAAAAGCCACCTAATGAGGACAATACAAGTGCTTTAATGGGGATGATGAAAGACTTTATTCAATCAGTCAATACAAAAGTTTTCACTCAAGAGGCTTCAATTTGAAATTTAGAGACCCAAATAGGGTAACTTTCTTAAGCCATAAGTCAAAGGCCTCAAGGTAACCTTCCAAGTGACACAATTATAAACAAAAGAAGAGAAGGTAATGAGCATTGTAACACCATATTTTTGAGAAGTGGTAAAACTTTAGGGGAGGACCATGAGACTAAAAAGGATGGGGAGTATTAGGAAACTGAAAAGGATGAGGAAGAACTAGTGGATAAAGAGAGCACTGAGAAAAAAACAATTCAATCAAACAAAAGAAACCTTTACAAACCCACTATTCCTTTTCCTCAAACATTGCAAAAACAAAAGTTAGATACGAAGTTTCAGAATTCCTAAAGATCTTAAGAAGTTGCACATAAATATATCATTTGCATGTACACTTAAACAAATAAGGCACACTTAAACAAATGCCTTATTATGCCAAATTTCTAAAGGACATCCTTTCTAAGAAAATGAGGCTTGTAGATAATGAAACAGTAACCTTAACTGAAGGTTCTAGTGCCATCTTTATTAAAAAAGTACCACAAAAATGAAAATATCTAAGCATGTTTAACATTCCTTGCACAATTAGGAACATGAACTTTGAGAAGGCACTATGTGATTTAGGTTCTAGCATTAGCCTTATGCCATTATCAATTTTTAAGAGACTAGGTGTTGACAAAGTCAAATCCACTTCAATAACATTACAAATGGCAAATAGATAAATTAAGCGACCTCAGGGTGTAGTAGAACATATGCTAGTAAAAGTAGATAATTTCATCTTTCCAGTAGATTTCATTATCTAAACATAGAAGAGGATCGTAACATTCCTATTATGATCGGTTGTCTATTCTTAGCAACCAGAAGAGAATTCGTTGATGTACAAAAAGGTGAACTTACAAAGAAAGTGCAAGATGAAAAAGTGACATTTAAAGTTTTTAAAGCATTTGAACCCCTAATATTGACAATCCTAATGAATGATTTAGGATATATGATAAATTAAAAGAATTTGTTGAGTTTCCTACACTTAAGACTATTACACATATTACTATGAATAATGAAGTAAATTCACAAACAAAACAACTCAATATATTTTAAGATGTTTTTAATCATAATTTGGTTAGAAATTGATAAATATATGAAAACTAAATACATGCATGCTTGATATAAAAACATATGAAATCATTGATAATAATAAGTTGTCATGAATAGGATAAAGAATGTAACATGTTTTTTAAGATACTTACATTAATCATGTGATATGCTTGCTAGTTTTTATTGGATTAATTCAAATTTTTATGCACATGTTAATGATTGATTTTGGTGTTCTTATTGAGAGAAAATTTGTGGTGAGTTTTGCAAGTTGATGAGATCTATCATGTTTTAGAATCTATTTTTGAAGCGAAATTCTAAATAGTATTTAACAAGAAAAATGATTTAGGCCTTATTTTGATCCATTAAGCCTTTCAAGCTGACCATTGTTAATATCTATAGTCACCCATTTGAGCCTAACAAAAAACCTTTCATATTCGTCAGCCACATTTTATGCCTAACCAATAAGTATTACATTTACCCTTGTACCTTTAGCTTATATGAAAAAGAAATGAAAAGAATAACAATCATGTGCTATGCTATAGAGTAAGGTGAAATGGAACATATGAAAAAAAAACTCACAAAAAAATTATCCCTCTAAAGAAAAGAAAAGAAAATTAAAAATAAGTTTGGGAGTATTGTGAAACTAAATAAAAGAGATGTAGAATAAAAGAATATGAAAAGAATGATAAAAGATGGTGCATTAAAATATTAAGTAAAATCTCAATTGTAGTTAAAACGTGCATGATGAATAAAAAGAAAGTATAAGTGTGGAAATAGCCTAAATGTCTTTATTTATCAACCCTTGCCTAAGCCTTACATTACAAGCATATAAATTCCTTATTGATCTTTAGCTAAGTGCATATTTATATTAGTGGAGAGGGATTATAAAAATAAACTTATGAGACTTGTCTTAAGATTGAATTGATTATTATGATCTATATAGGTTGATTTCATGAGTGCATTGGATAATATCATGTGCAACACACACACATGAATCAATTCATTAAAAACCTTGCATAAGTTTTAATTGATGGAACGTTGATTGGTGAATATGTGAATCTTCTTGTCATAGAATTATATGACTTTTGAGGGAGATATTTTTCGCTAAATATGCATGTTTTAGATATATATTTACCAATATACTACCCATGTTATTTTATCTAGTTAGACTTGGCTTTACTTGAGGACAAGAAAAGAGTAAGTTTGGGGGTGTGATGACTCTATGAAAGTATAGTCATTAGTAAACTTTTCTACTTAATATTTACTTGTTTTATTCAATAAGTAGTGTTGTGGGGGTTAAAAATATTAAAATATGAACTTTCTTCTGAAAAGAGGTAAAAATATAATTTTTTGGAAATTTTTATGAATTTTTTAATACAGAGCCTTAGAAGCTGTCATGTGAATTCCACGTAAGCATGTGAGCTGAATAGGTATGCCACATGAATGCCACGTAAGCATGGGAGCTGAACAGGTATGCCACGTGGATGCCAGACAAGTGAAGAGAGCCAATTGTGTAACATTATGTGTATTGTATGACGTAGCACCATATCACATGCCAGAATAGTGTTCATTATGATTATCACTACTTGGTCAATGCATTTTCCATGCATCATCACCTAATTCATCCATTCTTTCAACCCATGTGTCATGCAAGCTATAACCATAAATCACATATCATCATGTCCCCCATAGTTAGCGTGCTTTGATCGAGACCAATCACCCTTGACATACATCGTGCTTTGAATGACACATTCCTATTGGCTGGTGTTGTTAATTTTTCCTTTTTCTCATCGCAACCCTTGATCTGAAGTTGTTCTGACGGTTCAGATTCTACCAAAGCTTAATTTAACCCCTAATTATCCCATAAACCCTAAGGAGCCAAAACTAACATAATTTTATCAGATTTTGGAGCTAAGAAGAGAGAAAAATATAGAAAAAAATCATAAATAGATACAATTTTGATAAAGATTCAAGAAGAGATTGATACTACAATTCAAGAGATTGATTTTATTTCTTCTTCTTCTCATTTTTTTTATCAATTTTTATATCTTTCTTTATGAAAAATATAAGTTTTATGAACAAAATTATGTCTAATTAATTTATTAATCTAGGAGTCTTATGAACCTAATTTTTAATATATGATGATCTAATAATTTACCCTAATTATGATTTCAATTTAATTATATTATTTAATCAATTTTTATGTTATTAGTTGTTTGGCCAACAGTTGATCTATAGAGACAATTAAATATATTTGAGAGAATTATTTAATTGTTTGTCTTGATTAAATAACCCACATAGTTTCTAGGTAGAGATGTATAATTCTTATGTATGTGATCCATAATTGATGAACTTAATGAGTAGTATGTAATTTAATTTACTTGAGAGATAAATACATGCTAGGTTACATTAAATTGATCATGTAATTTATTGATAATTTTATTAAGAGAGATTTTAGTGATTCATATGTTTATAAAATTACGGGATTAAGTACTCCTAGATATTTCTCACATATCTTCTTACTACCAAATTTGATTTAATTAATTGTGCTTATTGATAATTATATTTTATATAGTTATTTCATCTATTTTATTAATTATAATTGTTATGTTCTTGACATTTTTAGTTAATTTTAATGTAATAAATTAATATTTACTGTTTATTTTTTAAGTAATATATTTTTAAGAAAATTAAAGAATTTGAATCCAAAAAGGACTTAATTGCAAATATATGTCTGAAAATATAATTTAAATTAAAAGAGTGTTTAGTTGCAATTAACAAAAGTGTAAAAGTTAATTTAAATTAGATAAAGGGTTTAATTGCAATTAACCAAAGTTTAAAAGTTTATTTTAAATAAATTGGAAGGCAAAAATGCAATTAAGAAAAATTATTTTTCTGCGTAGGAAAGAAATCCACGTGCAGCTATTGTCGTGTGCCACGTGCACCATTAGATCAAACTATCAACGGTGATGATCAGCGCGTGTAATAAAAACACGACAAAAAGCGATTGGATGTGAGTTTTCTAGTTGCACACTGCTTAGTACCATATGGGGCCCACCTACCGCGCAGGACGACATGTAGGGTAGGACCCACGTGTCTCGCGTGCATTGATCATATGCAGCGCAATCACGTGCAAGCTTTCCCTCCAACCATTTAAAGTCCACCACGTGTCCCACTATTTCTTGCAACGAATCAGGTGCTGACACTTGGCACGTTTTGGTGAAAACACAAACGCAGAACCAACTCACGCGTTCCAGTAGCTTTCTGACCCACGTGTCTCGCATGCAAAATTCTGTGCGGCGCCAAACAGTGCAACCTTTCCCCACCACCAATGAAATGATGCCACATGTATATATTATTCTCTCAACCAATCATATGTTGACATGGCACGCTATACACAAATATTTATAGGATGTTTCTTCTTCTTTGATACGCGTCTGCTAAAGAATATTTCGTGTCCCCATGCGGATTTAATTATTATTTTCGATATACCATTTGGTCTCCCACATGTAGAAAAATATATTTTATAATGTATTTTTTTTAGAGATTTGATGTTATAAATAGAGGATTATTGTGATAAATTAAGAGGTTCATTTTTTGGATTCATTTTGAGGAGTTAGAGTGCTCGACAGTGGTACACGCAAAACCCATTTTTGGCTTCTATTGTGTTCCACGTGTGCCAAAAAATTTAAGAGTATAAATGTTTTAATTTTCTTTGAGTTTTTTAAGTGATATTCCTTAAATTCTATAATTGTAATTTTTGTTATGAAATAATTTAAATTTTCTAGGGTTGTGTTTTATCTAAATTTATGAAGCTTGGGTTTAATTATTTTTGAAAGATTTATGAGACTTTTAATTTGTTTATTCTATTTGTGTTTAATGCTTTTGATTATTGGAAAATTTATCAATTGATCTTTGGTACTTAAATAAACTTGGAGGAGACATTTTTGTGTATATTGCTTATAGATAGAATAACATGTATATATGAAGGATAGGAATATACATTTATCGTATGTGTAGCCATTTGAGAACTTAGAACATAATGAATCTTGTTGAATTTAATTCTCATAGGAATATAGTGAATTAATTTAGTGAGGTGTGTCTATACGGAGATCGAAAGAGATGTATGGATAAAATTAGAAGTTCTTGGTTGACAAATTAAATTTACAAAAAATATAAATCAAGAAAAAATAATATGATTTGAGTGGATTAATTTGGTGAGAACTGCATTCCTTGAATTTTCTTATTTATTGTTATTAAAAATCAGTTTAGTTAAAATTTCATAAACTTTCGTTTGTTTTGGATAAAATCAAAGTGAAACAATTTTAGTACTTAACAAACTATTGTAACAAATCTCTGTGGGAACGATACTTTACTTATCAAATTTTATTACTTGTGACCGTGTATACTTGCACGATTTTATGTTCTCCTAAAAGAGACAACAATTATTTATTTTTAATTATTTTAATTTTGCTTTCTTAAAACATAAAAACACAAAAACAAATTTGGTTTTTATTTTTTTTGTTTTAAAAATTAGTTTTAACAACATAATCTTTGTAGGAAGGATATTTTCTTATCATTATATTACTTATTGCGATACGTTTACTTGTGTATTCATTGCACACAATTCATGTTCGATCAGCTTGTGTTTAACTTCCTTGCTCTAGGATTTGCTAGTTGATCTGATTTATTTTATATATGTTTTGAATCATCTAGTTAGTATATTCATTATTAAATTTGTTCTATAATACACACGGGCACTTATATTTTTTTTGTTAACCCTGTTTGCAGGTTGATCCATGAATGTGTATAATTGGTAAAGAGCTAATTAGAACGTTGATCTGGATACTATTTACGATGTTCTTCAAAACTGTGAAAATAGAGCAGAAGTTGGTAAGTAAGGTGCATATGAACAATATTCTAGGAAGGATAACAAAAAACCGAGTTTGATTTTCATAGTGAAAAGGTTAGGTAATCTGGTAGACTGGTGGTTTTCCTTTGAGATCATGGTTGTGTCTTAGGTTATTTTCACCTAAAAATATCGTATGTCATTTAACTTTTTTTTGCATTAATTTACTTTATTGTTACTTGTTTGGCCATTATAATTAGGTTACAAAGTTATAATTTGATAAAATTAAAAGTAACATATTCATCCCCTATAGGCTTATTAGGTCCATTTTATAATTTTTAGATATTTTTTCATTTGTATTCTCAACCTAATAGTTGTCATTGAGATTATTATCATTCTCGGTTTAATATAATGGTCATTAAAAACAATCATTATAAAACATATTTTTCATGATAGCTCGTTGTTAGTTTATAATGACGGTCATGAAAAAATGACTATCATGGAATATATTTTTCACGACATTCACTCGATTTTCTACCATTTTTAATAACCATCCTTTTTTATCTTTCATGATAGTCACGACCGTCATGGAAAACACTTATTAATCATGATGCTTTCTGAAGTTGGAAATACGACGTTCGTTCTATTTTTTTTAGAGCTTCATAATACCTTATAATCCCCGTTAGTGAGTATAAACAAAGAATCTTCTTAACTTTTCATTAAAAAAATAAAAAAAAAGCTCAAACACCTTTTTATAATATTACATGTATATATTAAAAGCCTTACTAGTTTAGGTTCTCTTCGCATCTCAGCTCATAGAGTTGCAAACTGAGCTTCCCATTTCATCTAATTTGCTAGATTTATAAATCTTTGCCTCTTGATGAAGCAGATCTGTGAAGTTCCACAATCAAATTCCCGATTGTGAAGAATCTGATTGCTCGAATCAGATTGTAGAGAGAAAATCAGCAGAAAAGAAACTTAGCTGCCAGAGTCAATAGTTTGTTAGGGGAAAATATATTATGCCCTTCTCTTCTCATTCAGCTATTCAAAATAGCAAAATTAAAGCATTTCTAGTACAGATAAGACAACAAATAACAAACTGATAAAGAAAATGATAAATGGTAAATGTAAAATAAAATGACACATAAGTAGGAAAACAATAACACCAAAACCGTTCTGTACTACATCAATTCCCCCTAGCTTGGAAAGAACTCATCTCAAAGTTTTCAGTGATGGTAGGGGATCATCAGGTGGGAAATACTCATAGAGATCAGAGACATTGAAAGTGGATGAAATCTGCAAATCTGGAGGAAGATCAATCACATAAGCATTGTCGCTAATCTTGTGCTTGATGGGAAAATGACCCAATTTCTTAGCCTTCAACTTGTTGTATGTTCCAGTAGGAAACCTTTCTTTGGGAAGGTGAATCATAACCAGATCACCCTCAGTAAAAGCCTTTTCACATCAATGAACATCAACAGTAGCCTTATAGTTGGCATTGGCTTCCTTTAGGTGTCGTTTAATCTCGCAATGCACCTGAACTATTTGATCAACAAGAGCAACAATTGTCTGACTTCGTGTCTTTGGAAGGGTGATGAGGTCGAGGGAGTGATTTGGTGCCTTAGTATAAACTACAGTAAATGGAGCCTTTTCGGTTGAATGATTGACCATGCTATTAAAAGCAAATTCAGCCTGAGGAAGAGCTAAATCTCATTGCTTGGGCCGGTCTCCAGCAATACAACAAATCATTGTACCCATGGTCATGTTAACTAGTTCTGTCTGACCATTGGTCTATGGATGATAGGCACTACTAAACTGAAGGGAAGTGTCAATATGCTTCAACAGAATTTTCCAAAAATGACTAACAAATTTGACATCCCAATCAGAGGTAATGGTGTCTGGGATACCATGAAGTTCAACTACCTCCTTAAAGAACAGGTTGGCCACATTGCTAACATATGCTGTCCATTTACAAGCAATGAAATGGGCCATCTTAGAGAACTTTTCGACAACTACAAACACAGAATCCACATGGCGTTAAGTTCTGGGGAGGTCGAGAACAAAATCCATTGGCAAATCTTCCCATATGTTCACTGGAACTGGCAGAGAAGTATACAAACCAGTATTTTGGGACTTTCCTTTGGCATATTGACACACACCACAATGTTCCACAAAATGCCCAATTTCCCTCTTAAGATGTGGCCAAAAGAATCGCTCTTCAATGACCAAAATTGTCTTGTTTCTTCTCGTATGTGCAGCTAAACCACTAGCATGAGCTTCACGAACTATAAGTTCATGTAAGGAGGTGCGAGGTATGCATAGCCTATTTCCATGAAAGAGGAATCCTTGGTGAATATGGTAATTGCCCATGGGTTCACGGTTCAAACACTTCTTCCACATTACCCTAAAATCGCCATCTTTAGCATACAATTCTTTGAAAATGTCAAACCCAATCACTTCTATCCACAAGGTCATTAGCAAGCACCCTCATCTACTAAGAGCATCAGCTACCCTGTTTTGAAACCCTGCTCGTTGCTTAAAAACAAAAGTAAATCATTGTAAGAATAGTACCCATCAAGCATGCATCCTGCTAAGAGTTTTCTCCGAGTTAACATACTTCAATGCTTGGTGATCATAGTAGAGTACAAACTTGTTATGGATCAAATAGTGTTCCCAATATTGAAATGCTCTTACGATAGCATACAACTCCTACTCATACGTTGTCCATTCTTGTCGTGCATCATTGAGTTTCTCGTTGAATAATTCTAGTGGTCGATCTTCTTGAATAAGCACAGCTCTAATACTCAGCATAGATGCATTTATCTCTACTTCAAACACTTTATCGAAGTTCGGTAATGTCAAAACTAGAGCAGTAGTTAAAAACGCCTTTTGATGTCATCGAAATTGTCTTGCTGCTTTTGATTCCAACAGAACTTTCCCTGTTTGATACACTCAGTAAGAGGTGCCACAATAGTACTGAAGTTCCTGATGAAACATTGATAAAACATAGCCAAACCATGGAAACATCGCACATCATGGACTGATTTGGGAATGGGTCACTCACGAATGGCTTGAACTTTCCTTTCATCAACCTGAATACCATCAGATCCCACAACAAAACCAAGAAATAACATATGGCTACTCAAAAATTCACACTTCGTAACATTAAGATACAGTTGGTTCTCCTGTAAGACCTATAAAATTGAACTCAAATTTTTTAAGTGAGATTTAATATCCTTGCTGTACACAACGATATCATCAAAATAAACCACAACAAACTACCCAATATACGGCTTGAGGACTTCATTCATGAGACGCATGAAAGTACTAGGTGTGTTGCTAAGTCCAAATGGCATCACCATCCATTCATACAACCCCTCCCATTTTTTAAAGGTCGTCTTCCATTCGTCCCCAGGTCTGATTCTGATTTGGTGGTAGCCACTCTGCAAATCCATGCGGGAAAATATCTTAGCTCCCTCTAATTTATCTAGAATATCCTCCAAACGAGCAATGGGAAAGCGATACTTCACTGTGACTTTGTTTATCATCCAACTATCCACACACATCCTCCACAAACCATCCTTATTTGGAACTAATAACGCGGGCACAACACACTGACTCAAACTAATACAAATGAGTTGTTTCTGTAATAATTCATCTACTTCTTGCAAAATGGCTTGTTCTCTTGGACTCATTCGGTAGTGTGGCAAGTTGGGTAGGCTTGCACCAGGGATGAGGTTGATACAATGTTGTATATGTCACATAGGGGGTAGGTGGTTGGGAAGCTCATCAGGGACAACATCTTTGAACTCAGCTAGCAGTTTTTGAATTGATTCTGGGATTGTTTTGCCTAGTTCAACTTGTTCTTGCAATACCACCATCAATAGCGTCTTAGTTTTCTTGACCTACTGCTGAAATTGGGACCCAATCACAGTGAAGAGTGTAATGGATGATCCATGCTCAACATTATGCTTTTCATATTTAGAGCGTGAAGGTAGCAATACAATCTTTCTCCCTTGCCAACGAAAAGAATGAGTGTTTGCCTCACCATCATGGGTTACTTTCCGATCAAACTACCATGGTCGTCCAAGTAGCACATGACATGCATCCATGTCTACTACATCACATAGTAACTCATCCTTATAGTGCTTACCAATGGAAAAGGACAGCTTACAGACTTCAATTACCTTTGACTCCAAACCCTTCTTAATCCATCCAATTCGGTAAGGATTAGAGTGAGGTTTAGTGGGCAAGGTTAGAGCCTTTACCAGAGATTTGGATACAATGTTCTCCATGCTTCCACTATCAACAATCATATCACACACCCTTTTGTTCACCGTACACCTTGAACGAAATAAGGCATTTCTTTGAGTCGAAGAGGTTTCTTTGGGGGAGAGCAGTACCCATTGAATGATACAAACTACTAAGTCTCCTTCGTCTCCCAAAACCAACTCTATTTCATCTTCCTCCTCTCCGCATTCCTCTACCGTATACCCAGTCCTTCCTCAGTAAATTCCTCCACTAGATTGGTCTACTGAACACGCTGAGGACAGTCATTAGAGTGATGCCCCAGTTGGTTGCATCGATAGCAGCATCCTGACAAAGGTTTCGCATAAGGGTTGTTCTTGTGTTGGATTGAAAGGAGCTTTGATGTATTCCTTTTCCCCACATATGTAACCTCTGGTTGTTGTCTAATCTGAGTGCTGGGAAAAACATCCTTCCTACTGAGACCTTCCTCAACATAACCCTCTTACTGAAACCTTCCTAGTGGAAAATTCTTGGTACATTTCATGAGTTAGTTTCCAATTTCAAAGCTAGATTCATAGCTTGATTGAGACACCAAATGGGTTGAATATTGTGGTGAGTTTGGTACCTTTCTTATAAACCATCCAGGAACCGAGCTACTAGTACATTGTCAGGCTCCTTTAAATCTACCCGAGAGTTTAATCGATAAAACTCTTCAACATATTCCAAAATGCTCCGTCCATTCTGTCGACATTATTGATACTATTGAAACAACATTTGTTCATAATCCTCAGGAAGAAATCTAGCCCTAAGCAATTGTTTTATCCTAACCCAAGTACGAATGGGTTGTTTTTCTTCTCTGCGCCAGTGATTTTGTAGTTGTTCTCACCAGGAAGAGGCACATTCCCTCAACTTGTAGGAAACTACCTTAACCTGCTTCTCTTCAGGTACTTCCATACCATCAAAATAATTCTCCATAGAATGAATCCAATCAATAAAATCTTCAATGTGAAGATAGCCATCAAAAGGGGAAAAATCAAGATTCAGCTTGAAATTATAACCTTCGTTACCTCTCTGATTCCACTGAAATTGTGGACCACCAAATACCCAGTTCACAGCTTCCTCTTCGCTATCAGATTCCAATTGGTGGCACTGATGATGTTCCCGACCAACTCCCAAACGATTGTGAGCTACATCTCGCCCATCGACTTGGTTGAGGTTAGGGCGTTCCACTTCAAGGATACCCTGTAGAGCCTGCACACCACGATCATCGCCGTCGACGTGGTGACCTTCTCCATCTCTAGCCATTCGAAACCAAGGGAAAATCTGGGACCTACAACTTTGATACCAATTGATGAAGCAAATCTGTGAAGTTCCGAAATCAAATTACCGGTCGTGAAGAACTTGATTGCTTGAATCAGATTGTAGAGAGAAAATTAGCATAAAAGAAACTCAGTTGCCACAGTCAATAGTTTGTTAGGGGAAAAATATATTATGCCCTCCTCTTCTCACATCTTCTATACATAAGCAGGAAAACAATAACACAAAAACCGTTCTATACTACATCACATCTTCTTCTATAGATTGATTCAAAGATATTATCTCCTTATCAAAATGCATAGAGGATTTGCATATATGGCTTGCTTTGTAAGTGTAATTATATATATATCACCATTTAGCTCATTGCAAGCAATAATATTTTTGTGAAGGACTCGATATATCGTGTATGCCTCCTGTAAGGACTCAAGATATATTGATTCCATGACGTCTCATTTTACACCAATGTTTAAATCTTTATAAGTTTGTAATTTATAAAATTTGTCACTATGAATCAATCCCAAACCAAATTTATTTTCTAAATTTTTTTAAGTCAAGTAATCCGAATAATAGCGATCATCTAGTAGTTAATTTGATTGATGAGTCTATTTAAGAGATAGAGGTAAGGAGGTCACAAATCGAATCCCACCATTCACTCATTTACCCACACTGAAAAAATGTTTTTCGATTTAACTTTACAAAAGATTAATACATGGTTGAAGTGAGTTCCATTTTTTAAGTACCTTATCTTTTACTTAATTGATAAATGCTAAATTTGCGTACAAATGTGCACTCACCTTAATTTAACACATATCATATAATAATTAATATAAATATAAATAAGTGTATAATTTTATCTGCATTTAACGTACTTTTACTTAGTAATATTACTTTCTAAATTATATATTAGTCATTACAAGGTAATCCTATATTATGAGCTACCTGAAGTAAGGACTGATTTTTTTGAGAAAAACATTATTCGAATAGTACTCATAGTTTAGTATTATATATTAATTATTTGGTATCTTAGCTGTATATTTTTTTTAAACAAAATGTATATATTTGAAACCGTAATATCATACTAGTACACTAATAATCTTCTTATTTAATAAAAGGTATACCAACGTTCTAATTTAAAAAAAACTAACTTATAAAAAATAATTTTGTATTTATGAAAATATTTATTATTTTATGTATTCTCTCATTTGTTTTTGTTTATTTTAATACGAAAACATCTCATATCACCTTAGTAATAACCGTCAACCTTCACCATCCTCTCCATCATATCTTTGACATTATTTTATTTCTTTATCGGCCAACCAACTTTAACTATTTACTGCAGAACAATTTGAAACTGTACTTTTTTATTGAATCTGTAGTTAGGTCATCACCAACTTATTTGAAATACTCATTTTTGTCCATGATCGTTATTACCACCATCTCATTCTTTCTTTTCTCATTGACCCCTCCATCCTTTCCAACTTTCTCATATATTTTCTATTAAATCTAAGTTAAAAGTGGTTTTGATCTAACACAAAATGGTCCAAAAAGGATAAGGAAGTTAAGAAAATTGAAAAAAAAAATGAATTGATGGTAGTCATTGTCATTAGTAGAGCTTCAAATGAACTAGTAGTTTGATAACTTTAGTTTCGATAAAAAATACATTTTTGAATTTTTCTACAATAAATAGCAAATAGTGGTTAGTGGGTAAAAAAAATAAGGTGATGTTAAGTGTAGGACAAAAAGAATGGCAGAGGTGGACATGGTTACTAGGATGCATGGGTTGTTTTAATAATGAAATAGACAAAAATATATGAGAGAAAACATGAAATAAATATTTTCATAAAGATAAAATTATTCTCCTATAAATTAGGATTTGTTTTCAAAATTGAACCATAGATGTACATATTTTGTTAAGTTGGGGAACTACTAGTATATTAGTTTGATAATATAAATTCAATTGTATACATTTTGTTTAATATAGGACCACTAAAATACAGAACCCATTAATTATATGCTTGCATTATTTTTTTTTTTTTTATGAAAAATATGTATCATTCATAAAATATCAATCAATACACAAGATAGATATTCTTCTAACCATATAAGTTTATCATTACAATTAATATCATTAATAGCAAAGTTGGCCAGAGCTACTTCATTTTCTTCTCTTTCTCAAAATTGCCAATCAATTTGTGCAAACTTTTTAGCCAACTCAACATATCCTCTACTAAGTTTCCATTATATGCTAGCCATTTATTTCCTTGCATCTATCGAATAGCCACGAGTGAGTCACTTTCTATTATCAGATTATAAAACCTAAACCCAAAGCCCATTGCATATCAACTAGAATAGCATGCAACTCAACAACTAGGATGGAAGTGAATCTATCCCCACATTTCACTACAGAAAGAAGGAATTCTCACCCATTGTTTCTAATAATTGCTCCAAATCCTATCTTATATTCATAATTATTTACACTATTAACATTAAGTTTAAGAAAGGTAGCAAAAGGGGGTGACCAACGAATGTGTTAAAGGAATTCTCACCCATTGCTTTGAAATCTTCAAGAAAGACATATGTTCTAAAAAATACATCTGATCGATCTCAGGAATGACTTCCATGCTCAACCTTATTTCTTTTATTCCATATGCTTCATATAATCATGACTATTAGCTTGATTTCGTCTTCCTTAAGAGTTGATAATAAATAATATAATAAATCAATAAAATTTCTCTTACTTTAATTTGTATGTACATGAAAAGATTTATAACTTTCCATACTCTTTTGGCTGTCACACATTCCCTTAAAGCATGCAAGCACTTTCATTGTTGTTTTTGCAACATGTGCATATAATTTCATTTGAAATCTTTTTATACCAGATATTCCTTTTACATGGGAGTATGTTATAAATAGCATGCCAAATGAAAATCTTTTTTTTGTTTGGAACCTTGATTTGCCACACTTTTTCCACCATTTAGCTTTTGAAAAATCATTGGTACCCCGTGTGCATTGCTACTCTTATTGTTTTGTGTTTAGGCTAAACAATATCCACTTTTAACAGTGTATTTTTCATTTTCTTTGTAATTTCAAATCAATCTATCATCTCTAGAACAAGAAGTAAGAAGGAAAAAAAGCTTCATGAAGAAAAAAAAGCTTCATATAATATTAGCTTCATAAGGAAAAAAAAAAAGCTTTAATTAGATATTCATTCTAGTCACATGTAAGGCTAATTAAAGAAACCACCTTACTATCAAGAGATAATTTAGGTGATTTAACCATAAAATATCTTGGAGAAGGAATCCAATAACTTTGATATATATCTCATACCAAAAATAAGTAAGCTTCTACCCCACAAAACTCTTCCATATGTAAGAAGAGTTTTCTTGTCTTCGTTGAAAGAATATCAATGTTCCTAAAATATTTAGCCTTAAGCACCTCTATAAGTCTTTAAGCTTGCTTAGCTAATGGAGCTTAGTTAAAATTTTCCAAAGATCGAAAACCTAGTCCTCCTTTTGCTTTAAGTATGCAAAGTTTTTCCCATGACAACCAATGTATTCCATCTCTCTAAGAATTTTTCCACCAAAACTTTGCTACAAGAGAGTTAAGCTCATGACATAGTTTTAAAGGAATTTTGAAAATATTAATCGTATAAAATGGAACAAACTGAGATACTACTTTGATAAGAACTTTTTTCCTTATTCAAAATAATAAATTTTCCTTCCATCTTTGTAGCTTTCTGATGTACGAAAACCGGTATCGCCGATTCTGACAATATTTTGGTTTTATATTTATAAAACTCTCGCAAGTGCACGAATCATTTTGTAAAAAATGATAAGTATACTCCCAAGGTCGATCTAAGGAAGGTATATATGTGGTTTTTAATTTATTATTCAAACTTTTAAAAAAAAATTAAATCCTACACATCCTATCACGATAGTTTGATTTTTGTGATTCTAATCTAATAACATAAAACTAAACATAGATACAGATTCAATAAATGTTTATGCAAATTTTATTATTTATAATAGTAGAGTATTTATAGATACAATAACTAAGTTAATTATACTTGCTCATATTATTTAGATTATTAAAGATATAAATTGATATTTATTGATTCTCTCTTTTTTATATGAATACCACCTTTGGTGGGGTTAGATATTCTTTGTTAACTAAACAAATCAATTAACACCTATGGGTGGGGTTGATAACTAATTTGGTTAATTAAATTAATTCCTTTTTCTAAGAGATTGAAAATGAACCATTTAAATGCCACATTTGGTGGGGTTAGACAGTTTAAACTTTATTCAAGGTGTCCAAATTAAACCTAAGAATTTAATTATCCGAGTACTAACTTTCAAGTTTTAAAACCACTATTGAAAACATGTTGTCAATACATTTTCACATAATAATTCTTATAAAAACTATTGAAATAAAGCTTCACTCTAACTACCGGGCGATTGTACCAACAAATAAAAGAGCACTACTCTAAATCAGACCGGATAACTAAACCTTAAAATCTAATTTTCAGATTTAAGTTTGTAATGAAAAATAATATATTTCTCTCTAACATTCTTAATATAAAATCTTAAATAAAAATAAAATCAATTCATTTTAGAGATTTTTACCTATTTAATATTTCGTAAGCATAACAACGTTATTATTATATCATATTTACAAACACCCAGCAAAGTTAAATTTAATCATAGACAAATTCAATATAACATGTAAGAATACGCATAAAAAATAACTGCAAAGAAAATAAAATCCTTACAATACTTCGATGCTATTCACGTTGCTGGAAAGCCTCCAAACGAAATTTACACTCCCATTTATTGCAACAAAAAACAAATAAATTACAAAAACATAACTAGTTCTTCTCAAAGAGAGAAGAACTCTAAAACTAAGAGAAACTAACTAAGAAAAACTAAAAACTAAGAAAGAAACTAAGAAAAGCTTAAAAACTAAGAAATGAGAGAAAGAAAGAGAAGAGAAGATGTGTTTTGAGGATGGGAAGAAAAAGTGGATGAAAAAATGATAAAAAATGGTGGAAATGCGGAGTGGTGAATGGTGATGTCATTTGATGACGTCAGCATGACGTGGGGGTGGCTGCGTGCACGATTTCCTCCTTTTTGACATTTTTGACCTTTTTGACCCATTTTATCTAATTTTTCCATATTTGTTGACCTTTCCTCATTTATTTATTAATATATTTGTGATGTATTGCCTCCAGTATTCCTCTTTGAGTCTTTAAGTTATGTTTTTAAGAAAAAATACCTGAAAAACAATAAAAATACCCGTGATTCCAAAAAAGGTAAATTTATATAAATATATGATCAAATCATATAAATAGATATATTTTTAATTAATTAATGTGTATAAAATCATGGTAATTTTAGTGCTTTTTGAACACTCATCACAACCCCCAACGAGCTTCTTACTAGTCCCTTAGCAAGAGAAGCGATAAAAACTAAACATTAAACTATCCTAAATCACTTCATGGATTGACACGGTTGCATTTAGCCTATGCAACAAGCCTTTAAACCCCTAGGTTGCTCTAGTGGACGAGTTTGAGTCTTGTAAGGGTTTTCAATAATGATACCCACAAACATTGAACTAAATGTAAAAATTAAAAGAAATAATAAAAACAATCAACTCAAAAACTAAAATTACAACAAAATCAAAAATTAACTTTTAAGAATAAAAGAAAACAACATATCACAAAAATGTATCATACTTTTTAATCTCATTTAAGATCATAATTAAAATCTCAAGCATAAGTTATTTTAATCTCTTTAAACAATCATGATTTATTATAATAATTAGTCGAAAATCATTTTCATATTTCATATAAAAAATGTATCAATTTAATTTCACCCAATTTCAATGTCAAGAATCTGAATTCGCTTCAACTCTATTACTCACTAGTCAATACTCTCAAAACACTGAATCCTATGGGTTCAAACACCCATACTAATTTATATGCGAAAGAGTTGATGTATATATAGAAATGAACTAATATGTTCGCATATGTATAAAGAATAAAGGCTCAAAGTGTTATTTTAACATTGATCTCATGAAAGGAATCGAATGTATAAATTATAAAGATATCATATATAAAAATTATTTTCATGCATAAATCAAACTCATTAAGAAAGAATTTCAAGATATATGCCTTTTATAAATGAAGAAAGTGCAATGACTTTTGTTTAGGGAATTAATTCCTATATCTTTCTTTTGTAATTAGCCTGTACTCACAACTTTGTAGGCAATGTGGGTCATAGTATGTAGATTATATTATATATTCTTTATCTCTCTATTTTTTGTTTGAAGATATTTCTCAATATATATATTTTAGAGAGTCAACACATGTACAGATTGTACATTTTTTAGGATTTTGGTGAGTGGTTAATTTTATGTCTTTTCTGTTTGATATTAGTTTAGGTAACCCCAGATATGTCTATGTTTTTTTGTAGCAGTCATGCATGAATGAGATATAAGCATATACTATCGATTTCTACTCAAATCATTTAATCTAAAAAAAATAAAAAAAAAATATACGATACTCTATTAAGATGAGAAAAAATTCATACATTCAATGCTAATACCAATAGAGATCATCTAAAAAATTAAAGAAATAAGAAATGTGTTTGGAGTAGAAAAAATATATATTAAACTATGAATAAAGGAAATTAGGCTCAAATTATATCTCACAAAGGTAGTCTCCACTAAAAAAATTCATAAACACCGATTTTGATTTAAAGAAATGATAAATTTTTGTGAGAAATTTTTTATTATTATTATTTTTTTTAAATTCCAAAAACTACTAAATCACACAAAACAAAAATAAAACCAAACACAAAAATGAAAATGTGAACATAAAAAAAGAAAAAATTATTTTTTTTTATTTTTTTATTTTTTATTTTTAAATTGTTAAATTTTTTTTAATTAAGCATTGTAACTTTTCACCACCCCCAACCTAGAACTTACATTATCCTCAATGTCACAACTGTAAATTAAAGATAAAGAGAAAAGAGAAGAAAAATTACTTATTTCCTGAGAATGTGCAAGTAGTAATGGAGAAATGCAAGTACATCCATCATATTCATCATTAAAGTGTATACAGACAGATCGCTGTGAACTTCTAACATCTCAACAAATCTTTTTAGTTTTAACAATTTAAAAATTATTCACATATAATTAAACTAAAATAAATAATAAAATTAAGTAAATAAAACAAATAACAGAAAATTACCTAAAATGATGGGTTGCCTCCCATTTAGTGCTTAGTTTAACGTCTTAGCAAGACGTAAATTTATGGTGCTAATGGTTACTCAGCCAAATGCAATCCATTTCAGCAATGTTGTTTGGTTCTTCTAAATAAGGCTTCACACGATGCCCATTGACTTTGAATGTTTTTTGTGTCTTGGAGTCCAATAGTTCTACTAATACCTAAACTATTTTGAATGATCCATCCCATCTTGATCTCAGCTTTCCTGGAAACAATCTCAAACGAGAGTTAAATAAAAGAACTTTCATTCCAGGGTGAAGAGTCTTAGGAACTAGCCTTTTGTCATTCCTAATTTCTTCCAACTCATTAAGATGGAGTAACCGTTTTTCTCCTGCTTTATCTAAATCCATGTTTAACTCTTTAATCGCCTAGTAAGCCTTGTGTTCAAGTTCAACTGGAAGGTGGAACACTTTCCCAAAGATTAACCGGTAAGGGCTCATCCCAATAGGTGTTTTGTAAGCGGTGTGGTATGCCCATGAGGCATCATTTAACTTAAATTCCCAATCCTTCCTTGAAGGACGCACAATGTGTTCCAATATTCCCTTAATTTTCCTATTACTTACTTCCACTAAACCAGAAGTTTGAGGATGATATGAAGTAGCTACTTTATGTGTGATGTTGTACTTGTTTAGTACTCTATCAAAGATCTTATTACAAAAATGGCTACCTCTATCACTTATTATAGCTCTAGGCATTCCGAACCTACTGAATATTAAATCCTTCAAGAATTTAACAACAACATTAGCATCATTGGTTTTAGTGAGGATAACTTCTACCCACTTGGATACATAATCCACAACAACCAAAATATATTGAAAACCATTGGATGGGGAAAAGAACCGATAAAGTCAATCCCCCATACATCAAAGAGTTCAACAACTAAATTAGATGTCAAATGCATTTCATCTCTTTTGCTTATGTTTCCTGTTCTTTGACATCTATCATATTGTGTACAAAACATATAAGCATCTTTTAAAAGAGTGGGCCAAAAGAATCCAGACTGTAATACCTTATGTGCTATCTTTTCACCACCAAAATGGACCCACAATGAAGTTCATGACAAAAAGTTAGAATGCTCTTATGTTCTTCTTCAGGTACGCATCTCCAAATCACTTGATCTTGACCAATCTTGTATAAATAAGGGTCATCCCAGAAATAGTCCTTAATAGTTTTAAAAAACCTTTTCTTGTCCTGATATGAAGTGTTAGGTCGCAAAACACCAGTGGCGAGATAGTTTACAATATCAGCATACCATGGGTTCGGACCTATTGAAAATAACTGTTCATCAGGAAAGGTTTCAACTATTTCTTCATTACTCTCATGTTTAAGAGAATTGAAGTCAGAAATCAACCTAGACAAATGGTCAGCTACTAAGTTTTCACTGTCTTTCTTATCCTTTATTTCTAAGTCAAATTCTTGTAAAAGTAAGATCCACCTGATTAATCTTAGCTTGGCATTTGGTTTATTTAATAGGTATCTTAAAGCAGCATGATCAGAATGCACAATCACTTTAGATCCTACTAAATAAGATCGAATTTGTCTAAAGAAAACACTATAGCCAAGAATTCCTTTTCAGTGGTTGTATAATTCATTTGGGCATCATTGAGTGTTTTGCTAGCATAGTAGATGACATGCAAATGCTTATCCACTCTTTGTCCCAAGATTGCTCCTATAGCATAATCAGAAGCGTCACACATTATTTCAAAAGGTAAAGACCAATTTGGTGCCATAATAATAGGGGTAGATGTTAGTTTCTCTTTCAAGGTATTAAAGGCAATAAGGCAGTCATTGTTGAAATCAAAATAAACATCTTTTGATAGCAAGTTACATAAGGGACGACTTATTTTAGAGAAATCTTTAATAAATCGTCTGTAAAAGCTTGCATGTCCTAAGAAGCTTTTTATCCCCTTCACAGATGTAGGGGGAGGTAGTTTGGATATCAATTCAATTTTTTCCTTATCAACTTCAATACCCTTGTTTGAAATTATATGTCCTAAAACTATCCCTTGTTGAACCATAAAATGACTTTTCTCCCAACTAAGGGTGAGATTGCATTCAATGCATCTTTCTAAAACCAAAGTCAATTTATGTAAGCAATCATCAAATGAGTTCCCAAAGATAGAGAAATCGTCCATGAAAATCTCAATGAATTTTTCCACCATGTCCGAGAAAATAGATATCATGCATCTCTGGAAAGTGGCAGGGGCATTGCATAACCCAAATGGCATTCTTCGAAAAGCAAATGTCCCAAAAAGACATGTAAATGTGGTCTTTTCCTGATCTTCTGGTGCTATGGGTACTTGATAATATCCAGACAATCCATCTAAAAAAACAGTAAAATTCGTGCCCAGCTAATCTTTCCAACATTTGATCAATGAATGGAAGAGGAAAGTGATCCTTTTTAGTATATAAATTTAGTTTCCTAAAATCTATACACATTCTCCATCCAATGATTATTCTAGTGGGCACTAATTCACTTTTGTCATTTTTAATAATTGTTATCCCAGATTTCTTTGGTACCATATGCACTGGACTAACCCACTTACTATCCGTAATAGGATAGATAATTCCTTCTTCTAACAATTTAAGAATTTCTTTCTTAACTACCTCTTGCATATTTAGGTTTAGTCTTATTTGGGCCTCTCGTACAGGTTTAGCACCATTCTACAAGTTGATCTTGTGCATACACATTGTAAGACTAATGCCTCTTATATCCCTGATACTCCAACCTATAGATTTCTTAAATTGTTTAAGCACTTTGATAAGTTCCTTTTCTTGGGTTTTGGTCAAGGTTGAAGAAATTATCACTGGATAAGTTTCTCCTTCTCCCAAAAACACATATTTTAAGTGCTCAGGTAAGTATTTGAGTTCAAGTTCAAATGGATTGGCCTCTTTACTAGATGAAGAACTGGGTAGATTTAAAAGTGTACTAGATTTTGTCATTACTTCATCATTGTCTAGTCGTTCAAGGTACCCATTAATTTCCTCATCTAAATCTTCTTCGACCTCTTCAAGTGTAAGAATAGTTTCAAGCTTGTCTTCTATTCTAGTTTGGAAAAAGGTGCTTTGGACAAGATTATCCAAAGGGTCAACATCGAATATTTCATCGATGGAAGAAATAGAAGGAAAAGGTGAAGAATCAAAAACTTTAAAATGAATAGTCTCTCATAAGAATGTCATTGTCAAATTTCCATCTTGGACATCAATAATAGTTTTAGTAGTTGCCATAAATGGTCAACCAAGCAATATTGTGTGCTCGCTGTCCAATGCTAGATTTTCTTGCATATCCAGAACCACAAAGTCAACAAGTATTATCAGTTTGTCTACTTGTACCAACACATCCTCAACTATTCCCTTTGGATACTTAAGAGATCTATCTGCAAGTTGAAGGGACATAGTTGTAGGTTTTAAATCTCCTAGATTGAGCTGTAAGAATATAGAGTAGGCCATCAAATTTATACTAGAACCTAAATCAAGCATTGCTTTAGCAACCTTCTTATCCCTCATAGTTATGTTTATAATAAAACTTTCAGGGTCTTTCAACTTAGGGGTAGTTTGTGCTGAAGTACAACACTAGAAATTTTTGACACTACTACTCGTTCATTCAGTTCATACCTTCTTTTCTTAGTGTTCAACTCTTTGAAAAACTTAGCATATGAGGGCACATTCATGATCACTTCTAATAATGGTAAATTGATATTTACTTTAGGGAGCATATTAAAAAGATCATAGAATTGCTTATCTTGTTTGGATTCTTTTAACCGGTGTGGAAAAGGTACTTGTAGCTGGTGTGGTTCTGTTGTCTTTTGAATTTTGGGGATGTCAGATGACCCCCCAATGAGTTTTTCAAAAGGCTTGTTAAGTTTAACACTTGTTTCTCCTTTTTGCGAGACCAGAATATCACCTTCTTTGTTACTGATGAGCGAAAACCGACATCGTCGATTCTTGCCAATACTTTGGTTTTAATATTTATAAAACTCTCGCAAGTGCACCAATCATTTCGAAGAAAATGATAAGTATACTCCCAAGGTCGATCTAAGGAAGGAATGTATGTGGTTTTTAATTTATTATTCAAACTTTTAAAAACGAAATTAAATCCTAAACATCCTGTCACGATAGTTTGGTTTTTATGTTCCTAATCTAATAACATAAAATAAACATATATACAGATTAATTAAATATAATCTAATAACATAAAAATAAACATAGATACAAATTCAATAAATAATTATCTAAAAATAAACATATATACAGATTCAATAAATATTCATGCAAATTTTTATCATTTATATTAGCGGAGAATTTATGGATATAATAACTAAATTAATTATGCTTGCTCATATTATCTAGGTTATTAAAGATATAAATTGATATTTTATTGATTCTCTTTTTTTTTATATAAATACCACCTTTGGTGGGGTTAGATATTCTTTGTTAACTAAACAAATCAATTAACACCTATTGGTGGGGTTGATAACTAATATGCTTAATTAAATTAATTCCATTTTCTAAGAGATTGAAAATGAACCATTTAAATGCCACCTTTGGTGGGGTTAGACAGTTTAAACTTTATTCAAGGTGTCCAAATTAAACATAAGAATTTAATTATCTGAGTACTAACTTTCAAGTTTTAAAACCACTATTGAAAACATGTTGTCAATATATTTTCACATAATAATTCTTATAAAAACTTTTGAAATAGAGCTTCACTCTAACTACCGGGCGATTGTACCAACAAATAAAAGAGTACTACTCTAAATTAGACCGGATAACTAAACCTTAAAATCTAATTTTCAGGTTTAAGTTTGTAATGAAAAATAATATATTTCTCTCTAACATTCTTAATATAAAATCTTGAATAAAAACAAAATCAATTCATTTTAGAGATTTTTACCTATTTAATATTTCGCAAGCATAACAACGTTATTATTACATCATTTTTACTAAACAGCCAGCATAGTTAAATTTAACCACAGACAAATTAAATATAACATGTAAGAATAAAGCATAAAAATAACTGTAAAGAAAATAAAATCCTTACAGAACTTCGACGCTATTCCCGTAGCTGGAAAACCTCCAAGCGGAATTTGCACTCCCATTTATTGAATCAAAAATCTAAACTATTACTAAAAACATTACAAGTTCCTCTCAAAAAGAGAAGAACTCTACAACTAAGAGAATTGAACTAAAAACTAAGAGAAAAACTAAGAAAAGCTTAGAAACTAAGAAAAACTTAAAAACTAAGAAATGAGAGAAAGAAAGAAGAGAGAAGTTTGTTTTGAAGGTGTGATTTGAAGTGAAGGGAAGGGGGTATTAATAGGTGAGGATGGAGAGAAAAAATGAGTAAAAGAAATGTTAAAAAAATATTAAAAAATGTAAAAACACGTAATGGAAATGCTGAGGTCATTAATGACATCAGCATGACGTCACGGGGGCTGCTGCACGTGAAAAATGGGGCGAAAAGGCGTTGGGCGCGCGGAGGGGGGCTGCTGGGCGCAGCTCGGCGCGCGTGAACAGTGCCAATGCGCTGGGGCGCGCGGGCTGGGGCGCTGGGGCGCTGGGCTACGGGGCGCGATTTTCGTCTTTTTGACATTTTTGACCTTTTCGACCCATTTTGTCCAATTTTTCCATGTTTGTTGACCTTTTCCCACTTATTTATTAATATATTTGTGATGTATTGCTTCAAGTATTCCTCTTTGAGTCTTTAAATTGCGTTTTTAAGCCAAAATACCTGAAAAACAATAAAAATACCCGTGATTCCGAAAAAGACAAATTTATATAAATATATGATAAAACATATAAATATATGTATTTTTAATCAATTAATGTACATAAAATCATGGTTATTTTAGTGCTTTTTGAGCACTCATCACAACCCCCAACCAGCTTCTTGCTAGTCCCTTAGCAAGAGAAGCGATAAAAACTAAAAATTAAACTATCCTAAATCACTTTCGTGGATTGAAACGGTTGCATTTAGCCTATGCAACAAGCCGTTAAACCCCTAGGTTGCCCTAGTGGATGAGTTTGAGTCTCGTGAGGGTTTTCAGTAATGATACCCACAAACATTGAACTAAATAAAAAGAAACTATAAAAACAATCACAACACAATCAAAAATTAATTTAAGAATAAAAGAAAACAACATATCACAAAAATATCTCGTACTTTTTAATCACCTTTAAGATCATAATTAAAATCTCAAGCATAAGTTATTTTAATCTCTTTAAACAATCATGATTTTATTATAATAATTAGTCGAAAATCATTTTCATATTTCATTTCAAAAATGTATCAATTTAATTTTACCCAATTTCAGTGTCATGAATCAGAATTCGCTTCGACTCTATTCCTCACAAGTCAATACTCTCAAAGCACTGAATCCTATGGGTTCAAACACTCATACTAATTTATATGTGAAAGAGTTGATGTATAGAAATGAACTAATATGTTCGCATATGTATAAAGAATAAAGGCTCAAAGTGTTATTTTAACATTGATCTCATGAAAGGAATCGAATGTATAAATTATAAAGATATCATATATAAAAATTATTTTCATGCATAAATCAAACTCATTAAGAAAGAATTTCAAGATATATGCTTTTTACAAATGAAGAAATTGCAATGACTTTTTAGGGAATTAATTCCTATATCTTTTTTTTTTGTAATTAGCCTGTACTCACAACTTTGTAGGGAATGTGGGTCATAGTATGAAGATGATACTATATTTTTTTATCTCTCTATTTTTTTTTCAATATATGTAATTTTAGAGAGTCAACCCATGTACAGATTGTACAATTTTATTTTTTTTGGTGAGTGGTTAATTTTGTGGCTTTTCTGTTTGATCTTGGTTTAGGTAACCCCAGATATGTCTTTTTGTTTTTTGTAGCAGTCATGCATGAATGAGATATAAGCATATACTATCAATTTCTACTTAAATATTTTAATCTAAACAAAAATAATAATAAAATATATATGATACTCTATTATGATGAGAAAAAAATTCATACATTCAATGCTAATACCTATAGAGATCATCTAAAATTTTGAATAAATAAGAAATGTGTTTGTAGTAGAAAAAATATATATTTCACTCTGAATAAAAGAAATTAGGCTCAAATTATATCTCACAAGGGTAGTCTCCACTAAAAAAAATTCATAAACACCGATTTTGGGTTTAATATAATTTCCACATTTTATCAAGAAATACTAGTTATGACAAAAACTAACTAATTATCAAAAATAATTACAAAATATTTCATGATATGTTTTCAAAAATTAATCTAACAGTACCAAAGACTTAACTATTTACTTAAATTTGATTTAAAGAAATGATAAATTTTTGTGAGAAGTTGCACCAAATTTTCCCAATTTACCTCCTCATGTCTTTGGTTGTGTGGCATTTGTACACCTACATAAACAACAACGTAACAAGTTGGATCCACGAGCAATACATTGTGTTTTTATGGGATATGTCATACAACAAAAAGGGTATCGTTGTTATCATTCTCCTACAAAACAAATGATTACTATTATGGATGTTATTTTCATGAAGATACAATGTATTTCTCCTCTACACCTGAATTTCAAGGGGAGTACAACCATGCTGAAATTCAGACCCTTACATATAAATTGTTTCCTTATGAAGAAAAACAAATTATATGTGAGGAAAATACAAATAACTTGAATTCAGATGGTAATAACTCTCAATATAGAAAAGAATCAAGGGAAATGGAATCAAGTCCTCATCAACTTCAAGATCATCAAGCAAGTTCCTTACTACCATTAAGTGAGTACGAGTTTCCTTCTCCACAAGCTGCTGATATACCTAACCAATCGTTTGCAGAGGATGTTCCAACTATTGAACCAGCCAGAAAAATACTTCCATCACGTCCTAACAGAGGTATTCCTAAAGCCATGTATGAACCTGAGATTTCTAGTAAAGTCAAATATCCCATGAGTAACTATATGTCTAAACATCGTTTGTCAAAATCAAACTTATCATTTGTGAATCAATTATCTGCTGTATCTATTCCTAACAGTGTGCAGGAAGCTTTAGCTGACCAAAAATGGAAAGATGCTATGAATGAAGAACTAAGATCCTTAGAAATAAATAAAACTTGGGAGCTTGTCGATCATCCACCAACAAAGAAAATTGTTGGATGTCGATGGATTTTTTCAGTAAAGTATCAAGCAGATGGTATGATTGAACGCTATAAAGCAAGATTGGTGGCAAAAGGATACACTCAAACATATGAGATCGACTATACAAAAACATTTGCACATGTAGCCAAAATTAACATTGTTCGGGTCTTGGTATCTCTGCTGCAAATTTAGATTCGCCATTATATCAGTTTGATGTAAAAAATTCCTTTCTACATGGAGATTTAATTGAAGAAGTCTACATGGATTTACCACCAAGAATCAAGAAATCCACAATCCATGATGAAAAGGTGTGAAAATTAAAAAAATCACTGTATGGATTGAAACAATCCCCAAGAGCATGGTTTGGCAGGTTCACAAGGTCAATGAAGGCATTTGGCTACAAGCAAAGCAATTCAGACCATACTTTTATTTCTGAAAAAAGGGTATGGTAAGATCAATGCACTTATTGTATATGTTGATGATATGATAGTAACAGGAAATGATCTTGAAGAAAGGAAAGCGCTACAAACTTATTTGTCCAAAGAATTTGAAATGAAAGACCTTGGTTCCTTAAAATATTTTCTTGGGATTTATGTTTCTCGATCAACATAAGGAATCTTCTTATCTCAAAGAAAGTATGCCTTAGATTTATTAAAATAAACCGGTATGTCGGCATGTCAACCAACTAATACACCAGTAGAGGAAGGATTAAAGTTATGTATCAAGGTTGATCAAGTTCCAACAAATAAAGAAAGATATCAAAGGCTTGTTGGAAGGTTGATGTATTTGGCACACATAAGACCAGACCTTGCCTATGCTTTAAGTATTGTCAGCCAATTTATGCATAATCCTGGAGAACAACATATGAATGCAGTTATTCATATTTTGAGATATTTAAAGTCTGCTCCTGGAAACGGAGTATTGTTCACTAAAAACTCAGAGTTTTCTAGAATTGAAGTATATACTGATGCTGATTGGGCTGGATCAATAAATGATAGACGATCTACATCAGGCTACTTCACTTTTGTAGGGGGAAACCTTGTAACATGGAGAAGTAAGAAACAACATGTTGTTGCCCGTTCAAGCATAGAGGCTGAATACAGAGGAATGGCACTTGGGCTTTGTGAGGCCTTGTGGTTACAATCTCTCTTAAAAGATTTGGCATATCCTGCTAAAGAATCAATTAAGTTATTTTATGATAATAAAGCAGCATGTGATATTGCTCATAATCCAGTTCAACACGATCGTACAAAATATGTTGAAGTTGACAGATTTTTTATTAAGGAAAAGTTAGAAGAAAATTCATTGGAATTGCCAAAAATTAAGTCAGAAGATCAATTGGCTGACATCCTCACTAAAGTAGTCTCATAACGAGTATTCACAGAAGTTTAAGTCAAGTTGGGCATGAAAGACATCTATGCACCAACATGAGAGGGAATGTTGAATTCAACAAACACTACGACTCATTCAACAAATACTGCACCGACGTCAAACGCCTAACCAATATACACGGCACCTACCAAGCAGTTGTAAACCATGTAATTCAATCATGGTGGTTAGTGAAATAATAATTGATATTTGTCTATATAAACAATGTACATATCCGATATAAATTAAGAAAATATATTAAAGAAAACGTTTATTTCTTCTTCTCATTATTTCTTCAAACATTGATTTCTTCGTTATATTATAAGAAAAATTTATGTAAATGTCTTTTAATTAAATCTCATCTTAATTAGATAAACTGAAATCTTTAGGACAACTCTTTCCAAAATGTATGTTATTTGTTTCCCTACTCTTACACTTAGATGATAGCATATGTCTTCTTTATCTCTTTGTCCTCTTTCTTTTCTTTTTTCTTTGTTCTTATATAAAAACCGTAGTCTCCTACCTCATAAATCCAAATAAAGATTCAGAAAGTTAAAATACCTCAATATCTCCAACATGCAGAGTCCGAATCCTTCTTTCTAGTGTATTAGATTTCATTTCAACCTTTAACTTGCTCTTAGCTAGAAAGTTAACTCAAACCTCAGAAAAATCAATTTTGGTTTTGTTAATACCAAAATTAATTCAAACTTAGTAATGCTAATATGGGGAAAATATAGAGGGATACTAAAATTTTCACTTTTAATAACAGATGAAAAGAAAGGATAAGGGAAGAAGACGGGTCCTGTTAGATACCCGTTTCAAAGGATATGGGTTTTCTTTTGGGTCACTCTCTCGGAAACAGTTACCAAAACAGTTTATTTGTTTTCTCTCTTCATACATGCTACACACAACTATAAAATTAATGTTTTATTTAGCTATCATTTTATAATTGTAATTTTTTTTTACTTTTATATTCAATTTAATTTCCTTTGAAACTATCTCTTTCAAGCAACTCCAATATTATACACTTTAAAATCACATATTTTATCTACATTAAATATTGCTTGATTTTAAAAATATCTCATTTAAAGATTTTTTTTTAATAAATTTTGTAATTTTTTTTATTTTATTATATTTTTAAAATAAATAATAATAAAATAAAGTCTTTTAATGCATGTGATTTATTTGTAATATTTCATAAAAAAAAAGTATTTCTTGCATTGTATTAAAAATTATTATTTGTAAAATAAAGTACACCAAACTTTTGTAAATCAATAAAGTTAAACACGTGGTTATTTTCTCACCCTTGTTTCATTTCTTATTTTAAATTTCTATTTATTTATATGTTGACTTACATTTTGAATGTATAACTCTACTTTTTAATCTTATGATTTATTTTTTGAGTTATTACAAAATGAATAGTATAATGAATAATGAGATACAAATTTATATTTATTTTTAAATTTATACCTTTTATGTTATATGTCATGTATGAATATTATTTTAAAAAATAAATAAAGTTTTTAAATTTTAAAATAAATCTAAAACATGACACGATTTAAAAATTATAGATATAAATTTATATGTTATTAGTATTTATTTTTATTATACTTTAGACAATGTATTAATTGATTTATCTAACACTTACTTTCATTAATTATTTTTATCATATTTCATATAATAAACAAGTTATTTATGAGGATTGAAATAAAATAAATAAAAACAAGCTTATTAACTGCATCATTTCAACCTCTAAATATTATTTTGCAAAATATAAAATTTATTAATATATTAATTCATGAACCCACCACAAAAAAAATCTTCTTTCTTTTTCTCTTACTTCAAATATGTTATTGTATTACACTGCATTTGGTATTACTATGTGATATTCTAAAAAAAATAATCTAAAATTAGCATAGGAATTAACCTGCCATATTTTATAGGAAACCCTAATTCTTTTTATTTTTTAAAATATTTTCTTTATTTATGATTATTACTAGGATCATAACTTATCTAAAGTTACATGATATAAATTTTATATAATATATAAGTAACATAAAATATACAATCTTGAAAGATATTAAAATTTAATTAATATATGTATGATTTTTTGTAGTCTAATAGTTTATTTTTTTGTCCTTTCATTTATGTTATATAATTTTTAATTTAGATTATAATAAGCTAAATCAAACCTTTAGGTTTATGTTCTAATATGATATGAAAATGTTAGGTTTAGATTGAAATAGAAATATAAATTAAGATGAAATATTAATGATATAATCTATTAATTTTCAAAAATTATCTACTAATTGAAATATCTCATTTGTCTTTGATGTGATTAAACGAGACAAGTAGGAATAAAAAATATATAATACATATTTATTTACAACGTAAGTTTAATAAAAAAAATGTGATACAATAATATATATTGCTTAAAGTTAGGTCAATAGGATTACAATCAAAATAAAATGAGATAATATGGTATTTGAATGAAATAAAACAATATTATATTATAAATTCATTAAAAACACTAAATAAAATATGAGATAAGATTATATAAATTGAAAAATATTTATTATAACTATTGATAAGAATTTTTAACTCCTTAATATTTGAAATAAAATTATCTATTTTTTATTAGAAAAAAAAAATTAAACTTCAACTCCCTTCAAAAAAACATTTGTAATTCCTCCACACTTGTCTAAAATAAAAGAAAAAGAAAAAAAAACTGTTATTGGCAGTAAAGAACATCATAAAATCAAATATTCTCGGCGAGTACGTGAAGAAATAGTAGCGTTTTATTAAATTAATAGCTGCAACATTCATGTATTGCCAGTATGTGAGCAATTATTCAATATATCATGAAAGAATCGGAAAATTAATTATCTCATATACATGACATTTAACATTTATTTATTTTTTTGGTCAAATGACATTTAAATGCCATAATTAGCTTTTCATCTCAATTCCTTGATTCACCTGGTCTTTTCCGCCATAGACTTTGTTGACATTATGTAATTTATATGGTGATGTTAAATTTTTTGTTTCATTTTATTTAATATTTTAATTACTTCAAAATTTAAAATAATTTTAATTCATTTAAATCATATCTCATCACATTTAAAATTAATACTAATGAAATTATGATTATTATAAATAATTGTATTCTTTATTACTTTTATAATTTCATTTATTCTATTTAAATTTAAGATAAATATAATATTTCATTATATATTATTTTATTATCATCCTAACTCGTTAATAAATAAATAAAATAAAATTTATTTTTATATTATACAATTTATTTTTTATTATATTGACAAAATTTATTAATTGTACAGTAAATATCACTACTTTTACCGATAAATGATTATGTTTTTTAAAATGAAAAAAATATCAACATCATATATCATTGTTGTGCTTATTTAAATATAAATTTGTAGAACTAACTAAATTACTTTGTTAATATGATTATTTTTTTATGTAATAAGTTGTAGAATGATTATAATAAATGTGATATAATTAAAATTAGTATTATTATTAATTAAAATAATGCGTTATATATTTTTTAGGATTATAATTAAGTTTATATCAGTTGGTTATGGTAATATTACAATAATAAATAAACTTTTGTCTGTTAATAGTGCAAGAACTTAAAGCGAACATGGATACTGAGTCCTAGAGATGCAAAATGCCTTGGAGTCTCATGATAAAATTATTTTATTATATTTAAAATTTTATCTTATTTAAATGTGATGGATTATATTTAAATCTAATATCATTAAAGATAAATTAAATGAAAATGTTACCAAGTGGTTAGGCTATTTGATATATGTACTGTCATCCATCTCAAGAGACGAAAAGTCAGCAGCAAGAAATTGCATCACAATGCATACATCACAATTCCCTTTTTTACTCGTATTCCAAACATTATGTAAACACATTATCACATCATCTTTTTTTCTCTATAAATCTAAAATTACAACAAAACCATAATTCCTCATTGGCCCTTTCTTCTCCATCCAATTCAACACCATATATCTCTCTAGCTTTAGAAAGATCAAGTGTGATTGAGAGTGAGATTGATTAGTGTCATGGCAAAAATAATGAGAGTAAAAAACTTGAATTATAATATGTAATTTGGGGTGTTCTTTAATTTCCAAAGACTAGCCTAAAGTTTGTGTGCTAATTAAATTGGAGCACCCAAATGCTAAAGTTTGAACCCCCAATCCAATAACAGTCTTCTCTTCTTCACTAATGGTCAGATGGGTATCCCAAAACCAGCTCTCTCAAACCACTTGTCATCAATTTACTTCTCAAAGCAACCCCTACTCTTCATTTCTCTGTATATTTCAGTACTCCTCTTCTTCTCTCTCTTCTCTCTATTTCACTACCAACTTTCTCTGTTTCTCTTGCTTTGGCCACACCTGTGCTCTCTTCACTGGCAGTATTGCATCTCATATCCCTCTTATATTACACCAAAAAACACTCGCACGCAAAATCACTGTAACCCAATTCCTCAAAATTTCCTCTTCCTATCGTCAACCATACAAATTAGCCACACAGCAATCAATAACAAACACCCACTTCTCTGTTTTTCTCTGCTAGAATGGAGAACTCTTCACTTCCCAAATCTTCCTCTAATACGATTCTGACACCATTGCCAGACATGGGTTATCCTCAAAAACACATGCATGTCCCAATGACCACCTTGTTTTCTTCAAATACAACTGGACCACATGTAATTTCTCAGAGCTTTCAGACCAGCTCCTTAGCAACCAACTATGAAGGCTTGTTATATCCTAATTATGTTCAGACCCATCAATCTGGTGCTTCATATCCTTTAATTGAGTACGGCGATTTCTCTGTAGAAGGGGTGTCCAGTTTGGATACACTTTGGGTACGTAAAGGAAGGCTTTTGAATGCATGGACAACCAAAGTTGCTAGAAGTAAAAGAAAAATGGCTCGCCAAAGAAGCCTATCTTTTAGTAGACTTAATAATTCTGCTTCTTCTTCATCTTCTTCTTCTTCTTCTTCTTCTTCTTCTTCTTCGGCTCATCAAGGTGATGCAAATGGAATTGTTCTTTCTTCTGTTGCTACTGATCATGCGCCGAACAACAATAGCACCAATTCCAAAAGATCAAAACCCCTCTACAACTTTTTCACACCAGATAATAAGGTTCGCTTTTATGTAATTGGTTTTCTTAAATCTTAATTTAAATTATATATTTTATTCATTGATGACATTTTTAATTCCTTTATTTTTTTTTTCCTTTCAATTTGGTTTCCTGATAACCAAGTTTCGGAGTTACAGAAATTGAGAGTTCTACTGAAGAAGGAGTTGAAGAATAGTGTTGTTGGGTCTTTGGGAAGAATTGTTCTCCCTAAGGTCAGTTTTACATGTATTATTATAGAACAGTTGTAGAGGATATATAAAAAAAGGGATAAGGCTACTTAAACTATAAAAATAACGTAATATATATCATGCTAATATATTTTTATTTACTAATAATTAACACAATTATCATCTAAATATTTCTTATTGAAAGCAAACCCTCTTGTAATATATTGAAGTTTAACTTTAATTAACTCCACTCAATTAAAATAAAATTAATTTCAATATTGTTCTCTATCAATTAGATTTATTGTTATAAATTTTATGAATATTATTTAAAAGGAGAAAATTATACAATTAGTTTTACTTTTAATTTATCTCGGTAAAAAAACATATATTCATATTTTTAGGAATTCAAAAAAATATATTCATTTAAGTTATGAAAAATTTAAAAATATATTTTTTAAAAGATTAAAAGTAAAATTTTATGTACATACAATTAAACAATTTAAAAAAGTAATTTAAAAAAAAAATCAAGGTGTTGCTTGTTTCCTCTTCTCTGTTTCTATCATCTACTTTTTCTTTTCTTTTTCTGAGAGAAGATTGATGCAGGAAAAAGAGGAGTAAAATGACCAACCAATATGAATTCTTTGATTTTGCTCTTATTGACTACTCTGAAAACACATGATAGTGATCCAGACTACCCAATAACTAATCCCTCCTGACTTCTCGACTTTTGCACAAAGAAACAATAAACAAGTCAAAAAAATAAAATAAAAAATAGTACTTCTTTCTAGTTATTATAATTATAGCTATAATTAATAATTAACAAAAATAATACTTTGTAATTAATACTACATTTTTTATTTGATGAAATTAATAGCACCTATATAGAAAAGAGCCCAATTCACATCATTTCCATGTAGCAAGTAAACTGAGGTTATTTAGCGCTCAAAAAAATAAAAGTTTAATTTTGCTTGAAGTCTGTGATATTCAAGCTGACTTTTTCCTGTTTCATTATCAATTATTCATTTCCAGAGGGAAGCAGAGGAAAACCTTCCAGATCTATATGATAAGGAGGGCATTCTCGTAGTGATTAGAGAAGTATATTCAAACCAGGACTGGATCTTAAAATACAAGTGAGTATATATATTGGAGCCCATTTATTTGCATAAAGCTTTCCTGTAACGGTGATTTACGTGACAGTCGGGTCGATGTAGTTGCATCCTTTTTTTCTTAATTTAAGATTATGTGTTACATAAATTCTTACGAAACAAATTAATATAAATAAATTTTTTTTTACAACAATTTGATGGGTATAGAAGTGTTTAAATTAATTAGTTAAAGGTTAATCACTACATATTTTCTTGAAACTCTGATTCATAATTATGTCAAAATAAAGGGTTTAATAATTTGTTATTTTTATAATAGTTTAGTTTGTTTGTTTTGAAAAAATAATATTACAAAAATAAATGATTAATTATCTTATTTTATTTGTTTTTCGTCTTTTTTTTAATTATTATTAAAACGTTGTTTTTATAAATTCTTTTAAAAATAGACAATAATTATTATAAAATTAATAAAAAATAAAATAATTTTTGAAAGTTGATTAATTTTCTTTCTAGCATTAATTCTTAGTAATAATAAAAATAACTAAATAACTAAATTATTATAAGAAGTATAACCAAACAATTACGGTTGCATTAATTCGTATCTTAATTAGTATAACAAACAAACGACTGCGTGTCAATGGAGTGTCATGTGACTTAGCGTACCCAATACTAAAAGCAGTTTTTGTGTATTGATTTAACACAGATACTGGTGTAATAACAAAAGTAGAATGTACGTTCTAGAAAACACAGGTAAATAACCAATTTATTAATTTTTAGTCAATCTTTTGAATTATTTTACTTCTCTGTCTTTCCACATTAAGTTTACTAACAGAGCTTTTTCAATGAAACAGGAGAATTTGTACAGAAAAATAGGCTGGAAATTGGAGATTCCATTACTCTTTACGAGGATGAATGCAAGAATCTCGTGAGTTTTACTCCCTTAATACCCAACTTGTTCAAATCTAAACAAAGAATTTGAATTTTGGAAAAAAAAAATATAGAAAAGTTCACTCAATAATACTGCATAACGACAATATTGCACTTAGCCTTTTCTTCTCTTTTGGAAGGTAGAAAAGAGAATTAAAACATATTAGGAAGGTTCATAAATGGGCAAATTAAAGTAGAAAAAGTAGGGCCATATATACTCCTTTTTTTTTTTTTACAACAATTCCATTTTTTCTTATGTATTATCATACTTTTTTCTTTTCCTATTTTTTTTTTAATCATAAAGCTTACAATTAAGAATAAACTGAGTGCTTCATCTAGTTTCAAGAAGATTAAAAACACATAAAATACCATTTAACATATGTTTTAAAAAAATCCTTTTTATTAAATGACAAGCTTATTTAACTAGTTTCAAAAATAACCTCCAACCTCCCACCTATCCTACCCCTACCCTTACCCTTACCCTTACCCCTATCAAGTGTGACATACGATTAAGAAAATATATATTTAAAAAAATATTAAAATAATAATAAAATAGCATCCATAAAACTTATAATCATAAAAATGAAACTCTTAAAAAAAAAACTTTGTACATCAATTATTTAACTTTGAACGTCATCCATCTAGTTAGACGTCGTTCTAATTAAAGTACGACCATTTAAGTCCCTTAAATATTGAATGAAACTCGTTCAATGTTAATGGAATGTTATTTTTATTTATACATTTTTAAGTTGTTATTTTTTTATAATTTTTCAAAAATATTTTATTAAAAAAAACATATATTTCATAATATTTGTACAAAAACAAGTTCTTTTAATTATATACACATTCATAATGAGTGTCTCTATAGGGAGGATGGACATGCTTGTTACTAAAAATTACATGATTATTGTGTCAAATGTTATTAAATGAGTTAAACTATTTTAATCAGAGTGATTATTTTTCATAATAGAAATAATAACTTGATACGTAAAACAACTGAAATCAGACACAAACAACATAGGTATCATATAACTAGATTAGAATGAATCGTATTGGATCTGATTTAGTGATAATTTGAATAGATCTATTATTCAAAAAATTCAATTTGATCTATTTTGATCTATGAATCTAATGAATTGGATCAGATGGATCACATCATGCATTACTTTGTAGATCAATGGATATCCATGACTTGATTTAAATTGTTCCAAAAAAATTATTTTTTTGTAAAATTAAAATATTATTTGATGTGGTGCATTACATATTTTAGATTAATAAAAACAATAAAAAATAAAAGACCATTATATATTATTGGACACTTTTTATCTTTTTTCCATAAAATTTATTACATATTGATAATAAATACACTTCAATTTTTATTTAATTTTTTATTAATGTTATAATGCTTTTATAATAAGTTTTTTAGAGTATTAACTTGATCTATATAAAATTTTAAATAGAGCATAATTTACACACTCATTCAATTAAATCGATAAGATTTCATTTTATTTACAAATAGAAAAATAAAATTTGAGTTAATTACTCAAAAATAAGAAAAAAATAATATCATTTATTATAAATATAAGAAGAAATAAAAAGATATGAATATGATGATATTTGAATTTTGATTTAATAAATTTTAAATAATAATATATAGATTTATAAAAATTATAAGAGAGGAGAAGTTAGATTTATAAAAATATAAGAGATGAATTTTAAAAATGATTATTCATCATAATATTTTTAAAATAAATAGCTATGAAAGCTAGGTAAATATGTTGAAAATATTTGATTTTCTTAGTTCTAAAATCAAAATTTAAAAAAAAAATTAGATTTAGATCGATCCATCTTGATCTGATTCGATTCAAAAGTGATTTGTTTTGATCAAATCTATAGTGTATCACAGAGAACAAAAATCCAATGAAACTTTTTATCATCCCTACACTTCCTTCTCAAGTAATGAAACTTTAATTTTCCTATTCTCGTGTTAAAATTAGAGCATTGTCATTCCTATTATAATAAATCTATCAATAGTGGTATAAAATAGGATAGGATGTTTCATTGATTCTTGAAACAATGCATGAATTTTATTAAATTACATGTGGTTCAATTTAATTTTTTATGGGATGAGATAGTAATGAAATGATATTAATTAAAATATTTTATTTGTTTCAAATAGGTATAATTAAGATAAGTAAAAAATTAAAATACAATAAAAAATATGAAACATGATTATTTATAACATGAAAATTTAACAAGAAAAATGATGAAATATTATATTTAAAACTATAATTTAAATGATACTAGATTGGAAGATATTTAAATGAATTAGATAACTTTGTACCACGAAGTATTAAAAATAAAACTTGAGATGAGATAATACAATTCATTTTATATCACTACATATTAATCTAAAGTTTTTTACTAAATATAATTATCCATACTTAGCTATTGTTATTTTTTGTTTTTTTTTTTAATTTTGTTAGACTCATCAAATAATATTATATCATATTATTTTAAAAAAAAATTAAAATGATAGACTTTTCCTTAAAAAGGAGAGCATTTAATTGATTTGAGAGATTTTAAAAGAGCTGTACATTTGTATAAGGTTTACTTTTTAAAGATGCTTATGCACTCTTAAAAACTTTAGATTTTTACAATATATAAGTATTTTATGCGATAAACTTTATTGAGTTGTTTAGAAAAGTGATAAGTGAGAATGAAAATGTAGAAGGAAAATTAAAAAAAAAATATAAATGCACACAAATTTATAATCTTTAAGAGTATTATTATATATCATAATTATAATTAACATATTAAAATTTTATTAAATACAATTATATTTATCAATAATATTATACTATATAATAATTAATAAATATTTTTTGTGTACTTACTAATAACATTTTTTTCTGTAAAGCATTAAGATGAGTCCCATCACATGTGTTTATTAAGCTTAAAATTTTCACATATTTTTAACCCATAAATTTTCATATTTATAAAAATTCGTAAGTTTTTGAAAAAATTTAAAACATGACTGAAAACATACCTCGATTTTTAAAAACTATAAAATTTTAATCGATATACATAAATATTATCACCAATCTTCATAGAATAACTTTTACATGAGCTAGATCAATGGATAACATGTAACACCTCATCTTTTATTATTTTACATATATACAGTCTCAAAACACTAGTTTGCTTGATAGGTGCTATTTCTGTCTACCATAATTATTTATTTGGATCATGCAAAAGCTATTTACTGAATCGTAAAAACTCCATGTGCCATGAAATTCATCATCCAACATTAAAATATCAATTATTTAATTGTATAAAATAAAATAAGTTACTTCATCATATCTTCTTATACCTGCAAATTAATTATTTAATTAGTACTCATGTTGTATCACAATCATTATATTCACTATTATTTTTTTAATTATAAATGGAAACAGTACGTCTCCATAAGGAAAGCAGAGAAAGCAAACCAGGACGAGCTGAAATACCAACAAAATTATAGAAGCTGCACTAAAACAAATTACATCGCAACTGATCTCCAATATGCCAGCTTTAACACAAAAGCGATCTTCTTTAAAGAAGCTAAAGACGCAGAAGAAGAAGCATCACTAGCTATACTTCGACATGACAAAGTTCAACCACAAGCTAATAAGATTAATGCTTTTGAAGAAAGAACATTATCAAAGTATTCATCCAAAATAGGAGTAGAAGTAGTTGATGAGGCCTCATTACATATTAAAAGTAAAATGAAGGATGCAGATCTATTGGACGACTTCTATGGAGACCTTGGGAATCTTCCTGAAGTGCATTCCTATTATTACAATTATACTACCATATTTGATTACATGCATTAATATCAACAATATTGACTAACTCTTCATCGTCCAAACTACAACCATATATATAGGTGAGCCTTTTATTTTTTTTCCACCTTTCTCTTCCCCTCTTAGATTTGAGACAAGTGAGAAGAGAATTAAAGGAGTAGGATTATTAAGAATTATATATTATTGTATTTTTTCTCAAATTATGTATGAGTATGATGAATTTTCGTATTTGTTTCCTTCTTAGAATAAGAATTTTCTTACAATATTAATCAACATTGGTACATTCAATCCTAAAAGTTCAATATTAAAGAAATATAAGTCTCATATTATTTATAAACATTACATTAGTATATTTTTTAACCATTGTGAACATTCTTTTTATACTAATATCCACTTAAAGTATGGATGTTTTGACCCAATAAGTTGTATTTTTAATCCATTTTTATTATATACTAATTCTATTTAGTCACTTGTCTTTCTTTTTGCAATGCATGTGTTTATTTTTGATAAGGGAGGCCTATTAACTATTTTTTTTCTTTATCCATTGATCGATTGAAGTTCTGATATCATGTAAATTTTATATAGTGCATAAATCATGAGTCATCTATTCTTAAAATGTTAACTTCAAAAGAAGGTAAGTCTCATACTACTTATAAACATTATACTAGTATCTTTCTTAATCAATGTGAGATATTCTTTTTATACACTAACATCTTGGATATTAGTTTATATTTTTGATACTTAATTATGAAATATAAGTTATGATATGAAACTTTTATTATCTTGTATTATAAAAAATATTTTTTTATATTTGAGTTTTATGTAAAAAGTGTATTGTCTACAAATGTGCATGACCCAACCTAGATTGAGTTTCGTTTTCAAAAAATTCCTTTCTTTTGCTTCTATTATAGGCAAATTGAGCATGATAGCAAGCAACATTTGCAATGGAAAAAGGCTTCAAATATTAGTTTTGATGTGAAGGTTTTGTTTGGTGCTTGGATACATGAAAACCCTTTTATTCCTACATCAGTTGAGATAAGAGATATGTTTCGTCTAGATAAACAATCGCAGGATGTAGTAGATGGTAGAAATGATGCCCAACCAAGAAATTCATGCCATGTGAGGCAGCCATCCAATGGAGGAAAATGTTATTATAGTGGTTGCAAATCCCTTTTTGAATAAAATTTGAAGATGGATAATATTGTGGCACAAGTTAGTGATCAATGGTATAGGTCCAAAATGGGATGTAGTAGTTGATATTGCTAATGACCCAAATAATCAAGAGATGCCCTATGTGGCCATGCCTTCTTATGCAACTTATGTGCTTCCTATTGGCTCCACGAGCAAAACATAAAATTATGAACCACGAGCTATTGTAAAGAGTGAATTGCATCAAGATGAGTGAAAAACTACATTCAAGACAAAAGAAGGATCGTAAAAGTGGCTAGTGATGTCTTTTGGATTATCAAATGCACCTAACACATTCATGCAACTTATAAACCATGTCTTGAAGTCATACATTAGCAAGTTTGTAGTTGTTTACTTTGATGACTTCCTAATTTATAGTCAAACACAAGAAGAAAATTTTGAGCAATTAAAGAAGGTACTCACTGTTTTGAAGGAAAATAAGTTTTATCTTAATTTGAAGAAATGTAGCTTCTTGACCAATAAATTGGTATTCCTAGGTTTTTTCATCACTGCCAATAGAATTGAAGCTGATAAGGAGAAAGTATGTGCAATTCAATATTGGTCAACTCCCAAAACTATAACCAAAGTTCAAAGCTTCCATGGGTTAGCAACCTTCTACTGAAGGTTCATTAAGAACTTTAGCACTATTATTGCCCCAATTTACCGAATGCCTAAAGAAAGGAAAGTTCAACGGGAAAGAACAAGTTAAAAAAGGATTCCATTACTAAAAAAGAAGCTGACTTATACACCAGTGTCTACATTGCTAGACTTTGATAAGATCTTTCAAGTAGCGTATGATGCCTCGGTAGTAGGAATTAGAGCTATTCTATCTCAAGAAGAGCGATCGATGGCTTACTTTAGTGAAAAGTTTAGTGGAGCACGACCAAGATTATCTCATCAAAAGGGAGTTCGTTTTGTTCACTAATCATGAGGCATTGAAGTTTATCAACTGTCAAACTAAGCCCAGAAGGATACATGCCAAGTAGATTTCCTACCTAAAAAAATTTCCTTTTGTTCTAAAACACAAGTCTAGTCAACCTAATAAAATGGATGATGCATTGAGTCATAAGGCAACCTTATTGGTCACTTTAAGCACTAAATTTGTATGGTTTGAAAATCTTAAGGACATATTTGTTGAAGATGAAGATTTTAAGAACCTTTGGGAAAAGCTTCAATTGAAATAAGATGTAGGAGACATGCACATATACGAGGGATACTTGTTTTGAGGTACCCAACTTTGTATCCTTGGGACTTTACTAAGGGAAAAAATCATTCAAGACTTACATGTTGGAGGACTAAGTGGACGTCTTGGAAGAGACAAGACCATTGAACTTGTTGAAGAAAGGTACTTCTAGCCTTAGTTGAAAAGAGATGTTAGCAAGTTTGTCCAAAGGTATTATATATGCCAAACATCCAAAGGACGAGCTGAAAAACCAAATTATATACACCTTTACCCATCCCTAAAATCATTTGGGAAGATTTATCCATGTATTTTATGCTAGAACTTCCCAAGTACTTAATGAGGGTGTAGCCTCAACTTTTGTTATTGTTGATATGTTTTCCAAAATAATGTATTATATCTCATGTTGCAAAACAACAGATGTATCAAATATTGTAAAACTCTTTTTCATAAAGATTGTTCATCTACCTAGAATTCCATGAACAATTACTTCAAATTAAGATATAAAGTTTCTTTCTGATTTTTGGAGGTCATTATGGGCATGTTTTGATACATTATTCAACTTTAATAGCACTGCACATCCTTAAACTGATGATCAAATAGAAATAATGAACCAAACACTTGGCAACATGATTCATTGTCTTTGTAATGAAAAACCAAAGTATTGGGTCCTTACTCTTGCATAAAATGAGTTTTCCGTCAACAGTATTATGCATAGTTCAACTGGTAAGACCCCATTTGAGGTTGTATATGTGAAAGCTCCAAAGCATATGTTGGATTTGGTTAATCATCCAAGGATTCATGGGAAAAGCAAAGATGTCCATGAAATAGAAAATAAGATTTAAACTATTCATTTAGAAGTTAAATAAAAGCTATAGTGTCTAATGCCAAGTATAAAGAAACATCCGACAAACAAAGAAGAAAGAAAGTTTATCAAGTATGAGACATGGTGATCGTATTTTTGCAAAAGAACTCTTTATTATTGGCACATACAACAAGCTAAAGGATAAGAAACATGAGCCATATTGAATACTGAAAAGGATCGATGATAATTCATACATTGTGGACTTACCCAAGGATATGGCCATTTCAATAATGTTCAATGTATCAAATATTTATGACTACCACTTATCAGAACCACTCTATCCAAAATAAAACTCAAGGTGAGTTTAAAACAAGTGGAGAGGACTAATATCAAATGGATACAAAAAGAAAAGAGAAAGTAGTTTATTTTATTTAGAGTTCTACTAGAGTAATAGTTTATTTTATTTAGAGTTCTATTTCTTATGTACTACTAGAGTCCTACATAAAAACCTTTATTTAGAGTTCTTTTTTGTTTGTATTACTAAAGTCACATATAGAAACTTTATGAACTATTTTAGGGATTTTTTAATTATAAATAACTAGGCTCTATGCACCAACTTAGTAATATGAAATAACTGATCTTCTTTCTTTTTCTCTTATTCCTAATATTTTAGAAATAATTCTTCTTTCTTCCATTTGGAAGTTGAAATCCTCTTATCTGTGAGATAGATAAATATCTTTAAGCTAGTCCTACTCTAGAGTTCCTAGAGTGCTCGTCTAAACATAGATAACATAGCTAGGCTTGTCCTATTTTAGATTTTCTAGAGTGCTTTCCTAGATAATAGTTTCCTTGTGTTTGTTTCATAACACAAATACGAGGACCTCTTGCTAGAGAGTGAGTTTGGGTAGTTTAAACTTTGTTAATCTCTTTCTTATTTCTAAAGTGTTTTCATATTATTGATACATTCATGCTTCCATCATGTGTCACATCCCTAAGTCTGATTTGAATTTGGTGATATCCGCACGTAGGTCAATTTTTGAGAATATGGCTGGTCTAGAAAGCATATCAAGCATGTCACCAAGAAGTGGTATTAGAAACTTGTTTTTTATTATTATCTTATTAATAGCTTGATTGTTCATACACATACGTTAATCTTCACCCTTCTTTAGAACTAGTAGGCTGGTACTATACATGGACTCATACTTTCTTGAATCATCCCTACGTTATAACTTTTTTTTTGGAGAATTTCACTCTCTTTTAGACTTAGATGATGATGAGTTGGGAAGGCTTGCTTTTGGAATAAGATCAATGTGGTGTTGGATACCTCTCATTGGTGGTAGTCCAGTTGGCAGCTCTTTTGTTATAATTTCTTCAAACTCATCAAGGTTTGTTTGTACATGGGTAGGAACGGTTGAATTTGACATGACTTCTTCTGCAAAGAATAATTCTCAAGATATTACAAGGAATGGTTTTCCCTCTACTTTAGAAAATTTGGGTACATCTTCTTTTTCTAGTAAAGAAGCCAAAGAAATGTTTTTTTCCTCCCCAATGGAATAGATAAATATTATCTCTACCTTTGTAGGTTGCATTCACATCGTATTGTAATGGTTTACCCAATAATATGTGACATGCATCTATATCAACAACATTGCATAAAACTTCATCCTTGTATGATTTTCCAATGGAAAATGTGATTCGACATATACGATTTACTTATATTTATCCTCTCTTTTTTATCTATCAAATTCAATGATAGGTGTGGTTTGATTTTTAATTTAAGTGCCTCCATAAGAGCTTTAAAAACAATATTTTTTCTACTTCCTTTATCAATAATTACATCATAAAGTTTGTTATTGATTAAGCAATGAGTGCTAAAGATATTGTATCTTTATTTTTCTTGCTTTGGTTATAAGAGGAGTTGACAAACACGTTCCTCTTAATCCACTTTAGCAAAATTGGCACCTTCATAGTCATCATAATTTGGTCTTTCCTCATGATTTTCATATTCTTGCTCCACCAAGTTGACTACTTATCTCTTTGGGCATTGGTTAGAATGATCACCTACTTGTTAGCATTTATAACATTTTATGGTGTTGGGTATCCATAAGGGTTCCATGAAGGATTACGAGATATGTTTTCCTCTGATTGAATTTACTTTGTTTTTGATGTGCCATCCTCAAGTGCTTTTCCTTTGTTATGTATTAATTGGCCTAGTTATTTCAACTAATATCCTTGGTGGAGCTTGTGATCTTATACTTGAACTTGTCTTACCTAACGACATCACCACTTTGAGGGCTATTGATAACTCTATGTTTTAGAGTTATTTTGTCCAATTTATTAATTATAATTGTTATGTTCTTAAAGTTTTTAGTTAACTTTAAGTTTCTAAATTATTATTTGGTGTTAGTTTTGTAAGCAATTATATTTTGAGAGAAAAGGAAAAAAATTGAATTAAAAAAGGACTTAAATGTAAATAACAAAAGTTGAAAATTTAAACCTCTTTTGTGCAAAAAAAAATGAGTCTCACACTCAGATGGAACAACGCACGTCACCCACCGTTAGATTAAATAATGAACAGTCTAGATCGCACGTGTTCTCCACCCTCCACGTGAGAGAGTCATGAAGTGGGGTCCAAATTTTCTACATAGCCTAGCATGTAGAATTCCCTACAACGTAGTCCACCGAAGCTTCATGCACCCTCGTGTCTTGCCCAGCCCACATACACCACATTTTTTATTCTCCTACCAGCGAATCAAAGCTCATCATGTGTCATACGTAGTGTAACAAAAACTCAGAAAATTGCTTTAGCAGCCCATCTTATTTTGCATGCCTCTTTTGTAGCAATTTGGTGTGAATTTTTTATATAACACATAGAGAGCAAAGAAAGAGGGTGATAGAGGCCTTTTTCTTGTTTTAGTTATAGAGGGCATTTTTATTGTTTTGTTACGGAGAAAACTAGGAGAACGAGGAGGCAAAGGAGTAACTCCATTTTTTCTCCCTCATTTTTTTCGTTTTCTTTTCTGTCTGAAACACACACACAAATGTATTTTTTTTATTTGAATATTGAGTTAGCAACTCTTGAATATTGGGGAATTCTTGAAGACTATTGTGCAAGACTTTGAAGTGGAATATTGCTTGGAGATTGAGGAATCATCAAAGAGTTTCTTCTAATCCCTTTGTCTTTTGATTTAATTTTTCTTAGATGTCTAAATATTCTTGTAATGTGATTTCAATATTTGCTATGAACTAAATTATTTGTTCTAGGGTTGCAATGTAACTTACATTATGAAGCTTGAATTAATTATTTTTGAATGATTTGTGGGATGTTTCTTTTAATTTGTTTATTCTATTTGTGCTTAATGCCTTTGATTGTTGGAAGATTAATCAATTGATTTGTGAACCCTAATGAACTTGGAAAAGGAATTTTTGTGTTTTTCTCTTGGATAGAATAACATATATAAGGAATAAGAATATACCTTTATTGCATGTGTAGCTATTAAGAACTTTGACCTTAATGAATCTTTGGTAAATTTAATTCTTATAGGAATATAGTGAATTAATTTAGTGAGATGTGTCTTTTTGTTATCAGAAGAGACATGTGGATAAATTAGGAGTTCTTGGTTGACAAATTAAATGCGAGAACATAAATCAAAAGAAAATAATATGATTCAAGTGGATTAATTTGGTGAAATTACAATCCTAGATTTTTCTTCAAGTGTTAATCTCATATATTGTTATTTAGAATTAGTTTAGTTTAACTCTATCCAAATATCGATTGTTTGGAAAAAAAATCAAGTTAAGATAGTTTTAGTACTTAACAAAGATTAGTAACAAATCTTCATAGGAACGATAGCGTATTTATCACGTACTACTTGTGACCGTGTATACTTGCATGTTGATGTTCTTTTAAGATACCAACAGCCACGTTGTAGGCATTAGTGGCTATATATATTGGATGCAAGGATACTTGATTTTGTATTGGTAGACGGAGTCCACAAATATAACGTGTAATTTGTTGTGCTTCAGATTTTCCCAAATTATTTCAAGTAGATAAATGATGGAATTTTTGGTATACTCTTGAACTGAACAATTTATTTATTTGTAATTTTGATGTTTTTGAAATAATATTTGCTCATAATCTATTTTTATGGAGTTGGTTCCACCATACTGAAGCTCATCCTTTGAGTCGGTAGGCTACTAGCTTGACTTGTTTTTCCTCTAGAATGCTCATAACATGAAAGAACTATTCCAGCTCTAAGATCCAATTAAGAAAATCCTCGATATTCATGTTACTATAGAAAATAAGACGGTCAATTTTGAGACAATAATCTTGTGTTTCTTGGTATCTTTGGCAACATCCTTATCTGGCTCGACCTCCAAAATAATCTTATTCTAAATATTCATCACTAGAACTATCAGTGAGAGCTACATGTCTTCTTAAATGTATTAGATCAAGAAGTCTTCTTAGGGGTAATCCTTCAACTTGTCTTTTGGGCAGTATTGGCTCAATCCTATCTCCATATGAACCCTTTACTTCTTGGGCTTGGACTTGAGGCCTATTTTCATTATTAGTTAGTTGAGCAATGACTACAGTAAGATCCTTTATTTGGTATCGAGTTTCTTCAAAAAATTATTGATATTCTTCTTACGTCACTTGATTATGCTCTATTCTCCCAAGCTAAACTTGGTTATGATACCACCTGATATAGGATGGAAGTGCGAATGTACCAATAGTATAGAAATACTTAAGAAATAAGAAAGAGATGAGAAAATTTTAGACTATCCAGACTTACTCTTTGGCATGCGGTCCTTGTATTTCTGTTATGTAACAAACACAAGGAAAATATTATCTAGGTAAGCACTCTAACAAATATAGAATAGGATAAGCCTAGCTATCACTACTACAAAAAAGGGTATAAAAGTCGGTTAAAAACCGACTTTAAACAAATTTAAAGTCGGTTCTCTGAACCGACTTTAAATTCAGAGACTTAAATTGTAAAGTCGATTCACGGCATGAACCGACTCTACACGTAAAGTCGGCTCACGGCATGAACCGACTCTACATTTTATTTGTTTCAATTTTTATTTTTATTTTTCGTATAACAGTATATATAAATAACATAAAAACACTAAAATATAAATAATAATACAACAAATAATTAACAATATAAATATATTTAATTACTTAATAATTAAATTTATTACAAAATCAAATAATGCATATAAATAACTTCAATTACAAATAAAATAATGTCGTCAAATTATGCCATCGAGTAAGCTTGGTTGGCTTAGAATCTTGATTGGCCTTCACAAGCATTATGGCAAAAAAAAAGCTGATCCATATAACAAATATTCTCCTACATACATGAGCACGTAAAACATCCATCAAAAAAGTAGTCTAAACTTCAGACGTACGAATGAAGAAATTAAATCATTATAAATATTACCATAAAAAAGAGATTAGCACGTACAACGACATTCGATGAACTCATATTAGCATTATTAATCATTTGTCTATATATGAAGTTATCTGGAATCTCTACTACTATTTTTTAATGTTATATATAATGAACTCTAAATATGAAATCAATTGCATGTAACTTCGATTTCTTGGCTAAGCTTGTGTGAGTTTTGGTGCCCTTAAACATATGGAACACGTTCATATGCACCAAAACTCATACAAATCAAGAAACAAATCGGACCGACGTACACCTGATTTGTACATTTAGAACTCATTATATATGATTAAAAATACTAGCAGAGATTCCAGATAAATTCATATTTATAAACAATGCATTCCCCTAAATACATGAGCATATATATGATTAATCATCATCAACCAAGTGATTTCAGACACAAGAATAGATATAGAAGGCCAAATCATTAAAAAATTTACTGTTATGTTGTCATATGCTATTCAAGATCATCAGAATCTTCTCCTGATTCTTCTTGCGATGATATAATTTGAACCATGTGTTCTGCCCATTCCTCTCGTAAATCATCAAAAATTTGCTGATCGTAACCCGTCTTGTTCCAACCAAAGAACTACATGTATTCAAAATCAAAATAAGAATATGATTTCATTTATTTACAAAAACAAACTCAAATATGTTAAAACTTGTATGTATATGGGTAAAATATATTACCACATCATCAATTGGAATTTTGATATTTGTGATGATTTCACTCATAAACTTCATGACATAATAACCACACATGACTCCATTATTTTGTTGTGGAACCTACAAAAAAAAAGTGCATGTATACATGAATTTTCATATTCAAACATATTTATTATTTAATTGTAAAATTAATAAAATTATTAATATTGAATTGTACATACCATAACTTTTGTCCATATAAGCTTATGAGATTTTTTAAGGACAATGCCCCTAAACTTGTTCCACAACCTCCATGCCCTATCAAGGTATAAAACGATTAGTTTTTATTAAATATTACAAAAAATAATAGAAAAAACTAATATGTAACTAAATATAACTCTTACATTTCAACAACTGCTTTTGTATCTTTACTCAGTTCTATGGAAGCTGAGTCACAGTACCAAGCATGATTATTGAACATATCAATGATTACCAACATCCAATGATCTTGGCCTTGTTCAAACCTTAATGGCCAAGGGATTATCAACTTTTGATTTCTGCTAAGCGTTAATGCTCTATCACATAATTGTTTAGCTCTGATGCTAACATCCTTCTCTTGATATTGATTGACATATGAAGAATCATAGAACATTGCTAAATGTGATGAGTGATTATGTTGAAGTCGATAATAGCAAGCCCTATATATGTATATATATAATTAGATAATATAAATATAATTATATATGTTCTGCATAAATAAAAGAAAACTAACTAGATTGAGGACTCACCTTGTCCACACTTGAATTATACTTAAATTGATCATTTGATATTCAGATATTTGCAACAAGCACTCGATCGATATATAAGTTTGGCCGATGTCTACACCAGAAATTTCAATAGGAAGTGGCACAGTCCATCCATCATGCATAGGGTTACCTATTTGGATCATGTGACGTTCTAAGAATAACTTGTGCGTAGGATTCCCAATTTCAGTGCAACCACTAAAGTATTCAGAACAAAACTCAATGACCTCTTCAGCAATGTAGCATTCCACCATGCATCATTCAGGTCTATATCTATTATTTACATATCCTTTAAGGACTTGCACATATCTCTCAAAAGGATACATCCACCTTAAGTAAGTAGGACCACATAATTGAACCTCTCGAACTAAATGAACACATAAGTGAATCATTATATCGAAGAAAGAAGGAGGAAAATATTTTTCAATTAGACACAAAGTTTCTACAATTTCTTTCTGTAAAGAATTTAACTCGCCAATTGATATAGATTTCTTGCATATTGTATTGAAGAATGAACAAAGCTGAATTATTGATATTCGAACATGTTTTGGAAGAATTGATCTAATAGCAACTGGTAATAACTGTTGCATTAAGATATGACAGTCATGTGATTTCAATCCATACAGTCTCTTATCGGTGATAGACACAAAATTTCTTAAGTTGGATGTGTAACCATCAGGAACTTTCACACCTTCCAAACATTTACAAAACACATCCTTCTCTTTTGTTGACATTGTATATGATGCTGGTGGCAAGTATGTTCGATTCTTATCATTTTCCACCCTTGGTTCCAATTCAGGTCGTATGCCTAGTTTCTTTAAATCCAATCTTGCTTTAATGCCATCCTTTGTTTTTCCAGGTATATTAAGTAAAGTGGCAATCAAGATTTCACATACATTCTTCTCAATGTGCATGACATCTAAGATGTGACGAATGTGTAGGTCTTTCCAATAAGGCAATTCCCAAAATATTGATTTTTTTTCTAACAACCATTCGGTTCAAAATCTTTTTCATTTTCACCAATTTCATTAGTTGACCTCCTTCGTTTCCCAGACTTGGTGATTTTTTTTTCATCTTTCCATATCGTTTGAATGTCATCCCATTCAATTGCCTTAATATCTCAATACCTCGCAAAGGTCGAGTTGCATGATCATGATCTTCTTCACCATCGAACGGTTTCTTTTGGTATCTAAACTTGTGTCCAGATGGCAAAAATCTCCTATGTCTTCTATAAGACATCTTTCGTCCGTGAACAAGATACTTTGCAGAAGTTCCATCACTACATATAGGACATCCCTTGTAACCTTTTGTTGCATGTCCTGATAAGTTTCCATAGGCAGGAAAATCATTAATTGTCCATAAAAAGACCCCCTTCAAGTTAAAGTATTCTTCTTTATATGCATCGTAAACATTTACACCATCATTCCACAACGTCTTTAAATCATCTATCAGAGGCTGCAAATATACATCAATATCAACACCGGGTTGTTTCGGTTCTGAGATCAATAATGTTAACATCATGAATTTTCTTTTCATACACAACCAGGGAGGAAGGTTGTATGTTACCATAATTACTGGCCAACAACTATATCTACTACTGAGGGAACTATGTGGATTAATTCCATCAGCAGCAATGGCAAGACGCAGATTGCGCAGATTAGATGAAAATTGAGGAGATAAATTATCTACTACTTTCCAATTTGGAGAATCACAAGGATGACGTAGCACCCCATCATTAGATCGATTATCTGAATGCCAAGTCAACATCTTTGATGTATATTTACTATTGAACAACCTTTGAAAGCGAGGGATCGGAGGAAAGTACCAAAGAACCTTTGCAGGCACGCCTTTCTTATGTGTTGTACTCTCATTTGTACCATGCTTCCATCTCGATTCTTTACACATAGGACAATCATGTAATGTCTCATATTCATTTCTATAAAGAATGCAATCATTAGGACAAGCGTGAATCTTATGATATTCCATGCCAAATCGACTAAGAGATTTCTTCACTTCATACATTGAAGATGGCAATTCAATACCCTTAGGAAACATATCGACTAGTAGATTTAGTAATTCTGTGAATCCCTTGTCAGAAAAACCATGTTTTGCCTTGACATTGTACAAATGAACCAATCTTGACATCTTAGTGTATTTTTTGCATTTTGGATACAACGGTTTTTCGGCATCTTCTATAAGTTTATTAAAGGTTTCGGGATCATCCTCGCGTAATTCATCTTCAACACCACGAAACATATTTTCTGTCTGTACATTATGATATGATGTATGTAATCCACCCACATTCTTATTATACTTTTCTCCATGAGTATTATCAATATTTTTTCCATGATAATACCAACATTTATAGCTCAATAGAATACCATTACAGATAAGGTGATACTTAACCTCATCAAATTCATGAAATCGCTCATTTTTACATTTAACGCATGGGCATCGAATCATACTACTTCTAGTATTACTAGTTCTACAAGCAAATTCCATGAAACTTTCAACTCCAGAAATATAGTCTTGCTCAATTCTACACTTTGACATCCAAGATTTGTCCATTTTCTATTAATGACATTAATTAAACATATTACTTAATTATGTATTATTATATATAAATTTCCTAATTATTAGAATATATATCAAAACATACATAATGCAAAATAGTTATCATTTTAATCATTTTACAAAACCATTTATATACAAATTAAAAAATAAGCAGTTCATGTTTCATGAATATATATATAAAAACCAATCACGCGGTTGATTCTAATTTCTAAGCATGTTACTATATCATAATTACAAAGTAATATTAAATATACGAATAAATAAATTTATCCACGCAAACCCATAAAACATTTCACATATTATTGAATACATACAAGTAATAATTCAAACATTATTATTACAAGCAAACAAAAAAACATAACTAAATCAAAAATTTATACAAAATATAAAACAAATTGATCGAATAATAAGCTAGCTGCATGCATTCTGCATAAACTAAGTCAAACATATTTTTTAGGTGTAAAGTGGCAGATAATAGACTTACTTTTGTTTTTCAGCAATCTAAATTGTAAATGTATCTTAAGTTGATATATATTTACAGAAGTGCTCTCTGAATGAACTTTTAACAAAAGTGCTTGTGGAACCGCACGCGTTGGATATAAAACCAAAAGATATATAATACATTTGAAGTAGTTAATTCAAGTTATTTAACCACACAAAGAAACTGCCCAAGCAAAACCCAAATCGAGATGTTAGGTTTTTAATTAACGAATAAAAATACGCTGTTCCTAATTAACGAAATACATTTACACGCTGATAAAATTAGCACAGATAAAATTAGCACAAATTTACACGCTGTTCCTAATATACCCATAAATAGATTTTAACATTTTGCTAAAAAAGAAGAAGAAGAACTGACAGATAATATTGTGAGAAGAGAAATATAACTTACAAACGTCCGTTCAAATGGTGGTTAGAGGTGGCCGGAAATGTAGAACAAAGGTGGCGCACGGTTAAGATTTTGGGAGAAAATGGGAGTGAGGAAAGGAGAGGAAGAAGAAAACTGGAAATCTGCGTACAAATTGAGATGTTAGGGCATATATTACGTGGATAGCTTCGGTTGACGTGGACAACCGACTTTAAATTCATTAAAAGTCGGTTTTTGGTAAAAACCGACTTTACACATCGACTTATATACCCCTTTTTGTAGTAGTGTATGTTATCTATCTTTAGATGAGTACTCTAGCAACTCTAGAATAGGACTAGCCTAAAGATATTTCTCTATCTCATGGATAAGAGAACTTCAACTTCCAAATGGAAGAAAGAACTATTCCTAAAATATTAGGAGTAAGAGAAAAAAGAAAGAAGATAACTTCTTTAATATTACTAAGTTGATTATTTTCTATGATGTCTTATATAAGCATAAGGCCTAGTTTTTATAGTTGAAAAGTCCCTATAATATTTCATAAAGTTTCTATGTAGGACTCTAGTAATACAAACAAAAAAAGAACTCTAAATAAAGATTTCTATGTAGGATTCTAGTTGTATAAAAGAAATAGAAATCTAAATAAAATAAAATATTACTCTAGTAGAACTCTAAATAAAATAAACTACTTTTTCTTTTCTTCCTATATTCATTTGATATTAATGATATTTGCGTGTCAATGACATGATAATTTTGGAATGGTGTGATGGGATCAACAATAAAAGAGTTCCAAAGTTTAAAAAAATTGGTAAAGGAATATCATCCTTTCCTTATAGAAGGACAATGAACATGCGTGTGAATTTATCATTCCAAAATTCTCACGTCATTGACATGTAAATAGTGGGTGGTGGCTTGTTGCTTTTCTATGGAGTGGTGTGGATGTATATGTGTCATATTGACATGTGAGTTCATAAGAAACCATGATGGATTAATTGGGGTGGCAATGTTTCTATGGTGAACCATATTATAATCAACGAGTTTTCTCTTGGGAACTTCTTTGAAGGTTTCATTCCCAACTAGTTGTCTCGTGGTTGGTGTGTCGGAACTTAATGAGATCCTAATGAATGATGAAAAGCTTGGCGGGAAACTGAGTCCAATGTATATTTTATGAAACATCTAACAAGTCTTGATTGATTATGTCCTTGCTAAATTGGAATTTATTGGTTGCCCGGTATGTTTTTATATGATAAAATCATATATTTTCATTCATTATTAGTATGTAATTGTACATGCAATATATAGATGGTAATCAAACCCTTTGAATTCATAAGAAATATTTGACATTAATCCCTTTTTATTAATTACAATTACTGATAGCCTTTCAAATTCATAATTGCTAATTCAATAGAAATGTGGTAACTTAGAGATGAAAGCATGACTGGATCATAGGGTGTTTAATGGCTTATGGTGACATTTATTCCTGGATATCTTGGTGGAACATCTTGTTTGTACTTATTTGGACCATGTCCTTATTCTTGTGAGGTTGTGTTTTGAAAGTCATGTCGTGGCTCACAATGGAGTTATTATGTCAACCGGTTGTTATCCAATCAAACAATGACGAAATGGAGGAAGTTATAAAAAGCATTCTAAGCAAACACAATATCAACAATATATGTGCAATCACACCAATTAATCAACAAAGGTAATTAATGACAAGAAAATAATAAATGAATAAATAATACTTACGTGGTTTGTCTCCAAAACTACAGAGCTTACATCCACAATCCAAGCACCCAAGAAATATTCCATTTTGAACCAAGAGGATTAAAACCTAAACTTATTAACAAGCAACAAAATCTACTCTCTCATCATACAAGCATCACCCAGTCTTACTTTAGCCCTAAATATTCCTCTAAGTCTCACACTCTTCCAATAAAGGAACACTCAAATTCTAATGCTAACAATGGATTGAGAATGAGGGAATAATACTTTAATGTGACATAAAGCCCAATAGTTTCCCACAAACACAAAGCTTTCTTTGTAACCTCCAATAAAAAAAATGCCATATTCTTCATTGTCTCTCTTTTTTTCTCTACATAGTCTAATGCTCTAACAAATGATTCTAGGGGTCATACGAGAGCTTATACATTCCCCAAATATTATTTTCCAAGTCCTCTTAAGATATTAAGATTAGGAAGCATAATTTGGATAGAACTTCCTTGTGAAATTCTTGATTGATATTTGATCGATCAACTCCTTACTCGAGTGATCAAGCCCCCCCCCTCCCCCCCCATAAATCACATTTCTCCTTTTATAAAATGCTCCTAGTTAAACTTTTGATGCTTGATTACTCATAGTTGTACTCAAGTATCCCTATGGATTTGCATTATATAACACAATTCTCCAACTTGATGTTAATTCTTGGATAATCAATTGCTTAATTATGTCTTCCACCACCTATCAAATATCATGAATATATGGTCACCTTTACCAAGTAAAACCACCCAACTAAGGTAAAAAGTTCAATATTCATTGATTTTTCAACCATGTGATTTATCACCAACTCTACCTCAAAGTCCTCTTTAATAGCCTTCCAAATCAAACACACCTTCAATGAAGGTACGAAGCTTTGTTCAAATCCACTAACTCGATAACACATCTTACCACTATAAAGTACCAAGCCTTAATTGGTCATACCATGATCTCATAGCTTATTGAATCAATCACAATCCTGATGTTGAAAACAACACTACCTAACATACCAAAATTTGTAAAAGCAAGTTGCCCACATGTATGACCATCTTCAACTGTACCCTCAAAATACATTAGCACTATACTCATTGAATATTTGAAGTTTCTCACATCACATGCATCCAAAAACTTAAATCATGTCCACATCCACATCAACAATAATATGAGATAATGTAATAAATAAGCCAAATTGTTGAAACATGATACTTTTCTATTGTGCAAATATTGTTGCATCAACATTGGCTTCGTAATCTAATAAATCAAGTTTAGGCACACCATCATCTAATGTGCTATCTCAATAGTCCTCACTATTTCTTGCATGTTTATGATATAGTACTTGTGCTTCATCATTATACATATAACTTCTTTTAACATCTGTGGCCTTATGCTAGGTGATTGGATGACTGGTCGATCAGGGGGCCAAGAGTCAGTTGGTCATGGTATGGGCGAATATGTGCTAGATATTTATAGCCCATAGGCATATGATGACTCTATGAAAATAGAGTCATTAGCGCACTTTTTAACTTAATATTTACTTGTTTTATTTAATAAATAGTATTTTATGGTCAAAAAATTAAAATATAAAACTTTTAGTGAAAATATAACTTCTAAACTTTTTATGGATTTTTTAACACAGGACCAATCAGAAAGCTGCCATATGGCATGTCATACAAGTAGAGGAGCTGACTGGGCAAGCCACGTGGATGCCATGTAAGCACGGAGAGAAAATCACGTAGCGCTATATGTGAGGAGGGCAAACATGCACCACGTGTCTGCACGGCGTTCAATCCGAGTTCAAAAATCGGTCAACGTGCCATGCCATGTGTCACCACGCCATATGTTCTCACGAATCATGTCGAGCCACATGTTGCTAACTCGGCAAGCGTTGACTCTAACCGGTCTCCCCTACCATGTCTCATTCATTAATTTTCCGAATAAATTTTTGATACTATGTGTCATGCTATAATTGGATGAAACTGTCAATTTTGCTTGTTTTGATCGTACCCTTGATCTGAAGTTGATCAAACAGTCCAGATCATACCTAAGCTTTATTTAAGTCCTTAATAACTCCATAAACCCTAATTTTCCTCCATTAGCATAATTTTGGTCAGTGTTTAAACCTAAAAAGAGAGAAAAATATAGAAAAATTCAAGAGAAGACACAGTTTTGGTGGAGATTCAAGAGGAAATTAATTCTATAATTCAAGATATTGATTGTATTTCTTTTTCTACTCCTTTCTTTATCAATTTTATGTCTTTCTTTATGAAAAAAATATGAGCTTTATGAACACAATTATGTGTAATTAATTTATTAATCTAGGGATCTTATGAATCCAATTTTCACCAAGTTATGATCTAATATTTTTCCCAATTATAATATTAATTTCATTATATTATTTAATCTATTTTTATGCTATTAATTGTTTGGCCAATAATTTATCTATAGAGACAATTAAATAAATTTGTGAAAATTATTTAATTGTTTGTCTTGATTAAATAACATGCATAGTTTCTAGGCAGAGATGTATGATTCTTATGTATGTGATCCATAATTAATGAACTTAATGAGTAGTATGAAATTTAATTGGCATGATAGTGTGATTAAATTAATTACTATATGGTGTATAGTTTACTTGAGAGAGGAATACATGCTAGATTAGATTCAATTGATCATATAATTAATTGATATTATATTGAGGAGATTTTAACGATTCACATGTTTAGAAAATTGGGGGATTAAATATTCTTAGATATTTTCTCATATATCTTTTTAGTCACAAAATATGATTTAATTAATTATTGCTATTTACTTTTAGTTATTTTAATTTTGCTTCCTTAAAATATAAAAACACCAAAAAAAATGATTTTTATTATTTTTTGTTTTAAAAATTAGTTTCTAATAAAATAATCTCTGTGGGAGTGATCTTTACTTATCATTATATTACTTATTGCAATATGTATACTTGTGTATTCATTTTACATATAATTTTTGTGGCGATCAGCATAACATATAGAAGTCCTTATTCTTCTAGCATGGCGACGTGCTCTCACGGTGACTCTGATACTTACTTCCCCACTTCCATTATATGTAATTTCATTCTGACTTCTCTTTTTCCTATTTCAAAATGTATAATGTTCTTCCAAGTATCAAGTGATATTCTAGGTTATTCTCAAGTCTTAAAAGCTTAAAAGCTTCTATAAGTTTTAAGTGCTCTTCTCAGGTTATTCTTAAGTATTGAAATCATGAAAACTTCTTTAAGTGTTAGGTGTTCAACTTTAGGGATTATAATCTATAGAGTCCCCTCAATCTTCCAGCTCTCTTGCTTAATATACTTCCTGAATGTGGCAAGCAACAATGTTGGTCTAGACTCCCAATTCAAATGGTAGTAAGTGTTGCCTTTATCTTCATTTCTAGGGATTATAGGGTCACAATGAACTTAGCATAAATTCCCAATTCTTAATTTTTATGCACTTCCTTGGAAATTCTTCTATTATCCCAAGGATCTAGGCAGGTTGTTGGACACTTCTCAGGATAGACCCTGGTATTTGTTTGGTTCTCAGTATGCTAGCTTGAACTTCCTTAGGAAGACTTGTTAAGGTGAATCATGTCAATTTCTTACTAAGACTTAGTCACTGCTAGGTTTCAGATAAGTTTTGTACCATTCTTAAAGCAATATTGTAGTCATCATGGGGTTCTATCTTTGTAATCATGCTCTTCCTTGGCGGGACGGTCTGTGGCATAATGCATATTATGTCATTTATGATGAAAACCATCGTGTGGTTCTAGGGAAAGTATCCTTCCAATCTATATGAGGCTTAATTGATGTGAATTGCAAGGTACTCATAGGCGAAGGAGTTCTTCCCACTTCTGTGTAGGATTTGTAGGATTCTTAGGGTGATCACTAAAATTTCTAGCTCTAGGTTGTTGAGCATAAAAAGGGTTTATAACATCACTTATTTACCGAAGGCAAAATCTAGTTTTCTACTTACAACTTTTGGTGATGACAAATTTAGGTTCAAATTTAGCTTGACTTTATTACCAAGATTTGTTTTAGTGAAGCATGCTCTCTTTCTCAACTCTTTTGGCCTTTTTTATCTAAGTTCAAAAATTGGTCTTGATTTTAGTGAAACTATTGTTGATTTTTTTTGGAATTGAATTTCTGGGTTCTTGGTAGAATGTTTGAATGCTTTCCTAGGGAGCCTAATCTTAAGACTAACTGGTTGAACTTCTACTCTCTATTCGACAATGTAGTCATGTGGCTCATCTTTTTTGTAGAGACAATAAATACCGGATTCACCTAAATATCGCTATTTAAAGAAAGCTCTCAAGAAAGGCTAGAGATTCACAATAGACCACTTAAGTTCTAGTACCCTTAGATAGATTTTTCCTAAATAGTTAGTACCCAATTAAGTAAAAAATATTACCTTGGTTCTAAGGATCCAGTCAAATACCATTAATTTTAGAAAGCTCTTAATAAAGGCTAAAGAGTCATGATAGACCACTTAAGTTCTAGTCTCATTAGATAGAATTGCCTTAAATAGTAAGTAACTAATTGGGTAACATCTTGGGTTATCGGGTGCCTAATTTATTGGTCACAACAGTTTGGACGTAGAATTGGATGGGCTTTTTTTTGTTCTAACTCTTCTACTAAGTCTAGATGTTGGTGTTGATATGATCACACAAGACCTTTTTGACCAATTTATTGAAAATAAAATTTACAAGAAGATCTAAAAAAATTGAATATCATGCGCTTCAGGCATCTAGGTGAAACATGCCTGGAAAGGTCCATTGATCTCCCAGGTCTAGATGACGAACCGATCAGCCAATGTGGCTTTTCCAAGTTCCCCAAGTGTAGATCTAAACAAATCTTTTGAATACACTCATAGGATCACCATTACCTTTCACATTTTGACTAGATGTCTCCTGGATAGTCTAGTTGGACTCTAATGGTTAGACCCTGGTTAAATGGGAAATTTTTATGTAGCTTTAGGTATTTATTGCTTATTTCCATAGTACATCTTATTTGTAGTGGAATATTTTTAAAGTTTTTCTCATTCAAAGATGAAGTGGCTTCTAGCCCCTAGAGTAGGAGACGGTAGCCTAGAAAGCGACAATCTAAAGCTAATGTTCCTATCAACCTTCTTGAGTTTGTTCTTACAAGATGTTTTGTAAATGGCAAGATTCTGAATCTTCTTATACTAAGAATGTATGGAATGAGTTGTATAGCGAATACTTGCCTTTGGATTCCACTTCTTATTTGAAAATTTCTATGTGAAGTTCTACCCTGCTTGAAACTTTTTGTAATCTAAATAAGTACAAAGGCACTTTAGTTCTTGGGAACTATGAATGCTAAGGACACCAAGTTGAAATTCTATAGAGGTAATATTTGTTCATGTTTGTAGGAAGAAAATTTTAGGGTCCAAAATGATTCAACATTGGTGAAACACTCTTTTTATTTATTGGAGAAATGAAGCTTAATTACATATTGCTTATCTTATAATCAATAGTTTATTTCTAGGAGGATTGGTCAACCACTACTTTGGAACTCCAATGTTAAGCATAATTAACTTGGAGAAATTTAGGTATGGGTAACCCCAAAGGAAATGCCTTCATTTATAATTTTTGCAATTACTTATGGATGCACTATTAGTCACATCTTTGGAGTAAATAAGAAGTTGCTTCTAGCCAATAGTTTGGCACAACCTAGATGGTTTCAACCTTGAATACTCATCCTAGAAGAGATGATTATAGAATTTGTCGCTCAATAAACAGTAACTTGGATCAACAATCTTAAGAGCAATAAGCGAGAAAGTATGATCTAGAAGGAAGCTTGACTAGATAACCTACCCTAAATGATGGCAATCCATCAAATCTGGCATGACCTAAGTGGCAATAATCTGGATTGTACAACCTGAAAGGTGGTGCTCTAAAATTCACAAGCTTTAAGGGTGCAACCTATCCTACTAAGGCATATACTGATTGAATCTTGGCTTTATTAGAACGATACATTGTTGTCTACCTAACATCCACATGAATACTCTACATAGTTGCTCTTCTTAGGATACTGGTATACTCGACTGCTCTACTTTGTTAGTCTACCTAGTAAGTTTCCCAGTTGTACTACATCCTTAAATGCATCTTCTATATGGATGACCAGATGCCTATTTTGGGTGACTTCTTCCAAGGTAGGCTAATCAAGTTAGGTGGCCATGTCATCCTGGTTTTTTGTAGATGTATTGTGTGTTTATAGTTTCCACCTAGTTCTTTCCACTAGGAAAGAGGTGGAAGATCCCTAGAAACACATCTATACTCTGTCATAGGAACTCATCTAGTGCATTCTGGAATTTTTGAGGTAGGGTGGTGCCAAGTTGCATAGTCTTATGAGGATCTGCTTTTGATAAGACAAGAAGTTTGGTCTTTTCTGCTAGCTTAGTCACAAGATTGTGTGGTATTCTGAGGGTCAAGTTATTTCTTTAATGCTTTGGAGAATGTCTTGCAAGGATCATTCCACTCCCTCGTGATTTGGGCAGCCATAGTTGGAGGTCCAAAGGTTGAGAGATTGGGATCTTTTGGAGGGACTTTATTATCTTGGAGTACGTAGGCAGTGAGCACAAGTTCCCAAGATATGGTTGGCTTGTTTGCTTATGACAATGGAAGGAGGTTGTTAGAAACATGTTGAGAGCTCTTCTTTGAATTTCAACAAATTAAATGTGATCTATAAGAGAAAGATATGATGAACACGAATGAAGATGATGAAGAACATGAAGTTTATGATGAATCTTCTTTGTTTATTTGTCGTTCAAGTCTGTTATAATACCAAATTTCTTTCACACAGATGGTACCAGATGTTGAATCCAATTTCTAGCTCAGTGTGTTCACCACTTGGATTGTTGATTAGGATCATGAAACATATGAGCAAACTATTAGAATAACGAAAAGTCTATTTCTTATAGGATTTAACTAAAAAATCAATTCCTTGTTAGATTTAACTAGAAAGTCAAACAAGACTTTGTAGTTATGTTGAAGAGTGTAGAAAGTCATACCTCTAATATTGAATATAAAGGCCTATTTATAAGCTTGATTCAACGGTAATATCATAATATTGCATTAAATTACTAATATAAAATAATATATTATTTTGATTGTGTAATGACTGTACCCATTTGATTATTCAAAGATGATGCAGACCAATCCAATGGTGCCACTGGTGAAATTTTCACCTAAAATATTATAAATGATGTTATTTAGTCTTTTAGCTTAGAAAAATGATCAATTAAGGATAGAACATATCATTTTAATGCTTTTTAATTAAAATATTATTTTTTAAAGTGACATTTTAATATAAAACATTAAAATAATGTACTTTTAATCTTCTTTTTTAAAACTAAAGGATTAAGTGACAAAACTTATAATTTAAGGAATTAAGCAGCATAAATGATCTAATCTAAAATATTATTATGATACCTTTGTCTATTTACTCATTTTTATTGAAAACTAGCTTCTCATAACTGTTAAAGATAATGATGATGAATAAGAAGGAAAAGAATAGCAATAACAATGTGATTACTTCTTATATTACCATTTCCTCCTTAACTTATGGGTTGGGCACAATATTATGAAAGATATTAATATACTATTTATAAGTAATATAAACTTATTTTTTAGACTAATCTTTTAAAATTGGAAGTCTCATGCTTGTTATATACTCTACAAAGTTTATATGATATTAAAGCTTTATGCGATCAATGGGCCAAAAAAATAATGGATTACTATATATTTATATATAATAAGTGATCTAAATATAATTAAAATATAATAAAAATAGGTTGAAAGTAAAAAGTGTTGAGTCAAACGATTAACACTTTTAGATGATATATTTGTGTACAAAAAGAGTATCACCTATTAGTTAAGAAGAAATATAATAGTGTAATATTTATAAGTAATATAAAACTTACATTTATTTGAAGTTAACATTTTAAGATTAGATGTCTCTTGTTGCTTATGCATTATAAAAAAATTATGAAAAATTATCATTAGTACCCACCCTTGACTTTTATAAAAATATCTTTATTGCCTCAACTTTTATAGTTAATACCACTAATATCCTTGGATAGTTAATGATATTAACTTTCCATCCAATGGTGTATTTTCTTTCATTGGGCTCTGATATCAAATAATTTTAAGCTTTGATCAATTTTTTGACTTCAGAATTGAGAATATCATATGCAGGAACAAATGCACAAAAATCAATTGTTTTTCTGACCCAAATAGGCATCCAAGACCTAGATAAATGGTGAAAATGTCAACCCATGGAATCTTTTTGTGAGCTTTATCTCAATTAGACCAAGTAGGTCTCACAATGTGAATTAAATAGATAACATAGTGGAAGAAGAAAACAACATGCTTAATACACAATAAAAGCAACCAATCTATAAGAAAGAATAATCTGCAGTAGATACAATAGTGAGGTGTGCCTCATAGACTCCTGTCTAGACAAATAACATGAAAAGCTTGGAAAATAGCAAACAACATATGAACATGCATACATATTTAAAAGAAATAAATGATTTTTAAACACATTAAGATATCATATATTGGAGTATATTCGGTAAAGTATGATTGTACTCTCATAGTAAGCGATCATACAAAACATAGCAAAGCAATTAAAAAGTGAAACACCTGGTACACAACCAGGGTAAGAAGATACAGACTCTTTAGAAACTCATACCAAACTTGCATGCATATAATAAGAAAAAGTGATACAAATTAATCAAGAAGTAATTAAATTAATTTAATACAACAACAATAATAAATAAAAACCTATATGAATGCTATAAGGAAAGGAAAGAAATTATGCAACAATAAAAATAACATAAGTTTTCTAATATGAGTCTAAATCTAATATGTTGGGACATACATGATAAAAACTCAAATTATACTAACACGAAAGTTGATCATGCATAACAACAAATACAAAGAAGCAAATCCACATAAAACCCTTATTCATGCTATAACATCTTTGGGTTGCATATGGAAACCACTTGGTAGAAAACAAATCCATTAAGCAATAAAAAAATTATAACCTTACTAGAAATAAAACCCACCAATACCTCTATCAGTTGTGACCTTTATCCAAACTACCTATTATTTCCTTCACTATCTTTGCATTGACTTCATCTAACACACAAACTTGAATTTTCTCCAAAGCTAATACTACTTAATTTAGTGTGATTAGTAATCGATGATTAGTAAAGTGAACCAGAAAGAGAACTACCAAAGATAAGAGACACACTCATCCATGAATCACCTATTATCACATATAGGAACTGCATTCAACCACATATCACACACAACCAACATGGAAAATAAACTTGATTGAACACACAATTCACTACCACACAAGCTCCCCACTTAAGAAAAAGTTGCATTCTAGATCTACCAACCGACATATGGCTCATATCTACACAGGCTCCTCACATAAAACCACTCATAAATACTGGCTCAAGTACTCACCATTCATGTACAAAAATTTTCTCACACAGTCATAAATCATTAATACCAACAACACTAAAGATAGTAGTAGTCCAAAAATAGAAAATGAGATGTCAATTTGATATAGTTCTGTTGTGATTTTTTTGGATTCCAAACACAAATAGAGGGGTATTTATAGAAATAATCTAAGCTCATGGTCAACCTCATCGAGGATCCTCACCAACCACCTTATTGGGGGTCTAGTGACGGGTTTGACAAGGGCCTCATCGAGTTGCCAAAAACATCCAATTTTGTTTTCCAAAATTATCGAGTAATTTTTATAAATACTCATATTTAAAACGAAAGAAAAACATAACTAACAAAATTGGCTCGCTCGCATGATCTCTCGTCGAAAACCACAATGACCAACCTTGCATGTACACTACAAAAAATAGCCCCGTGGTATGTGTAAACATGCTCACATACAAAGTGTATCTATGTGCATGTGTGCATCACTAATCATTAGTAACAATTCTTACATATATGAAGACAGATACACTAAGTAAAATAAACAAACTTTGTATTTTACACACAGAAATCCAACAAAACATAAAAGACTATAAGACTTACAAGAATTTTGAACAAATAAATATTGATTAATTTTATGGTTTTAAGATTTTGAAAAAATAAATATTATTTTTAACAAACATAATCTAGAGTTATGTCCGATCTTATCATGTTCTAATGAATATGGGTCTATCTCCATCTTACACTACTTCATGTTTGATTTTTAGTTACCTTGTAGATTGGGAGCAATGGCTCCTACCTTCAACCAATTATAGGATACATACTTTTATTTAAGGTATAAGAAACCGATTTTTTGTGAAAATGAAACTTTTTTTCCTTAAGGAAGTAAGATTATTACAATTCTAGTTTCCTACTAATTTACTCTATATGAAATTGTTTATACATTTTGTAAGAAGAGAGAGATGTTTAGGTTCTATGGTTAAAACTTGTTATGCCCTCCTTCCTTATATAAGAGCCCTTTTATAGATAAAGGAACAATTATTTTACATACCTAACTTAAAGACATGTGAAAAGATAAGGATTTACATCTTATCTTTATCTTTCCCTTCCTTTACTAAAATAAAGACACGTGAAATGATAAGCATTACGTTTTATCTTATCTCTTTTTTCTTTTTAAAAATTTCTACCAACATTTATTTATTAAAAATCACTTGTCATCATGCTTCCTCTTGATACTGGAGATGTTAATCCATCTCTATCCCTTATACAATAAAGGAACCTGTGGTCCTCAATTTACTTTTTTGCTAGTTAGCAAAATTCCTTTTTGCTTCCTTTAGTCACGTCCAACTTGTTGCAATTGAATGGTGCTTCATAATTGATATTTTTCTTAATATCTTCTTGAACTATATTCAAGTTACAGTGTGAGATCATTATAAACTTTATTATGGAGTAATTACCTTGATTTAAAGGATATTCCTATTTTTCTAGTCTCATGGTATTTGACTCAACATTATTGTTCTTTCCTAATCAAGAGCTTATTAATCAAACTCTTTTTCTGGTCTACTACTCTTGTTGGAGATTTCATTACTACTATCTTGCTAAATATGTCATTCCTATTTTAATAAAATGATAAGTGCTAATAGGCTTTCCTTTATGCCAATCTATCATGGAATTGAAATTATTAAAAATATTGGACGATCATTTGCTTTTACTCTTTTTCTAAAAAAATTGATGGATTTTTTAAGATATTTAGGAAAATAAACTAATTTCATTAATTTGTTGCTCGGATAAATATTTTCAATATTTTTATACTTATCTTATCTATATATTGTGTAAATGGTTGATACAAGTTTAAGAAGTTATTTTCTATCAAAAATCAACTCCCATTTTCTGTTGATATATAGTAGGAATATGAAATTTTTCTCCTTTTATTATACTATCAATATCTTTTATAACCTTATTAAGGTTAATTTTTTTTATTTGTTATTCTTACTATCAGGTTCTTTGTAGTTATAGTTTAAAGTTCTAGTCGAAATACATATTTTCTTGCTACGCACATATTGGCTTCAATATCTATATAAACATGCAAATGGTATACATTATAACCTTTGAATTTTCATTCTATTTTTATGTAAGTACTATTAGGATTAGTTATGATGTATAGGTCATTCATCTTCAGAAGTTTTCTTTGAATCTATTTCTTTTTCTTTAGTTTCATTCATTAAGTGTATTGATTCTATTTCATCAATATCTTATTCTGATTTTTCTATGGTTTTTAATTCCACCTTATAGGCTTTTTCTAGTATCGTTAAATTTATATTATATTCCTTTTTATTAGTTACCTTATTAGGACATTCATTGGAATAATGGCCTTCTTCTTTATATATCCAACACTTGCAAGTTTTCTTGGCCGATGGACAATAATTTTCTTTTCTTGAACTAAAATATCTTTTCTTGTAAGTTTTTGGTTATATCTTCTCTTATATTTAGAAAATTCTTATTTTCTAAATTTATATTTCTTAAACCTTTTATATTTTTAAGGCTTTATACTAAATCCATATTTTCTTGGTATTTGAAAACTCTTACCATCATAACATATTTTATAATTTTTTTAGCATAATTATATTCACTTCTTTATTGATATTGTAGAATTATCAAAGTTTTTACTTATTTTATTCTTCCTCCTAAAGTATTTGGTACTGCTACAATATTTCTATTTATCCAATTTTCTTCATGATTTTTATATAGAGTTTATGGTAGCTTTTGATAAAACATTTCCTAAAATTGTTATTATTGTATCTTAGGTAACTTTTGGCAATATACTTCATATTAACATATAAAAGAATCCATGTAGAACATGTCACATATTTTTATATCTGCTAAATGTCATTTAGCCTCATTTATTTTTAGTTTACTTATTTCAGTAATATGATTTCCTTTATCTTCTCATATGAACTCTTTATGTATTTCATTTACTACTTTATTTAAATATTAATTGTAGAATCTCCTTGCATCCTAAGATGTATATCATCTAGTAGGTTACAAAACCATACTTTAACATTTAAGTCATTTTATGATTTAATAATACTCTACAAATTGATGGATTTGTACTAATAGTTCCAAAAGTCTGGATTAGTACACTCATTGCACTAGTCCATTCATTTAATGTCATTTTTCTATCTCTAATACAATATAGGTTTAGATACTCAATTTTATTATTATTTTTGTTAAGTTTGAATTCTGCTGGTATAGATCATTTAGTACCCAATATAATTATTCTTCCATTTTTGGTTGTTTCCTTCTCCGATACAGAGGAACATGTTGATTTGGTCTTTTGCTTATTCCTTTATTTTTGTGAGAATTAGAAGTTTCTCCCCCGAGTTATATGGGAATTATTATATTTATTTCCATAGTAATTTTAGCATTTTTTGGTTTAGAATCTATTTCACTTATTATTGTCATATCATCGTTTTCTTTGTTAAAACATATTTTCTTCATAATTTTTTCTTAATTTTCATTTGATAATGTTGATAGACTTACTAATTTTCGTATATTCTTATTTTCAAGATCTACAAATTATTCTTCTAATTGTTTTTTATATTCCAATAGACTAGAACAATATATTTTTCTTCATTTTTTGTTTTTTTATTATGGGAATCCTTTCATCATATCTTCTTGGTGATTCTTATTTTAATCTTTCTAATGGATCTCTTTTTAAAAAAATTATTTATAATATTTTATTTCAACTTCTTGAGTTTTACTTGTATTTTGTAAAGATTCTATTTTTTTCTCTAAAAGATTTAAAGCTTTCATTATAGTTTTTTGGTTATTTGATATGCTTATTAGGGTATCATTATTTTTTAATTCTATTTCTTGTAATCTATTTTTTTTAACATTTTTAAGAGATTTTTACTTTACATTATCAATTTTATTATTATTGACATATTATTTCATGAATAAGATTTTTGACTTCTTTAATTCTCTTATTTTTTCTTCTTGTTTCTATTCTTATTTACTTATTTTTGTTTGATCATTTGTAAATTTAATTTTTGATACATTATTTTTTCATACTACATTTCTGTTATCAGAGTTTTTTTAATATCTAATTTTCATTTTTCAGGTATTTCAAAGTATTAATATTTTTGGTTTTATTATTTTTTAATTTTTTTTGAAAGTTTTATCTATTTTTATAAATTCATTTAATTTGTCTATATATTGAATTATTATAGTTGTTTGCTAATGAGTATCCTACTATATATTACACTGAAAATAGATGATTTCATTATTTTATGAAATGTTCTCTTTCAAATTTATAGGCTAACCTTAATGCTTGATTTAAGTTTTTATCATTAATATTAATTGCAAATCTAGGATATATTGTAAATTTTAATTTCTAGTATTATAGGTTTCCATGGGTTACTCTTAATAAAACATATTTCCTATTTATTATTATATTGTTTAGGAGTGCTAATTTTATTGGTGTATTAATTTATTCTCTAAAATGTGTTTTTTTTAATATTTGGATTTCTTCTAAATGGATGTATCCAATTTTCTTTTATCATTTTGAAATATTTTTGATAGTTTATCTATAATAATTTCTTTGTCAATTAATCATATGACATACATTCCTTTTGCATCTATATCATTAATGTTTTTTTTATTGTTTATTCCATGATAAACTATATATTTCCTTAGAAATATTTTTCTTATTTTTGAGAATGATGAATCTTTGAATCTATCTCATTTCTTAAGATTTAATCTTGTTTAATGTATTTCTTCAAATTTCTTTTTGCTAATTACCATTTTTTATAAGAAATATTTTGAGATGTCTTTTGTTTCTATTTATATTATCTATGTCATTTTTTATGTACAAAAGACTACTAATTACTTTCATTAACTTTAACTTCAATTAAGTTATGAGTATTTATGACATTTTTAAAACATTAGAGATATTTGTGTTATTAAGTCAAAACTTGTTGTACATATTAGGGGCTTGGTAGTTTTTTTAGTACCTATGTTTCATCAAAAGTTTTACTTGTTAACTATGTTTTAAAGGGTTTCTTTTTAATATTCATGATATGAAAAAATATCTAAGTACCTATATATTTACAAAATGTTTCACTTTAATTCTTTTTGAACAATAATAGGTAAAAAAACTCTTGTGAGACTTTTTTGGCAGGGCTAAAATTAAAATTTGTCACCTTCCCACCTATATCTTATATTTCATACCATTTTAGCACCATTATATGGTTTGATTAGAACGAAGATTCATCGTTGTCGATAGTATTATTATTATGTATCTCTAACACTGTAAGTTTTTTACTGAAGTTTCCTTTATATTGTGGAAGATTATCACAAATCAAGGATTTGGATAGAACTTTGGTCACAAATTAAAGGTGATATTTCCTTTATCACTTGGTTTTTTTATATTAACAAAACAAAAAATTAGGATGTAGGAATTGCAAGAGCTTCTTGAAGAAAATTGGACAAAAGATCAAGAAAATCTAACTTTATCCATGGAATTTGTTCAATATATGTCAATATGTTGTGAAAAAGATTCAGATGTCCCAATGAATCCTTTGTTACATGAAAGAACCACTTGAGGATGTGCCTTTGAATTTGGTTTTGAGAAAGGTATAAACATGTTAAATATGAAATGTCTTTCACAAAATAAGGAACTTCACTGATGTTGCAAGAAGACAAGGACAATATATTAAGATCTTGAAAGGTGTAGTTAGTATTATAACCATACATGAATTCTAGACCACTATTAGATGAAATACGAAGTATCTTGAGATATTTGTTCATTTATTTAGTTAGAGATCTAATTATGTAATTAGCGAAATGTTAATAGAAGTATGACAAATTAAAATTTCATAAACGGCTAAACAATCAATCATGTGTAAGTAAAGTGAAAATATAAAGATCAACGCACGAGTGTTTTAGGTGGAAATAACCTATGTCATACCAATGACCTATGAGGAAAACTACTAGACTCCTAGTTATCCATATGAAAAATAAGTGTCCAATTACAAGGTTAGGACTCAAACTACTCACCAAGTTAATGCCCCCAAGTAATCTACGTACAAGCCACTACTTTCATCATAGTCTCTATAAGAAAGGCACCCGAATCCAGACCAATGTTCCAAAAAACTTGAATTATACGATTTAATCTAACCCATACTGGTGTCATTTGAAAACTTAGCACATAAACACAAATGCAAGTATTTTTTTGTAGAGGATATTCAATAATTAATAACCCTAAATAGTTGGTTTAAACAATATATCAAATAAATTGAAAACAACTAGAAATTCTAGAACAATCATTTAACAGCACAATATCACAATTATTATTGTAGGCTTGTTAATATATCAAACGCGATCACAAATATTTGATAAATTAACTTAATGAAAAAGCCTACTTGAAAACTTTTAACAAGACAAGAGAGAGAATAAACACAATTAAGTTCTTGTGTAGTTAGTTTAAATTGTGTGCTTAGGTTTATATTTATAGAATATTTTAAAGTACTTTAGGTCAAAGAAAAATTACCAAATTTCCCATAAAATCAATTTAATGAGCTTTAAGGAATAAAAAAATTATAGTAAAAAGTCAATCCAATTTGTATTAGAAATAGGTTATAGTAAAGATCATAGAAAGGCTCCCATACAACCTTTTAATATGGATAATTAGACCATCAAAATAAGGTGCACGAGTCGTAGACAAACCCTCTCTTAAATTATCCACAATAAGGTTCTAGCCACACTAAGTGTATCTAGTGACTGGTTTTGATATAAAATGAAAGTGAAAGATATATCTCAAAAATAACTTTGACAACTCTAGAATAATTAATTAAAAGAACAATAAAATCCATCATATAAAACCACAAATATTTAATAAATTGACTTAATGAAAATGACTATTTGAAAACTATTAGCAAGACAAGATAGCGAATGAAAGATGAGAATAAGCATAACTAAGCTCTTGTATTGTTAGTTTCAATTGTGTGTTTAGGTTTATATTTATAAAATATTTTGAAGCACTTTAGGTCAAAGTAAAATTACAATCTTGTCCATAAAATAAGTTAAATGAGTTTTAAGAAATAAGGATAATATAGTAAAAAATCAATCCAATTCATATTAGAAAAAAAGTTTTAAAATCAAAGCCCTATCCGCTCGACCAATCTTATCAAGTGCTTGATCGATTGATTTCATAGTTTGATGGATCGAATGTCCTCTCGATCTTATCAAGTGCTTTCACACATCACAATAGGTATAAACTTAATAGATTTTTCAATCACAGGTGCAACTATACTTGTGTAAAATGAGTAACATGAGGAGTATGGTTAGAAGGCCTTACAAATGTGTTTTTTGATATTTAAAGAGTGAAACTCTCATCCTTATAACCAATGTCATATGTATCTATGTATCATGTGAGGAGGACATGTTTGAATGTTTGACAATTCAGTTGATTTTGACGAAGATGGTGTAGTGTTCTCATCTATATATCTTAGCCCTTTCTTGTCTCCAGTTGGCTTTTCATAATCTAGAATTTCATTCAACCTTTCAGCTCCAATTGTTAATCTCCTTACTTTTTCCTTTGACTATTCAAGTTCATGTATAAGTTTATTGTTTTCTTATTTAAAATCTACATGACTTGAATTCAAAACATTAGCATGTTCAGGCAATTCAATTTTTTTCTTTTTCTATAATTGAGGAATTTATTTCAATGGATTTAAGTTTGTCATTTAGTTTAGCTACTTTCCTTTTGCATCTTACATAATCTACGAACACTTCATCAATATTAGTAACATTAAATTTGCTGAGTAGAAATTCAATATCACTTTTCTCATCATCCAAATCAACTTCAGACTTACTGAATTATCCACCAGTAATTATAGTAAATGCCAAGTAATTGGTGCCAGATTTAATTGGATTATCGTTATCACTTTCAGAGTTAGTAAGTGTAGTGTTGAGAGCTCTTACAGTTTGTTTCTTCTTGTTTACACATTTAACTACGAAATGACTAAATCCCATACATTTAAAACATTGAAGTCTAATGGGTTTAGATTTCTTATCATCAGAACTCAATGATTTGAGTTATCTCAGATTTTGATCCTTTTGACAACTTGATTATCTTTTATTTTGAGGATTTTTTTATTGAGGACTTTGTTCAATCTTCTAGTTAGGAGTACCAGTTCCTCATGATACATTTTTTTATTCTAGTTGCTAGCAGTTTTATCTTGATTGGTCTATTTGTACTTAAGCTTAGGTGACTACATTTTATTTGGTACTCTCATCTAAAAATCGTAGAAAGGCTTTCATACAAGATTTCAATATGGATAATTAGACCATCAAAGTAAGGTGCACGGGTTGTAGACGAACCCTCTCTTAAATTATCCATAACAAGGTTCTAGCTACACTAAGTGTATCTAATGACTAGTTTTGATACCAAATGAAAGTGAAAGATATATCTCAAAAATAACTTTGTCAACTCTAGAACAACTAATTAAAAACACAATAACATAATTATTATTATAGGTTTGTTAATCCATCAAATACAACCACAAATGTTTAATAAATTAACTTAATAAAAAAACCTATTTGAAAACTATTAACAAGATAACAAATAAAAGATGAAGAGAATAAGCATAATTAAATTCTTGTATTGTTAGTTTCAATTGTGTGTTAATGTTTATATTTATAAAATATTTTGAAGCACTTTAGGTCAAAGTAATATGATAATCTTGTCCATAAAATAAGTTAAATGAGTTTTAAGAAATCAGGATAATACTGTAAAAAAATCAATTTCAATTTGTATTAAAAATAAGTTTTAAAATCAAAACATTATTCACTCGATAGATTTAATCAAATGCTCAATTGATGGAATACATAGTTTCTCTTTATCTATTTAATGCGTCAATTAATTAATTCTCAAAAACATGGATCAAGTCATTAATCTTGATTGATTTAGTGCTCTGAATCAATCGATTATTAATTCCATTATTGATCTAGCATATAAATAATTAATTCAATATGTAACATAGCTGGATTAATCGAGTAGTTTTAATCACTATTTGATCGATTGAGTAACCTATTTTCATATTATTCTTACGTGACTAATATGCAATCTAACATGCATAGAAATAAAGATATATATATACGATGTAATCATTAAGTTTTAATAATTTATTCAAGTTGAAAATATTCTTCTAAAATACATAAAAATTAAAGTTATAATTATATATTTTATTCATAAATGTTATTAACACTAACATAAATTTTATATTCTCTCAAATATCCATATAAGTTTTTGATCTGTTATTATTAAAAAAAAAAAAATTAAAATAAAACTTTTAAAAAAATATAATTATTAAATAAGAATGTTTTTCGTATAAAAATAAGAACTTTTAAAATATGTTGAGTGAGTAAATTTTTTTATAAAATTAATCCACATGTTATGGTCCAGTCTTCTTTATCATCAGCTGCTGACCCATCGATAGACTTTGGGATAACCTTCACTGTTTCAAATACCCACTGAAACCCAGCAGTTTGATTTGCTTTACCTTCCCTTCACATTTACGCCATAGCCATGGCCGCATCTACTTCTATTACACTCTCCTCTCTCTCACTCCACACTCTCTCACGCCACTCTCTCTTCGCCATCACCTTCACCACCATTTCACCCATCAAACCCTTCTCTGTTTCTACTTCTCTATCCTTATCTTCTTCGCACCCTAATACTACCACAACCACAACCATCATAAGAGCTACACCTCCTGACACTGAAACCATCTTCTTCGAAAACGTAAACCCAGAAGACGACCTTCATTTTGAACCCCCAGAAGCTCCCGAAGGTTTTGTTTCCCCACCCTCCTTCGACGATGGTCCCATGGAAACCGAAGAGGAAACTGCCGTGGCTTATGAAGAATTATATGGTCCAGGCTACAGTGGAGAGAGCTTTCTCGGCAATGACGTTTACGTGATGGATTCGAAGGCCAAAAAGATGACTGGGTTTGGGAAGATTAAGAAAGAGAAAGTGAAAGATGGGTTTGACGAGCGAGTGATTCAGGTGAGGAGAGTGACCAAGGTGGTCAAGGGTGGGAAACAATTGCATTTCAGGGCAATTGTGGTGGTGGGTGACAAAAAAGGTAAAGTGGGTGTTGGCGTTGGCAAGGCCAAGGAGGTCATTGGTGCTGTCCAGAAATCAGCTGTCAATGCCAGGAGGAATATAATCACTGTGCCCCTGACCAAGTACTCGACTTTCCCTCATAGGTATGGAAACTTTCAGTTTTTGCTTATGTTTTTGCTGACTGCTATTGAGTAATTGTTTATAATTTTTCTTCAATTTTGTGTTGGTCTTGTGGGAATTATTGAGTTTGGGACTTAGCAGAATGAGTAATTGAGATAGATCTCATTTTTTGTGGTAGTATGCAGATTCTGTGTTATATGAAACCTAAAAACATTGTAGAGGTTTGTTCAGTGTTGATCTATGATTAGAGAGAAAGGGAATTATGGTTTATTGAAATTGATGGGCTAATTTTGCTTAGTGTTTGTTATTGCCAAAAATGACTCAAGATTAGAGTTTGTGAGATTTTGAGTCATGCTTTGCCATACCTGGCTCTTTTTGCTTAGTTATGGAGAAACTGATATTACAAGGGAAGTTTAAGTTCTTCAAACTATAAGGGGATCTGTGGGGTCAGATGAGTAGCTTACTTATTTAAGGTCGATCTAATGATATGATGAGTTCAAAAATGTAGTTTTTTTTTCTTTTTTTACAAAAAATATAATTAAAAATAATATTTATACGAAAAATTGTTCTTAAAAAAATTACAAAATTAATATTTTGTTTTATTTTATTTTTCAAACATATAAATGACCCAGCTCGTGCCTTTCACCCCAACTCATTTTAAAGTGATTTGAGGTGAACTCAACTCACATAAATTTTATATAAACTGAGCTAAGTTATAATTCACAGCAGGTGAGCTGAGCTAGCATCTCAACTCATTTGATGCCTCTAGCTTATAGTTCCAAAAACGCACTGGGGTGACGTTTTGAGGCGAGGCGGCTGATGGGGGCCTTAAGATTAGCACTTCATTTGCATAATTTGAGGCTTATGCCCTTTGCAGTGAGGTAGACTTGTCAATTAGTGTGGTACAGCCCAGATGGGCCTAGTTTATCCCATGAATTAGTGATGTGCTTGAAACAGTATATATGATTTTGAAATGGGATGATATGGGGTTTTAGTGGGATAGGCCTGTGTTGGCCCATTACGTACTCTGTAAAATTTCTTTCTTTTCTTTAAAACAAAAATAAAAAAGTAAATAAAAAACTAAAGCAAGCTGAGAGTCAGAGACGATGATGACTCGGAGGGGTCTTATTGTAAATCATTACTGATAGTTGGTACTTGATACTGTGTCCATCTTCTTTGAATAGCGTTTGGCCAAAAAATTTATTTGGAAGAGAACTCCTAGTCTATTTGTTCCCTTCTTTTAATTGAATATAAAAAAAGCTAAAAAGTGTTTGTTTTTGATTAAGTTTTCCTTTTATTTCAATATTTATTTTTTATTTTTTTCCATACTTTTATTACCAGTTATGAAAAAAAAAAGCGGGCATGGGATGGGCTTGAAGGGGCCCATTTACATTCTACAGTGAGACGTATGCCCTGACAGTATGCGTCTTGAGACACCACGAGGCTTAAGCCTCTTTCATAAAACAATAAAAGGCCAAATTGTGTTGTTTTAAGTTAGGTCCGGATTTTTTATAAAAACTCAATACCCATTAAATGAAAAAAAAATGAAAAGAAAAAGAAGGAATGAGAGTCCTTTCATAAAACCGATCGAGCACTCTTTAGGATGCATTTTTTGGTTTATATTATGTATAATAAAAAACTTAAACATAGGCACATAAAACTTAAGGCACTCAAAGAAGATGAGGATTTCTTGATATTTGATGATGTGCCATCAGATGATGAATGATGTACTGGTAATAGAGACTTAGAAAATCTACAACTAAGGGATACAATTGAACTTGATGAGTTTTTGGTTGGAGGGAAAGAAGGAACATCACACCAAAAAAGTGAAAGATCATCTAGAACTAAAAGAAAAAATCTACCAACGAATACTAAAGGGTAAAGGTGAGTAAAAATGTTGATGAGAATGGACAAAACATTGGAAATAGATACAATGATGATTCAATGAATGATAAAACCACTAATGATATAAGTGTTGATGAGTGAGAGTTTAAATTAGTAGACTCAAGGGCTTAGAGGAAAAAATTGACAATGATCAACATATTAAAATATGTTGTGTGTAATTTGTGGTTTATTTTGAAACTTATTTTGTGATTTTATTTCAATCTTAATTGGTGTTTTATACGTTTATTTATATAATTTATGACTTTATATCTAAACTACTTATGTTATTTTTACATTTTATGATTTGTGACTTAACTTTAGTGTATTTTTACTCTATATAATAATAGGTTCTTAAGAATTTTATGTATTTTTTTCAATTTTATGTGAGGCTTACTCCTCACACTGCTTTGAGGCTTATGCCTTGCCTCATTTGAGACAACCGCCTCGGTATTCGTTTCTACTTTTGAAAAGCTTGCTCTAGTTTCACTATAGCAGCACTGATTTTGCAACATGTTATGTGAAGCAAAGGAGCCAGGATCACTACCCTTTGAATCGTAGGTTTCTTAACCCATGAAGGTATACTACAGACAGTTATTGCCTTGTAACATTAGCATTTCTGACAGAAGATAAAGTTTATTCGAACAATGTAGGGTTTCTTTGGATTGTTGATCAGTCCTACAGTTTCGTATTAAGAACTGTATAATGTTCCATTTTGCTCCAGCGAAATGCAAGGAATAAATTCAGGCAATGTGTCTTAAGGTTTTTAACTCTACTTTCCTGGAATAGGCTAAAGTTTGGATTGACTGTTATTTTTATTCAAGTTTCACATTGATTAAACTACATACCACTGACGAGGAATCCAACTATGCTAACTGAGCAATTGTCATGAATTATGCAATAGGGTGAAATACTTTTCCCTAATGAATTGCCAGATCTGAAGGAGATTATGGAGCAGCAAAGGTGATGCTTAGACCTGCATCTCCTGGTACTGGAGTGATTGCTGGAGGGGCTGTGAGAATTGTCTTAGAAATGGCAGGTGTTGAGAATGCTTTGGGAAAACAACTTGGGAGTAAAAATGCTCTCAACAATGCCAGAGCCACTGTAGTTGCAGTGCAGCAAATGCGACAATTTAGCGATGTTGCTAGTGAGCGTGGGATCCCAATGGAAGAGCTATGGAAGTGATGCAACACCTAGCTCAAGCTATCAACCATATAGATTGTGCACTTTGAATATGGTTTTCATTTTTTTTTCCCTATGAAAAATGAGGTAGAACTTAGGTCTATTATCTTTATAACTCACTCTTCTACTTCACGACCTCACAAATTTTAGATCCTTTCAATTTTTCATAAAACAAGTCAATGTAATTAAAGAATTAAAGAATTCAAGAAATCAAGTTTCTTTGCCATTCTGGTTTATTAAGGAATGCTTGCAATATTTGAAGGGCCCAATGGCAGACTTTCCAATGGGTTGAAAAAGTAAAAGGCATAGTTTGAAAATCTTTTGGGTAGTTATTTTCCCGAGGATAGTGCTTACCAATTTTTTCAGTTGTACCAATCCATCTTAGGTTCTCAGGACAATGTAAAAGATGAGTTTTTTTCGGTTGTATCTTGTTGTTTGAGGTTCAAAAGGTTACTGCTCTGGTAAACAGAACGGTACCAATAATTTTACGTGAGTAGCACCTAGGGGTGTCCACGGTTCGATTCGGTCCGTTTTGAGTAAAAAACATTACTGGATTGGATTAGACCGTTTGTTTATTAAAAATGTTGTAATTGAATGGTTTGTTTCGGTTAATAATATATAAATATATACACTTAATGATATATTTTTGATTAAAATATGATAAATTTAATAACGGTTTGTAAGAAGTGATGTGAAAAATTTAATATATTATTAAAATTAATTCGGTTCAATTGATTTAAAAATTAATATAACTGGATTAGATTGTTTAGAAAACGGTTTTAATTAATACAAATCGGATTGGATCGTTTAATTTATAAAATTGTTCGAATCGATCCGATTCGGTTCGATTTTTCAGTTTAATTTGGTTATCTGTTACATTTTTATTACTTATTATCAGAAATTTAAAAAGAAAGAAGAAACACTTAATGTATGTTAAGTTCGTCAATCCTCATTTAACTTTGCTGATTCTTATTTAATGCGTGGTAGGTTATTATCTGACAAAATGACTTTTGGAGTTCGTTCGTCTTATATCAAAACAAACTCTGTGAGGCACAGCCTCTGCAGCACTAATCAATTTCGAATTTGGCGTAACTATCACACAAAAAAGTCAGGAAATTAAATAAATAAATAACAACTTATAATAACAAAAAATAATACCTCAATAATATTGAACGAATTTTAAATAAATGACATGTAACATTAAAAGGATTAAAATGATGGTATTTTAATTTAAATGATGTTGAATAAAACGGTGTTAAAAATAAAATGATTTATTTGACTTTTTTTAGTAATTGAAGATATAAGTGATGTTATTTGTGTTATTTTTTCAAAAACAATTGACAAAAATTAAAAAAAATAATAAAAATAATACTCTTAAAATTCATAATTACAAAAATAATATTTCTTATATTAACCTCATACATTTTCACCGTTTAAAAAAAGTTACATCATTTTAATTTTAAATGTTTAATTAGGCGTTATTTAAATTGAACTATGATCAATTAGATTCATTCAATGTTAAGTTACATCTAATTAGACCCTTTCAATGTTATCGAGAGTATTATTTTTATTATTATGAATTTTAGGATAATATTTTTTTGTAATTTCTTAAAAAAATTTAATAGTTGGAGAATTTAACTAGGTCCTTCAACTGTGACTGCAAAAATGCTATCATAATGCAAATAATAGTCTGTATTTACATTTAACTGTTAGCGAGAGAGAAAGAGAGGGGAAAAAAAACGAAAGAAAGAACAAAGAGGCCATAGCAACTATGGCCTAGTAAATTTGTCCCAAAAAACAGTATACCCTAGTAAATTTGTTCAAGAGAAGGGAAGAAAAAAAAAATAGAAAAGCAGAAGTATGCCCTAGTAAAAGTCAACTATGCCCAAAGTTTAAACGGTTCTATATTTTCTTGCACCTTTTTTCCAATTTCCTTATCCCCCTTCCTCTTCCTCCTCTCCTCCTTTTCTCTCCCTTTCTCTAGTCCTGTTGTCCCTCACTAAGTATATTGTCAATCAACTTATTGCCCGTCAACAATAACCCATGCAGCTTACCTAAGTTTGGATTTAGCCTAAAAGTATGTTATTACATGAGTTCCACTAAATTCCATTCTTTATGATGTCAACAGGCGCAAGATCATTAACATTTCCATAGCTTCACACAGGAGTCATGGCTCGCTGAGGCAACCATATGATTCTCCTCTGATTTTGCTAGTGCTGAAACTAGCCCCTTATGGGCTGGAACTGACAGTGTTCTGCTGCTATCGAATGGACTCCACAGCTCGATCAACTGGTAAGACTATACCAAGTTAGATCTTATCATAGAAGATAACTACCAAGAAAATTTTATACTTGCGGCTAATTTGTTTGATAACAAAATCCCAACGTGGAATAAGTTAATAGAAACTTACATTAAAGGAAACAAAAATGTGTTGTTGCTGTTAGATTCTGGAAAATCCATAAAAATAAAGCAAGTTATAGAACAGATGTACACGGTTTTTACTTTAATTTGTGGTCACTACATCTATTATTATCTGAACAATCTTGACTCTTGCAATTCTTTCTGAGGAATGATCTGAGGGTTGATGAGAAGATATAGTAGCCGGTGATTCTAAGAAGTCTTACAGAGCACAAAATTTTACCAGCGAACTATTACAGATAAATCGCATACCTGATAACCACCAATAACCATGAGATTTGAAGATGTGGGATGAAATGTGCATGACTGAAACTTGTTGCCATTGGCATGTAATTCATGAATGCATTTTCCTCCTGAAGATAATGACCATAGTCGTGCACTCTCTTCGCTAATTGAGACAATATACTTCCCACTTTGATCCCAGCTTATTGAAAGTACATCATTGACATGCCCCTGACAGACAAAAAAACATTTCGGTGAATTACGAAGAACCAAAGCCAATGTAGAAAGCTGTAGCAGAAATGGAACATATTACCTTCAAAGAACACTGATGACTGCCAGTTTCAACATCAAACAAATTGATTCCATTTCCTGAAACAGTTGCAAGAATCTGTCCAAAGCGAGGTTCAAACCTGACTTGCTTCGTAGCTCCCTGCACTTTCAAGTAAGGCTTAGATAAATACGGCCATTTTTAAACAAAACCTTGCTTATATATGTAAAAGTAACATAAAAATATAGGAGAGAATTTCTCATTACAAGGATCTATAGACAAAATGTTAAAACACATGAAACTAAAGCTAGAAAATGCAAGAAATCATACACTATTACCAGGTTTTTTAATTAATTAAAACACTAACAAAAGGTTAATTGTACCCCTCTTCAATTAAAACTAAGCATCATTGGTCAACAATGAATAGACAAGAGCTAGAAAATGCAAGAAATCATACACTATTACCAGATTTTTTAATTAATTAAAACACTAACAAAAGGTTAATTGTACCCCTCTTCAATTAAAACTAAGCATCATTGGTCAACAATGAATAGACAAGTTAAAACTTTTAAGCGCGTGAACTGAACAACTCGTCGACTATTATGTGTGAAAAGTAAACGCAAGTTAAATAATATGATATCAACCCGATGATTCTCTATATTTACATTCAAACATATCAAATGCCAAATATCTGACCTTAAAGGTACGTGTGCAAATAGATAGGTTAAAATTCCACAACCGGATTTCATCATTGACATCACAAGAGCAAAGGAGATCAATTGTTGTTGGGTGGAAATCTAATGATGTTACTTGTTCCTCATGACCAACTAGCTCAAGTACTAATCTGTTTGCCTACAACAACATGGTCACAAGTGAATTACAATGATTTCGACCAAAAACAAAAGTGAATTACAATGATGGACTTCAATTCCTGATTATAATCCAAGTAGAGAAGGGGGAAAAACAGTTTCACACAGATGGAAAGAGATAAAAACATCATAAGGTATAAAACAAGACAATCTTATACAGTATAAACATAAAATTATAGCTAAGAAACTACAATGAACAACAGGAAATAGAATGAGGTAGCCAACATTACGAGACTCTTTTCATGTCAATTGCATTGGATACTAAGAAGAAAGTGAAAGGGGGTGGGAATGTGGGATGAATGTGGAAGAAAACGGAATAGTTTAATTAAACCAAGAATGATGCTTGTTCTAAACAAGACAGAATAACGATGAATATTAAAAGAAAGGTAATGACTTACTCTAGCTGCATCCCATACTTTAACTGTTTTATCAAAGGAAGATGTTGCAAAAATAGTTGAACTTGGTTTGAATCGGACATCAGTGATTAGAAGCTTATGCGCTTCCGAAGTATAAACAGAGTCAAAAGTTTCCATGTTCCAAATGGAGACCTGCCATAGGAGAATTCCATCAGCTATGAACTCCTGTCTAAAATAAACCTTGAAGATAGATTGCTGACTTACCTTCTTTTCATGTCCTGCACTTGCCAACAACTTGCCATTTGATGAAAAGTGGCAACACAACACTTTGCTTTTACTCAAATGGAGGCGAATAACCTCATCAAAAGTAAAGCCTACTACATGGTGGGAAAATATATAAATAAACATTTGTATTCAAATACAAGTCCTTTCACAAAACAAAGCAAGATGAAAGTAAACCAGGGAGAAGTTGAAAACTAAAGACATTTATAAAGTCACACGACCCTCAGAAATTAAACTCCTAGTAAACTCAAATTGATATATCTATATCTACAACTAATTTCATCATGTATAGTTATGCTAAACAATCAGATATCTGATTTACTATTTTAATGAAACAAAGACAGTATTCGCCCATGTACTCAAAGAAGCCCGGTTATAAGCGTATAGGTTTTATTTCGAGAACTAACACCTTTGGATTTCTAATATCTCTATCTCTATCTCCCTCCCTCTTTATTTTAGCAAGCCCAACTGTCTGGTTTCTTACAAGATATTAGCATCTGGTTTAGGATAACTACATTTTAATTGTTACCAAGCCATTTTCTTTTATTGCATGCAGAGCAAGCATGCAAAAATTACAAAAGCGAGTCGTTTGCTTACACCTATCTTGTCTAGTTTCTTAAAGTTGCTATCCTATAATTCCAGCACCGCTTTCTTCCATTATTTTATATTTGCTTATATTTTACAAAGCCATCTCAACTTCACAATGGATAATGAGAAATTTAGATATCTTTTATCCAGACATGAATTGCTTTTCGATAAGAATGCAATGATTTATACTGGATTTCCTTCCAAGGATCAGAATTTTTTTTTTTTAAAAAGACTTGGACTTAAGACACTAAATTTTAAGTTGAATCTCTGACCTTAAATTCTGCGCAAAGATCAGATAGAAAAATTCTTCCATCAGTTAGGAAGTCAGAGGTTCTAGCAAAACACGACTTAGTCTGCTTGATACATCTTGTGCTTACAAAATACATTAGTTTGTTTAAGGTTTTAAGATTATATAAAACTCCTAAGCAGATTATTTTAGTTCCTCAATATAAATGATTGAAGCCATTTGAATGAATTTCCAACAAAGAAATGCTAAAAGTATGACTAAATAAGACATTTCAGATATCAAGAAGTTCCTACTGTGTAGAACACATATTTCGAGGCTGGTATTTGCAGATATTTCCCAGCATAGTTTGTTTGTGGAGTATCATTCCTGAGCTCCTCCCATAAACAGCAGTAAAAGTAACAAAACTAGCTTACTCGGATAAAGAAACTGAAATGATAAATAACAAGGGAAATGGACGAGAAAAGGAACAGCACGTATGGACCGCAATGGTGAATTTCTCATGTTGTGCCCGCCCCGCCCGCCTCCCCCCTGGGGCCTACCCCAAAAAAAGAAGCTAAATGAAGCTTACTGTAGCACTCATTAAGAAATTTCCCCTTCTTAATGCTACAAAAGAATTTAAAAAAACACTCAAAAGGCGCTATGTTCCAATGCAGAAAGCATATTAAAGTTAAAATCACAGCATTATATAGTAGTCAACAAAAGAAGAGCATTCTTGCCCAGTCCGAAAGAGTTACCTTTGTGTTCATTTTTAGTGATAGCGTTATGATGACCTTTTGGATCATTCAAAGAAGTACTTGTACTGTTAGCATTGTCATCATCATGAGACAAGAATGACTCAATATTATCCATCAAACGTGTATCCTCCTCATCTTCTTCAGAGTCCTACAGTTGGATTTTTATCAATAAACCTATAATTAGAGGCTAAATATGCTAAGAAAGAAAATGCACGGCCAAAAAAATTCATTAAACACCATAATATCATACCATTCCTTAACATTTCCATAAATTTGATACTCCAAAATAATGTAAAAACAAGGGTCTTCACGTTTTTCACTGAAAGTGTATGACCTACCAAAGATGCCGGTCTAAATCAAGGATAGAACTCCATATGAAAAACCACAGTAAAAAATAAAATCCCACATAAAAACGAAACTGAAATCATAAATTAAATCCTTAGATACTGAAAATACCAAGAACAAAATATCAATACACTTAGGGTAGTATTGGTGTCTCTATTAAGTGTGCAACCCACATCCCAACCACCCGCACTCCTGGTGGACATTGTTATCAATAACCTTAATTTAAGGAACAGAGCAAATCAAGGAGTGACCACTCTTAATTTAAGGAGTAAATTAAGGAGTGACTACTCTTAATTTAAGGAATAAATCAAGGAATGACCACTCTTAATTTAAGGAGTAATTTAAGGAACTCTTTCTTATAAATAGATATATAATTGTAATGAATTCATCATCAAATTATCAAAATCTAATTGAGAGAAAAGCTTAGAGGAAAAAGCTATAATAAGAGAAAATTGAGTATAATTTTCTTGGGTGCAATTGAGTTGTGAGTTGTGAGTGTTGTAAACACTTTATATAATTTCTCCCTTTCAGTAAAAGATCTGCAACAGGTCAGAAGACGTAAGCAAAATTAGCCGAATTTCGTTATCAAATTTGTGTTTTCTTTTGTCTATATTTGATTTCTCATAAATCTAGCTTATCGAAAATTTGTGTAATTTCCCAACAATTGGTATCAGAGATTTTGTGGTGATTTTCTGTTAATTTTTTACAAGATTACTATTAACGTGAATAGTAAAATTTGTCAACGATATTGGTTTGTCGATGGAGTTTTTTAATACACGATGATTCGCAGGAATAGTCAGAAAAATTCGGAGAAAGTTAGATTTGAATGAGAGCAATGACCGTAGATGAAGGAAAGGTGAAACACGAGTTATTCGATTGACACTATCCCATAACGTTACTTTCAACATAGTAAAGTAAAAGACCACTTTGGGTCTTATGGAAGCTCTCTCCAATATGTATGAGAAGCCATCAGCCTCAAACAAAGTACACTTGATGAGGAGTTTGTTCAATTTGAAGATGACGGAAGGCGCATCGGTAGCTCAACATCTCAATGAACTCATCATAGTCACAACCCAACTGAGTTCAGTTGAAATTGAATTCGATGAAGAATTACGAGCATTGATACTTTGTCTTCTCTACCAGAAAGATGGAATGCTATTGTTATGGTTGTGAGTAGCTCGTCAGGAAGCATAAGTTAAAATTTGACGATGTTTGTGATCTGGTTCTCAGTGAAGAGATTCGACGTAGTGAGTTGGGTGAATCGTCAACCTTTTCAGTTTTGCATACATAGTCAAGAGGAAGAAATTCAACCAGAGGGAATGGACGTGGTAGAACAAACTACCGAGATAGATCAAAGGACAATAGATCCAAATCCAGGAATCCCAATAATTCCCATAGCTCGAAAACTGTCAAGTGTTGGAATTGTGGGAGAACCAGATATTACAAAAATTAGTGCAAGAGTGCACCGAAGGACCATGAAGCAAAGGCAGAGGCAAATGTTACTTCCACCTCAGGAAGAGACGATGCATTGATATGCTCTTTGGAGAGCAAGGAAGAATCTTGGGTGTTAGACTCTAGAGCATCGTTCCATGTTACTTCATAGAAAGAATCTTTCTAGAAATATGTCCCCGAAAACCTTGGAAAGATATATCTTGGTGATGATCAACTGCGTGCTATTATTGGCAAAGGTATAGTAAAGATTAAGTTGAATGAGTCTGTTTGGGAGTTGAAGGATGTCAGGCATATTCCCGACCTAAAAAAGAACTTAATCTCAGTAGGGAAGTTGGCTAGTGAAGGCTACACTACGATCTTCCATGGTGGTGATTGGAATATTTCAAAGGGTGCAATGATGGTTACTCGTGGCAAGAAGAGTGGAATTCTTTACATGACAGTAGGGCACGTTGTTCGATCGCAGTTGGAGTAGGAAATGAAACACCAAATATGTGGCACTAGAGACTAGGCCACATGAGTGAGAATGGGATGAAGATTATGCACTCAAAGGGAAAACTTTCAAGTCAACAGTCAGTAGAAATAGACATGTGCAAAGATTGCATACTTGGAAAGCAAAGGAGAGTTAGCTTTTAGACAAGTGGTAGAACCCCAAAGAAGGAAAGGCTAGAGCTCATTCACTCTGATGTTTGAGGACCAACGATCGCCTCATCCATTGGTGGGAAACACTACTTCGTGACTTTCATCGATGATCACTCTCAAAAGGTATAGGTTTACTTTCTAAAGAATAAGTCTGAATTGTTTGAGGTTTTCAGGAGATGGAAAGCCATGGTTGAAAATGAGACAGATTTGAAGATCAAAAAGCTCAGAACCGACAATGGTAGTGAATATGAAGACACCAGATTTAAAAATTTTTGCTATGAGCACGCGATCATAATGGAGAGAACTGTGTTAGGCATGCCTCAACACAATGGTGTAGCTAAGCGTATGAACCAAACATTGACAGAAAGAGCCTGAAGCATTCGTATACAATCAGGTCTACCGTAGCAGTTCTGGGTAGAAGCAGTCAACATGACAACTTGCTTGACCAATCGAGGCCCATCTGTTCCATTGGAACACAGAATACCAGAGGAGGTATGTAGCAGAAAAGAGGTAAAACTATCACATCTAAAAGTTTTCGGTTGTGTAGCATTTGTGCATATCAGTGATCAAGATATGTATAAACTTGATCCCAAATCTAACAAATGCACCTTTATCGGCTATGATGAGGATGAGTTTGACTACCTCATCTGGGATGACGAAAACAAGAAAGTGACCTGTAGCAAAGATGTGATTTTCAACGAAAGGGTGATATATAAAGACATGCTTAAAATAGACGCCAATGACTCAGAGCAGAATGAGTCAATATTTGCATATGCAGATGATATCCCAAATAGTTTCGTGACGAAACCAATTGTAACAAGTCCTCAGATAAAGGAACTCGTTGGACGGAGCAGTATGTAGCAATCCAGCACACCACAGCCTTCTACTCCATCTCCTGTATTAAGAAGGTCTTCTCGACCTCATATGCCTAACAGGAGATACATGAACTATATGTTGCTGATTGATGGAAGGGAGCCTCAATGCTATGATGAAGCTTTATAGACTCGAGATGCCAACAAGTGAGAGATTGTTATCAGTCTTCAAGTGGGAGATTGTTGGAGATTGTTATCAAGGACCTTAATTCAAGGAGCAAATCAAGGAGTGCCCACCCTTAATTTAAGGAGTGAATCAAGGCTTAATTCAATGCGCAATTCAAGGAACCCTTAATTTAAGGAGTCAATCTCCCTATAAATAGATGTATAATTGTAATAAATTCATAATCAAATTATCAAAATCCAATTGAGAGAAAAGCTTTAGTGGGAGAAAATTGAGAGCAATTTTCTCGGCTGTAAACAATTTGTATAATTTCTTCCTTTCAGTAAAAGATCTACAGCAGGTCTGGAGAGGTAAGCAAAATTGGCCAAACTCCATTATCAAAATTGTGTGTTATTTTGTCTATATTTACTTGTAAAACTTAGAATTCACTCTCCTTCTTCTCATTCAAAGACACTATCTATTTATATACAAAGATAGAGACAATATTAGGTGACATACACCTAATACACCACTAAGACATCTAATACACAACTTACACCACTAAGACACCTAATACACAACTAATATATTCACCTAGTGTTAGACACCTAATACACACACTCATAAATCATCTTTGACACTCCCCCTCAAGTTGGAGCATAGATATTAATCATGCCCAACTTGTTACAAAGATAATCAACCCGAACCCCACTTAAAGCTTTCGTGAAGATATCTCCTAGTTGTTCTCCAATCTTCATATATCCTGTAGAAATCAAACATTGCTGAATTTTCTCGCGAACAAAATGACAATCAATTTCAATGTGTTTAGTTTGCTCATGAAACACAGGGTTAGAAGCAATATGAAGAGCAGCTTGATTATCACACCACAATTTCGCTGGTATTGAAGTTTTAAGACCTACTTCATCCAAGAGCTGATATATCCATATTATCTCAGACACAGATTGTGTCATAGCCCTATATTCTGACTCTACACTCGATCGTGACACAACATTCTGCTTCTTACTTTTCCATGAGACCAAATTTCCTCCAATGAAAATACAATAGCCTGATGTGGATCTTCTATCCACTTTGGAACCTGCCCAATCTGCATCTGAAAAACATTCAATATGAGTATGTCTATGATTTGCATACAAGATGCCACGTCCAGGTGCTCTTTTTAAGTAACATAAAATTTGCTCTAACGTTGCCCAATGACGAACTGTTGGGGATGACATAAATTGGCTAACAACACTGACTGAATATGCAATATCTAGACGAGTCACGGTAAGGTAATTCAGCTTTCCAACCACCCTTCGATATCTCTCAGAATCTTTAAAGGGTTCTCCATCTCCTATAAGGTGGATGTTCGGAGTCATTGGAACACTACAAGGTTTTGCTCCTAATTTTCCTGTCTCAGTTAATAAGTCCAGGACATATTTTCTTTGAGATAGAAATATACCTTTTTTACTTCTTGTGACTTCAACACCCAAAAAATACTTTAGCATCCCCAAATCCTTCGTGTGAAACTGAGTATGTAGGAAAGACTTAAGAGATGAAATTCCCGTAGTATCACTTCCAGTAATAACAATGTCATCTACATACACAACTAAAAGAATGATATCGGCTTCTGATTGTTTGTAGAACACAGAATGGTCAGACTTGCTTTTCATCATACCAAACGTTTCTATAGCTTGACTAAATTTGCCAAACCAAGCACGAGGACTCTGTTTCAAACCATACAAACCCAAATCCTTCGTGTGAAACTGAGTATGTAGGAAAGACTTAAGAGATGAAATTCCGGTAGTATCACTTCCAGTAATAACAATGTCATCTACATACACAACTAAAAGAATGATATCGGCTTCTGATTGTTTGTAAAACACAAAATGGTCAAACTTGCTTTTCATCATACCAAACGTTTTTATAGCTTGACTAAATTTTCCAAACCAAGCACGAGGACTCTGTTTCAAACCATACAAAGATTTGCGGAGACGACAAACGTGCCTAGACTCCCCCTGAGCAACAAAACCAAGAGGTTGCTCCATAAACACCTCCTCTTGAAGATCACCATGAATAAAAGCATTTTTGATATCTAGTTGATGCAAAGGCCAATGATGAGTAGCTGCCATAGAAATAAACAACCGAAGAGATGTCAATTTAGCAACAGGAAAGAAAGTGTCAGAATAGTCCACTCCATAGGTTTGAGTATATCCCTTAGCAACAAGACGGGCCTTTAATCGAGCAATTGACCCATCTGGATTGACCTTAACTATGAACACCCATTTGCATCCGATAGCCCATTTCCCTGAAGGTAAATCAACCAAGTCCCAAGTACCATTGTCATCCAACGCATTCATTTCCTCGATCATTACATTATGCCAACCAGGATGAGATATGGCTTCATGAACAGTTTTAGGGATATAAATAGAATCAAGAGAAGCAATAAAAGAGCAAGAGGAAGACGACAAGCAATTATACGAAACAAAAGAAGAAATAGGATAAGTACATTGACGTTTAGCTTTGCGTAATGCAATAGGAAGATCATCGTTCAGGACAGGATTTGATGACGAAGGAGCAGTTGCAGGACATGAATTAGAAGGTCTATGTCTGGAGTAGACTTGAGTTATAAGAGGCCTAACAAGAACTGGATCAGAGACAGGCTCAAATGATGTGATAGAATAGACTAACAAATCATCATCCTCCCCTAACATGTAGAAGGAGGAGAAGACGAAAAATAGGGTATGTCTTCCATGAAGGTAACATCAATGGAGACAAGATATTTGTTAAGACTAGGACAATAACATCTATAACCTTTTTGGAGACGAGAATAACCAAGGAAGATACACTTCAAAGACTTGGGATCTAATTTAGTAACATGTGGACGAACATCCCGAACAAAACAAATGCTACCAAATATCCTAGGGTCAACTGGAAATAGTGACTTATTAAGAAACAAAATTTTGTAAGGAATCTCACCATGAAGAACAGATGAGGGCATGTGATTAATAAGAAAACATGCGGTTGAAACTACATCGGCCCAAAAAGGTTTAAAAACATTCATTTGAAATAATAAGACACGTGCAGTTTCGAGAAGATGTCTGTTCTTACGTTCGGCCACTCCATTTTGAGATGGAGTATCAACACACGAAGTTTCATGAAGCATGTCATTTTGAACCATATAAGATTGAAACAAAGCTGATGTATATTCTTTGGCATTATCATTTCGTAAAGTACGAATTGAAACATTAAATTGAGTTTTAATCTCAACACAAAATGCACAAAAAATAGAAAACAATTCAGAACGACTCTTCATTTATATAACCAAGTTACACGAGAATAATCATCCACAAAAGTAACAAAATACTTAAATCCAGGTTTAGACAAAATAGGACAAGGACCTCAAACATCAGAATGAACTCATTCAAAAGGAACACTAGCACGTTTATTAACTCTTGGATTTGAACTAAGAAGATGATGTTTTGCAAATTGACAAGGCTCACAATCTAATGAAGACACCTTACTAAACTGAGGATAAAGTTTCTTCAGTAAAGGAAGAGATGGATAACCTAGTCTACAATGTGTCTCGAAGGGAGAGGTTACACTAGAGCAAGCGACATATTTCGATATTGGTGTGTCAAGAATATAGAGGCCTCCAGACTCATGTCCTTTACCAATAGTCTTCTTCGTCATAAGATCCTGAAATAAGCAACGATCAGGAAAAAATGAGATACAACAGTTAAGATTGCGAGTAAGCTGACTTACAAAGATCAAATTAAAGGATAAGCTAGGTAAATGTAAGACAAACGACAAAGGAAGCAAAGGAGTGGGAGTAATTGTGCCAGACCCAAGAACACGAGATGGTGACCCATCGGCTAAGGTAATAGTAGAGGTAGGAGTGTGTGACTGAAGAGTAGAAAAGAGACTAGAATTACCTGTAATATGATCTGTGGCACCAGAATCAATAACCCATTTGGAAGATGAAGAAATGAGACACGCATTTGATTTACTTGAATCAGCAATAGCAGTGACAGAGGGTGATGAAGACCTTAGTGATTCTTGATACTGTGAGAACTTGGTAAATTCATCTGCAGAGATAAGAACCGATTTTTCAGAAGTATCAGAAGTGGATGCAATATGAGCCGAGTGACCTTTCTGATGCTTGTACTGAAGCTTTCTACATTCATGTTTCGTATGTCCTGGTTTGTGACAATAGTAACATACAATACCTCTGAGGTTCTGTGGTCGAGTTTCAAACCCGTGCGAGCCACCTCCTTTATTTCTGTTCATATAAGTTGACCGTCCATGCTCATAATTATTACTTCGGCTGACCAAAGCACCATTTAATTGAGCAGGTGGAGGTGGAGTGCCTTCTGTACGAAGTACTCGACTAAACATCTCTTGTAAAGAGGAGATCTCAAAGCCAGAAAGAACCTGGGACTTAGCAGTCTCAAAAGTAGAGGGAAGACCGGCAAGAAAACTCATGACCGCCATTTGTTCCCGTTGGCTTTGTTGAACCTTGACATCAGGGCTAAAAGGCATCAAACTATTGAGCTCCTCATAAGTACTTTTAAATTCCATAAAATAATTTGTGAGTGACTGATCTTGTTTGTCTGCACGGTAAAATGCTTTGCATACCTCATATATGCGAGAAAGATTTCCCTTACCAGAATATAAGAAATCCAAATAATCCATCAATTCCTTAACGAATTCACACTGATTGATCAAGTCAATTACATTGCTTTCAATAGAATTTTGAATCTGCAGAAATAAGCGAGCATCGTCTCTAAGCCATGTATGCTTTGAATCATCTTTAGGAGGATCATTAGTCAAATGAGTATCTTTTTCGATACTTCTCAAATAAATTCGAATGGTCTTGCTCCAAGCCAAATAATTCGAGCCATTGAGCTTATGGTCCGTGATTTTAGACATCACAGGCACCATATCCGTTACAACATTAGATTTCTTTTCAGCCATAACTCTTACAAACAACAAGACATTGAGCAAACGAACAAACAAAATCCAACAACAGCAGCGACGAAACACGCAGCGAACAAGAACACAAAATTGGAAGAACGCAAACCTAAACAATCACAAGTGATAAGTGCCAAACCACCACAAATGACGCAGGGGGACGGCAGAGAGCGACACGGGGTCTGCCGGAGAAGAATTCTACACGGACGCGCTGTCACACGCCGGCGCGTGGAATTTGACAGAAATTCGCGGTGGCACGTGTGGCCCACTCGCGGCTCGTCTAGTGACCGGACTTTGGGGTTTGGTCGGTCGGCGGCTGTTCTTCCCCCCTGTGCCGGCGGTGAGACGTGTGGAGATTTTGACAGAAAGTCACGGTGGCGCGTGTGGCCCACCCGTGGCTCGTATAGTGGCCGGACGTCGAGGTGACTGGTCTGCGGTTGATCTTCCTCCCTGTGCCGACGGTGAGAAAAAATGTGCACTCCAAAAGGGTGTTCCGAGTTGGAACTCAAAAATGCACCAAATTCTAATTTGTGTTTACCTAAAATCAGCCCCCAATTTGAACGGAAAAAAAAATTTCCCAAATTTTGTAACCCAAATGCTCTGATACCATGTAAAACTCAGAATTAACTCTCCTTCTCATTCAAAGACACTACCTATTTATATACAAAGATAGAGACAATATTATGTGACATACACCTAATACACCACTAAGACACCTAATACACAACTTACACCACTAAGACACCTAATACACAACTAATATATTCACCTAGTGTTAGACACCTAATACACACACTCATAAATCATCTTTAGCATTACTTTCTCATAAATCTAGTTTATCAGGAATTTACATTATTTTCCAACTCCCACCCCGAATCAAGTGGTGTCACTAACTGTCCGACATCATATTATCTAAAATTTCTAGTTGTAGGAAATCTATAGGGACCCATCTAAAAGTATGATTGCCTTTTAAAGTTCAACGTCTAGGATTGAGCCATGTCCAAATCATGACATATTCCAAAAGTTAAAAGCAGGCAAGCAACTATTATTCTCTCCTCGAACTTGCTATTTATATATAAATTGGAAATACTATCAATAGTGTTGAATATTGGCTCTAAAAGTAACATAATCCTGGTGATTGAATATGAATATTGTTGAATATTGGCTCTAAAAGTAACAAATTAGTGGCCTAATTTGTGTTATGATTTAAGAAAATTAGTGGCATAATTTAAGGAAATTAGTGGCCTAATTTAAGGCTTAAATTATGGTACAATTTAGGGAAAGGGAGGCTTGCTTCATCTATAAATATGGAGGAGTTCATGCATTGAAGAACAAGGCAAAAATCAGAGAGAGCATAAGCAAACTAAAAGAGAAAATACTTAGTGAGTTTGAGAGATATTATTAGTGAAAATTTTTGTATCTGTATTATGTTTATTTCCTACTCAGTTCAATAATATCTGCTACCTCTCGTGGACCTAGACGAATTGCCAAACCACGTAAATTCTGTGTCATTTTATCGTTTTGATATATTCATATACCGCTATTTATTGCTTCTGTGCACAACAAATTGGTATCAGAATCAGATATAGTTGTATTATACATCATATTGAAGCTTTCGACGAGACGAATGCAACGGTGAAAGAATCGCTCAAATCGGAAGTCAAAATCACCGCCAGAAGCCGCCGGAGTGCTACTGCCAGCAATTGAGTCAACTCATTGAGTTTGACCGTGTTAACTCATTTATTAGTGATATTTGGACCGAGTTGATCCATTTTTCATCCATTTTCAGCTAAGTCGGACCTATTCCTAGCTAATTGGACAATTCCAGATTCAATCGCGGACTTCGTTTTTTTCAAATAAGGTATAAAATTTGGAAAAACGTTGTTTTAAGTTGTAAGTGAAATTTCTGTTATCCGTTTTTACTTATGGCTGATAAAAGAGAGATCGGAGAAGGTGAACAAGCTCACCTTAGAATTTCTGGCAAACCAAGTTATTTTACTTGAGGAACCATGTTGTCCAACGCAAAGTTTGAGGTGGAGAAATTCAACGACACCAATAACTTTGGCATGTGGCAATGTGAAGTATTAGATCTATTGTTACGAGAAGGATCTAATATAGCCTTGGAGACCAGACCAGAAGATTATTCAAATGAAGATTGGAATTATATCAATCGACAAGCTTGTGGCATAATTCGATTGTGATTAGGAAAAGATCAGAAGTACTTTGTCATGAAAGAGAATGCATCGTAGTTCTCTGGAAGAAACTAGAGGACAAGTACATGACGAAAAGTATTGAGAACAGACTCTACTTGAAGAAGAAACTTTTCCATTTCCAGTACAAGAAAGGTACCCCTATGATCGAGCATTTAAACAATTTCAATAAAATTTTGGTCGATCTATAAAATTTAGATGTTAAAATTATTGATGAAGATAAAGCTTTGTTGTTGCTGAATTCATTACCTGAGAGCTATGAGCATTTAACCACAACCCTGTTATATGGAAAAGATGAGGTTAAGTTCGTAGATGTTTCAAATGCTTTGGTAAATAATGAGTACCAGAAAAATGATCAACATGATCACAGAGACTCAATATCAGAAGCATTGACGGTAGCCAGAGGTAGGACGAACAAAAAAAAATCTGACGGATCAAATAATAGTGGGCGATCTAGATCAAAGTCCAGAGGAGAGTCATCCAAAAGACGTCCTGCGAAGGACGAGTGTGCCTATTGTCACTAGAAAGGGCACTGGAAGAAAGATTGTCCAAACAAGAACAAGTCAAATGCAAATGTTGCACAAAAGGCCGATGAAGATGAAGAATCATCCTTTTCAGTTTCATCATCAGATACCTACTCAGATAAGTGGATCCTTGATTCGGATGTTCTTATCATATGTGTCTAAATAGAAATTGGTTTTCGAGTTTTGAGGAGCTCAATGGAGGAGTTGTGCTTATGGGCAACGAAAATGCCTGTCAGACAAAAGGGATCGGAACAGTACGACTAAAGATGCACGACGGAATATACTACAATGAGGTATTCTCACTTGTTGTTAAGCATTCATCTATTCGGGATACTATTAGCTTTGGTAGCACAGTTTTATCTCGAGTTAGCTCAACTCGATGTCAAAACAACTTTTCTCCATGGTACTTGGAACGAAGAGATCTATATGTCTCAATCGGATGGCTTCAAAGTTCTAGGACGAGAGAATTGGGCTTGTAAGTTGAGCAAGTCAATTTACGATTTAAAGCAATCACCGCGACAATGGTACAAGCGCTTTGATAGCTTCATTAGAGAGCAGAAGTACACACACTGTCAGTTTGATCAGTGTGTATACTTTCGGAAACTCCAAGATGGTACCTTCATTTATTTGCTCTTATATGTTAATGATATGTTGATTATGTCTAAGAGCAAGGTGGAGATCGATAGATTGAAGGCTATGTTGAGTTCAAAATTTGAAATGAAAGATCTTGGAAAAGCTAAGAAAATTCTTGGGATGGAAATCACAAGAGATAGAGTTGCAAGCACAGTCTGTCTGACACAAACTCAGTATTTGAAGAAAGTACTACAAAGGTTTGAATTGATAAGAAAACCAAACTAGTAAGTACACCTCTTGCTCCTCATTTTCAATTGAGTGCATTGATGTCACCTAGCATCGTCGATGAAAAGAAGCAAATGGAGCGTGTTCCATATGCAAATGTTGTTGGTGCCTTGATGTATGCAATGGTATGCACCAGACTTGATATTTCCCATGCTGTTAGTATATTGAGTCGCTATATGCACAATCCTGGTAAAGGACACTGGAAAGTAGTGAAGTGGATTCTACAGTACATTTATGGTACTGTGGATATTGGTTTGAAGTTTGAGAGAGACAAGACTGAAGGCAAGCAGCTAGTCGGATATGTGGATTCTGACTATGTTGGAGATTTAGATAAATGTCGATCTACAACTGGTTATGTGTTCAAGAGGACCAGTTTGTTGGAGATCAACATTGCAGTCAACTGTAGCTTTGTCTACTACAGAGACAGAGTATATGGTTGTAACAGAAGCACTCAAAGAAGCTATACGGCTTCTCGAGTTGACCAAGGATTTGAGTATTGTTCAGAAGAACATGAAGGTTTTCTACGACAGCCAGAATGCCATTTGTTTGGCAAAGATCCAAGTTCATCATGGTCGTACCAAGCACATCGATGTTCGATTTCATTTTGTTCGAGAAATTGTCGATGACGGGAATGTTATACTCTAGAAAGTCAGAATTGCAGATAACCCTACAAATATGCTTACAAAGGTGATTACATGGATCAAGTTTTAACACTCCTTGAACTTGATAAACATCTCTCGAGCTTAGAGCGTCTAGGCCGCATTTGGAGGCAACGTTATGAACTTTTTCTCCGAGGTGGAGATTGTTGAATATTGGCTCTAAAAGTAACAAATTAGTGGCCTAATTTGTGACATGATTTAAGAAAATTACTGGGATAATTTAAGAAAATTAGTAGCCTAATTTAAGGCTTAAATTATGGCACAATTTAGGAAAAGGGAGTATTGCTTCATCTATAAATATGGAGGAGTTCATGTATTGAAGAACAAGACAAAAATAAGAAAAAATCAGAGAGAGCATAAACAAACTTAAAGAGAGAAAATACTTATTAAGTTTGAGAGTTTTCTGTGAGTTTGGAGAAACACTTAAGAGATATTATTATTAAGTAAATCTGTATTTGTATTCTATATATTTCTTACTCAGTTTAATAATATCTGTTGCTTCCTGTAAACTTAGGCGAATTTCCGAACCACGTAAATTATGTATGTCCTTTTACCGCTTTGATATATTCATGTACCGCTATTTATTGCTCCCGTGCACAACAAATATATCTTATTGAAAACTGAAGGGTCACTCTTATCACTGACTTGTTCACCGTTTCCCCAGGATTTCTAAGAAGCATCTCCTTTGAGCTATCAAATTTGGTAGAAATTGCAGGTAAATGTGCTTGTTTCCCATTTGCATGCAAAATTTCTTGAGCCAAAAGTGCCTGCTGGTGATCCACCATTAGTGTTTCTTTTCTCGGTGCTTGTGAATGTGAGTTCAAAACCTTACATTAAGTACAATGAAGCTTCTAGTAAACACCAATATGAAGCAGCAAAACTTAGAGCTACAATTGTTTTTTGAATTGAAAGCTAAAAACCATGTTTTGCCACAAAAAAACTAGAAAACTTAGACTAATTAAATTTTGAAAATGAAGCTTTATGAACTCCAAATTATTTACCACTTACATTAATCAGTGTTGTCATTGGTTTTACTCCAGCATTGATCCCTAAAAAGATTAGTACAAAAAAAGAAATTGTAAATATCTTTGTTATTATTTATGATTTCATTCACATTAAATTGTTTAAATTTATGCCTGATATGACATAACACCCAAAGAGAAATATTGTGTCGTAGAACAATGCAACCAAAATAATACAGATACGAAATATTGAATTCAATAGTACCTGTCTTACTAAGTAAAATTTCTTTTAGAAGTACTAAAGAATTACGATAAATATGGGGGATCTTCTTCTCTCTTTTTTTCTCTCTTTCTTTTTCGCAATATTAACTTAGGCAAGATAAAATCAGGATAATATGGTAGATGGAGGGTTATTGTCCAAACTATGTTAAATGTCTTTTCTTTCAAAAAGGCGCCATTCGTAGAAAAAGCTTGTGGTAAATGTTGAGACTAAGAAATTGTTGCATTTTGGGTATAGGAAGAGTGCACATGTATAGTAGTCCAAATGGTATAAGAAGCCTTGTGATAAGGTAAAGGTAGCAGATTCAAGTTCTGTTTGTAGATGAAAAGTCCACTTAGCAACAAAAAAGAAAGAAAGAAAGAAGAGTGCACATGTGAAAGTTATCAAGATGTAAGGTGAAGAGAGCAATTAATAATTGGTTAAACAACATACAGCGTACAAATTTCTTTTATAAGATAGTCTTTTGGTTTCTAGAAGAAGCTTAAGTGATTCACTTTTCGCATAGCACTAAAAGAAAGCTGCATTTTCTAATCAGATTAGCTTGAGTTGATGCAAATATTAAGTGCAAGAAAAAACACCTGCATCATGAGGTAGAGATATAGGAAATGTTGCATTTCGTAGATCATAAAGCTTTGCATCCACAGGTAAGGCCCTCCGAAATAGTACTTCATTGTTGTTTTCCTGTAACCAATTTTGTTAGCTTTAGAGGACTTTAATATGACGTTGGAATCTTAAAAGTCAATTAAAAAGGTTACTTATACTCTGATAACCTGGGATTGAGCTTGCTTGAATATTTGTTGTGGTGGATGGCTGATACAAACATAAATGGAGAATATTAAAGAAAAAGAAGAGCTACATCCAACTATAAACAAAGTCAGAAAAGAGGGTAGAAAATGTATGCCGGCTATCCTTTATATAATATTAGTAATCTATTAAAATCACTATTTTAAAGTTTTATACTATATGGGAATATTAGTAATCTATTAAAATCACTATTTAATCGGGCCACACCATGATACAAAGGAGCGTGGATTCTTCCTTCATCTTCTTCTTGTTTCTTTCTTTTTTTCCTTTCTTTTATGGCAATTCAACAAGCAATGCTATGTCATAATAATCTGAAATCTCACCTAACCTTGAGTGTTTCTTAGGGGGTGGAGAGCTAATAAATTGTATAAATTAACAGTTAATAATGATCTGAATATAGAAATGAATCAAATATAACGATAGATCATATAGAAATACCTTGAAGTGGACTCAGCTGAGAGTAAGGGACTCAGTTTACTGAGATCAAGTAGAGGTAAACTTGGATCAAAAACTCCTGCTGATTGCCTAAAATGCTCCTGACCATATACTTTTGCAGGGAACATAGAAGTAGCTTGTAGCCCCAATATTTTTCCATAGTCATCACCAATTTGAAAGTTTACAGGCATTTTCTGGTTTACTGACAGATGAGGTATTATCATCATTGGTTGATTGGTTTGTTGCTCATTTTCGTTCATTTGCACAGCCTATAAATGGAACAAAAAAATGCTTTCGCTTATCTAATAATCAAAACAATACAAGGTTTGATAGAAATTCAGCAATCGCACCTCAAACGAGGCATCTTTCATGGCCTCCACAGCCTTCCTCTGCTTATAAACGTGTACGTCATAAAATATGGACCACCAATCATTTAAGAACCCTTCAGGGCTATCAATTGCTGAATAAAAACAAAATACACAAATTTAAAACCTGAAATAAATCTCAATAAAGTTGTTGCATCTTTTCTTTCCTACGAATTATTTCAGCATTTAAACATAAAAAGTTGCTTAGCAAGTATAGCTCCACCAATTGCATCCCCTCCCCTCACATCCAAAAAATGGTGCTTATACATTGAACTAAAAAGACATGGATAAGAGAAAACCTACAGAGAGCGAGTCAGTAACGCTACTTAAATGTAGCTCCATTTTTTCCCTCAAATAATTACCTGGCGTCGTTCACTCAAAGTTACCTACATTTTCATTTGTGACCAATAGTGAAAAGAAATTATAGTACAAAAGTTGTATGATCAAATAGAAACATTACTATCAATATTACATTTAAATTGAAATTAAGAACAATTTAATCACTCCATAACTTTATCCAAACAGCAAGAGATAAGTGAATACCATAATACATACCGACTTTATGGTCCCAAATATCCGCCTCCTCCTTGAAAATTGCGGCCGTTTGGTGCATTTTGTTTTTCACCAAGTAATCATGCAAGTACAAGTCAAGCCTAGAAAACGAAAATCAAAACACCCAAATTAAATTAAAAAGCTACAAGTAAACCTCAAATTGAAGGCCTAACAAAAAGTAACAAATGAAAAATAAACCTAGAAAATATCAATTTGAAGAGCAAGATTGAATAAGCAAATAACAAACTCACATTCTTTCAGCATCCCAATCATCACCGAAAACCATGTTGATTATCACCTTCCAAACTGACTTCCAGTGAAAATATGAACCACAAATTAATTAATTCGCTCTTAAAACATATATCTACATAATACAATCGATTGTCACCATCACCTCTATTCGGATAATTTTAGATGAAATAAAATATTCAAATCACAAATCCCCACTCGGGGTTTCTGAATTAAAAGAAAAGAAAACGTAAAGAGAGAGGGCTGCAGATAGTGAACAATGGCATAGAAGGAGAAAGGACCTGAAGTAAGCTTAGGACTCAAGGCTCAAGTAACAGTGCCATGCAAAAGGAAACCGAAAGCTTAACAAAATCAAGACTAACAATTAATACGAATTCGTATTTTTCAGTGATCGAGAGAGAGAGAGGGAGAGTGGGCGTGTGAAGTTTATTTAGGGATAAAAAAATCAATTATAATTATATAACTGCTAATTAGTTATTTAATAAAATTGACTTAATTACCATAAATTTCTTTAGCAAATTAAATTATACATATCTAGTTAATTATGTCAATTTTATTAAGGATGTTTTAATTAAATCATAATTTACCATTAATTTTGATAATACATTAACTTACATATATGTTACCAATTTGGTTAAGGAAATTAATGAAAATAACACATACACAACGAGAAACAATGCGTTAAGAACATATTTTTAACAATAAAATAATTAAGGATATATTTATAACTAACTTAATACATATGAAACATAATTTATTTATATATTATATATAAAAATTTAAATTATGGCTTGTATATATTTGAACAAAAAATTTCACATATTTTGTATTAATAAGTGCTATTTTTCTTAGTTATTGTATAATTTTTTTTTTAAATTTTATTTTCATAAATTAAGTAATTAATTATTATTAACTAAAATATTAACAATTATCTAAATTATAATATTTATTTATATTTTTTTATTAAAGGTTATTTATCGTAAATAAAAAAAATAATTACTTTTTTAACGATTAATTATCTTAAATTTTATTTTCTATTAAATAATCTATTAATTATTAATAATTAAAATATTTACAATTATATACTCCATTTTTTTATATAAATTTATTTATAATAAATAACATAAATGATTATTACCCGTTAAATTAAAATTATCATTAATATAATACTATATCAAAACTTTTTTTAAATATTATTTTAATTTTTGTAAATAGTAAGGTAATACGTGAAAAGCATATAAGTTTAATTAATGTCTAATAAGTTTTTATAACTCAAATAATATATATACTAAATTATTATTTATAAATATATTTAAATTCATATAATTATAATAAATAAAACATTTACACGTCATATATAATAATTATCGTATAATATTGTTATTATATTTAATATATTTTTAGTTATTTATGTTGGTTTTGCTTTGGCACCTGTGAAAAGAACAAGTTTCTGATACAGTCGTGGTGTACGGAAACATTGTGGGTCCACAGGTATTTGCTTCCGGTGGCCAATGGGCCTAAATTGTTTTATATATATATATATATATATATATATATATATATATATATTTGTTTTTATCTATACCTTATACCGTCAAGCCGTGTCATAATTTTTTAATATTAAATTTTATTCATTGATATTCTCTACATGTCATCACCTCAAATATTTTACTGTAAAAAAGAATATAAAATTATAAAAATATATTCACCTGCTTAATGGAAAATTGGAAAGAGCAAAGTGCTATTTCTTTTTTCTTTTTTCTTTTTAATACAATGAGTGAACGTTATGTTGAGCCCAAAATGAATATAGTACCTTTTGAGCGAAAAACTAAAGTTTTATCCCATTTCATAATTTTAACCTGCTCGTAACGGAAGGTCAGCAGACATAATAAATTATTTTTGAGAAACAAAAAAATTTATAAAAAATAACACTTCTATCAGATTATTAAATATTAAACGATTTTTTTAAATTATTAAATATTAAATGATTTTAAACTATGATAATTTAACGTAAAAACAAATCATATAAAAGAAGTAATTGTTAATGATTTTTCAACTACTTCGTGGTTCTTCGAGGCTTTTTTCTTACGTTATGTTTGATAGCATGGAAAATCTATTTTACATTCAAAAAATACTTTTATTCTAATGAATATATGTAAATATTAACTTATCTATTCATAGTAATGTTATTTTTAGGTGTAGTTTTAAATTGAATGTTTTTAAAATGAAATAATTTATTACATTTTTTTAATATTTAAATTATATATTGTAGACATAAGAGATTATTTTCATAATTTTTTTAAATAATACCCTTAATATTATAATAATAAAAATAATACCTCAATAATATTAAACGTAATCTATTTAAACAATGTTTAATATTAAACAAATTTAAATGATTTTAATTTAATTTGAATGACATTTAATTATATATAATATACTTAAATTTTTTAATTGTAAAAATATATTGAATCAAAATAAATATATATTATTTTTATTTAAAAAAAAACACTTTCATATCCGCTCGAAAAATCCTGTAATCCAATAGTAAAGTTTTCTTATATTATTTGTTTAGTCTTCGATAATAATACTTAATGCAAATATAAGAAACAACCAGTTTACTCACTAATACAATAGCTTGGTACTATATTACTATATTGTTTCAATGGTATGACTATATTGTTTTTTCGTTATTTTTTAGACTCAAAGTTTTCGCAAGTTTTTTTTTTTAGAACTTCCTACTTTGAGATCAGTCAAATAAAAAGTTTTTGAATAGAAGGATACATCTTTTATAATTTTTAAAGTGAACTTCGTAACAATTATGATGCCTTGTAAAAAATATCATATATCATAAATATAATTAATTTAATATTATCTTATTTATTACAATTACTGAACTCAATCGGATTATCTAATTAAATCTTATCACATTATTCTCAATATATCATAAAAATTTTATAAAAAAAATGTAAAATACTTTACAAAGAATATTATAAAGGAATAAGTGAATAACATAATTCATCATTTCTTTGTTACAGTTTCATTTTAACTCACTCTTAACTCTTAAGTACTAAATATATGATGAATTTTTTAGAATGTGGCGAACATATGTTCAAATTCTGTAAGACTTTGAACATATATTTATTATATATTTTTCATGTTTATTTTATAATATGAAAAAATATCTTTATTTTTATAAAAAGTTATTTATATAAAAAAATATGTTTTAAATATACATTAAAAATGTACGTTTAGAAGGGTAATTTTTTTTATGAAAATATTTATTATTTTATGTATTATCTTATTTTTTTTTGTTCATTTTAATATAAAAGTATCTCATACTATCATAACAATTACTATCTCCGTATTATCCTTTATATCAATTTTATTAGCCAACTAAATTTTACTATTTACTATAAAACAATTTGAAGCTATATTTTTTACTGAATATATAGCTAGGCTACCACCATCTCATTTAAAGTAGGGGTGAGCATCGATTCGAAACCGCAAATTTTAGGTCAATCCGAATCCGATCCGATCCGAAGCAAATTATGAATTATTCAATCCGAATCCGATCCGCTATACATGCCAATCCGAACAAATCTGAAACCGCCAATTTTAAGTCAATCCGATCCAAAAATTATTTAAACCAAAAATTATTCAATCCGAAACCAATCCGTTGTACATGCCAATCCAAACAAATCTGAATTTGCTAATTTTAAGTCAATCTGAATCCGATCCAATTCGAAAATTATTAAATCCGAAATTTTAATTTAAATATATTAAAAAAATTATGAAATATCAATCCGATTGGAACCGCTATAAATGTCAATCCGAACAAATCCAAATCTGATTTAATTTCAACATATAAAATGAAAAATTACATATAATAAAAAAATCTAAAATAAAAATAATTATATATATATATAAATATATTTTTAAATAATATATTAAATATATCGGATCGGATCGGATTATACAGATTTGAATATTTCTAATCCGAATCCGAATCTGAATCCGAGCGGATTGATAAAATCCAATCCGAATCCGATCCGACTTCGGATAAAAACCACTTAATTTGATCGGATTTGATCGGATTTTTCGGATTGATCGGATTGATCGGATATTTTGCTCACCCCTAATTTAAAGTACTCATCTCTACCTTTGATTTCCACTACCACCAGTTCATTCCCTCTATTCTAATTGAACCTTTCATTCTTTCTGACCATCTTATATTCGATCGAATCTATGTTAAAAATAGCTTTGATCAAACACAATGTGATAAAAAAAGAAAGATAAGAAGGTCAAGAAAATTGGATGGAATGAACTGATGGTAATCAATGTTATTGGCAGAAATGATGTTTCAAATGAATACTAGGTTGCATAACTTTAGTTTCAATAAAAATTACATTTTTGAATTGTCATGTAGTAAACAGTAAATGGTGATTGGTGGGCAAAAACATGAGGTGGTGTCAAGGGTAGGACAAAGAGAAAGGTGGAGGTGGACATAATTCCTTGGGTGCATAGGGGATTTAGTAATCAAATCGATAAAAATATATAAGAGAAGATATAAAATAATAAATATTTTTATAAAGAAAAAAATTGCCCTCCTATAAATTAATTTTAAAAAAAATGGAACATTGATGTATTTTTCGTAAGTTAGTGGACTACTAGTATACTATTTTGATGATATGAGTCTAAATGTGTAATTTGTTTAATAAGGATACCTCTAAATTACTGAACCATAATGTAGCCATATACAAAAACAAGGGTATACAGCAAATTGTATAGTTTTAGTCCATCCATAATCCTATATGATTCGTACGATTTATGAATTTTATAATACATTCTATTCAAGTGTATGTGTAGATTGGTTTTGATTAATCTACACAATTTGTTACAAAATATTTTTCATATGGTCACATAAAATTTTAATAAAAAATTATGATAACTACAAATTCATATAACTCAAAATTAAAAACTATAATATGTTATACTTGAATAATGGAATTGTCAATTAACTTTTGGAAATAACTAACAACTTTGGGGGAAAAATGAAAATGGAAAAGGAAATATGATACATTGAATAATTTCAATTAATAAAATTGAAAGTATTATTAACATTTTATTGTGTGTAATAGATGATGCTGAAATTATGTTTTAAAAGCTCACGAGTGCACTAATAATCTATAATAAGTGACAAGTATACTCCTAAGTTTGATCTCTCAAAAAATTAGTTATTTATTTTAAAAAGTTAAATTATGTTCTAATATAATTTAGAAAAATAATTCTTAAACACACTAACAATTGTTTGTTGGTAGAAAAGAATTGTAAATTCTAACTTTAATTATTATCTAAAAATGGCAAGTAAAATGAATCAATTTAATTAAACTATAGCTGAATATAGGATGAATGAATAATATGAAATCTTAATGAATTAAATTATTTAAATATAAGCTAGATTTATGGAATTTTTCCTTTTTAAGTAAGCGAACCTCCTATAATCATGGTGAGTCGGGACTAAATATTTAATTAATCAATAACTTTCTTAACTAGACTTGAAATTGATTAATTGATAAATTAAGATAAATATATAAACTAAGATCCTCAAGTAATTAATAACTTCCTTGATAGAACTTAAAATTAATTAATTGTAAACCTAAGGTATATATTTTTTAATTATAAATTAAGATTTAACCATCTAATTTAATACAAACAAATAAAATTAAATTAGACTCTTATTCATTATGTACAACTAAGCATAGATGACATGCGTGATGCTTAGTTTTAAAATATTTTATTTAATAATAAATCAAGACTTGGTGTATTATGAATTTATAATTAAAGACTTAAAGATTATAAATAAGAAATAAACGTAAAACTTCTATTTATTTAAACAAAATTTTTTCTTCTTCTAATCATTGTAGGTAAAAACTAAAATCTCATATTACAAAATTAATCAATCATAGTTAAATTAACAAAAGTCAATTTAACAACAAAATGTATCAAAATAGAGAGAGAAATAAAAGATATAACAATTAAAAATACCCCTTCTTGTTGAAAACAATTCCAGATCTTTGAATAATTTGTCACTCATTTCTCTAAATCCTTGGATCTTCTTCAAAATAAGGAGGTTCTCTCCCTATATCTTTATATGGTAGTGGAATGACTATGAAAATTAGTTATAAATTAATTATGTATTATACAATTGGCCTAAACTCTATATGAAAATCTCCTGATCTAATGACTAATGTAATGTGCTTATAAGAAAAAAAGAGTTGTACAAAAATTGGGGTAATAGGAATTGTATGCCCACTGTAGTATGCCTTTTCTCGCACACGGTACAAATTTGAATATCAATCGCACAACATAACTTGAAAGGACCACATCGTAGCAAATATTTTTTTCATGTGGCACGAAATATTTAACGTCCCAAGTAGAGAATTTTGCTAGTGCCCCATACACACTAGTTCTTTCGTCGCGACGCAATACATATGTTGAATTTTGCTTATGCCCTTAACATAGTGGTTGCTTTTTAATGTAAGGCTTACATGCCTTAGTTTTTTTAGCTCTTAGGGTACTAATTGAGTGCTCCAATTGTTTTGTCTTCATATGTTGAAATGTTGATATTTTTTGAAGCTAAAAGCACTTGAAAATTTTGAAAAGATATATTTGCATAAATAATCAAATATGTTAGGGTTGGTCCAATTTGCAAAGAGAAAAACTAGATAGAAGTCAAAGAATTTTGTGGAATGTGTGAATCTCTTATAAGGTCTATATATAGAGAGAGCATTGCATGTACACGTGTTGATTACATAGGGAGTACACTTCACAACATATCAGAGGGGAATAAGAGTAAAAGAAAAATATTTAAAGCTTGAGGTCAACCATATCATCGCTCGGTATAGAGGTTAGCCTTTCAACACCAAGGGTCTTATGTGTAGTTAAACCTATACTTTTGGTGTTGTTATGGACGTGGGCACAGGCAAGTCCTTATGGAATAACTCATCTTATGGCTCAGGCTACTAAATGGATTGAGCTCTGGTTCGATCCATATGAATATAAGTTCTTTTTAAGCACTTATCATAACCCCTAATAAGCTTCTTGTTAGTCTTGCTAGTCTCTAGCAAGTGAAGCATTCTAAAAACCTAAAAGAAAAATAAACTAAACTATACTGACATAAATAAATGTCATAAAGTATGATAATTTTGTATCAAAAAACATTTATTGGGTTCTATTTGCAAAAATATTTATTGGATTATATTTGCACCCCTAATCCTAAACTAAAAATTGTACTCAATGTTTTTCAACTATGTATTTGTTAAAAAAACATTCAAAAAGGGCAAAGAGAAAATTAACTGCTAATTAATAAATGAAAATGAAAAATAAAATAAAAGAAAAGAATATAACCTAAAACGGTGAATTGCCTCCCACCAAAAGCTTTCTTTAACATCTTAGCAAGACGTTGCTTGAGGCTAAGGCTCATGTAGCTCAATGCATTCAATGTCCTAATTTATATTGACTCCTTCCAAGTAAGGCTTCACACGTTACTCATTGACCTTGAATGAATTTTGAGCCTTTTGTCATTCTACAACTCTATAGGAAAAGACTTGAAAAACTTGAAATGGTCCATTCCATCTTGACTTCAACTTTCATGGAAACAATTTAAAATGAGAATTAAATAAGATTACTTTCATTCTAGGATAAAGAGACTTATGAATTAGGCCTTTTTTTCATGTTAACGCTTAGTGTGTTCTTTTTAGGTTTTTGTATTTTTATAGGCTTTATCCCTAATCTCTTCTAACTCATCAAGTTGAAGTAAGAATTTCTCTTTTGCTTGTTCAAGATCCATGTTCAACTACTTGATTTCCCAATATGCCACCATGTGTGTGATATTATATTTTTTCGCTAACCCATCAAAGAGCTTATGGAAAAAATAGCTACCTCCATCACTAATTTTCACCCTAGGTTTCCCAAACCTACTAAAATAACATCATTAATTTTAGTGGCTATAGCCTCAACCCACTTGGACATTGATGAGCGAAAACTGGCGTCGCCGATTCTTGCCAATACTTTGGTTTTAATATTTGTAAAACTCTCGCAAGTGCACGAATCATTTCGAAGAAAATGATAAGTATACTCCCAAGGTCGATCTAAGGAAGGAATGTATGTGGTTTTTAATTTATTATTCAAACTTTTAAAAATGAAATTAAATCCTAAACATCCTGTCATGATATTTTGGGTTTTTGTGTTTTAATCTACTTACATAAAAATAAACATAGATTCAATAAACATTTATGCAAATTTTATTTTTTATAATAGTGGAGTATTTTTAACTAAGTTAATTATTCTTGCTCATATTATTTAGGTTATTAAAGATATGAATTGATATTTATTGATTCTCCCTTTTTTTGTATGAATACCACCTTTGGTGGGGTTAGATATTCTTTGTTAACTAAACAAATCAATTAACACCTATGGGTGGGGTTGATAAATAATTTGCTTAATTAAATTAATTCCTTTTTCTAAGAGATTGAAAATGAACCATTTAAATGCCACCTTTGGTGGGGTTAGACAGTTTAAACTTTATTCAAGGTGTTCAAATTAAACCTAAGAATTTAGTTATCCGAGTACTAACTTTCAAGTTTTAAAACCACTACTGAAAACATGTTGTCAATACATTTTCAGATAATAATTCTTATAAAAACTTTTGAAATAGAGCTTCACTCTAACTACGGGGTGATTGTACCAACAAATAAAAGAGCACTACTCTAAATTAGACCGGAAAAATAAACTTTTTTGACATTTTTGATCCTTTTGACCCATTTTGTCCAATTTTTCCATATTTGTTGACCTTTCCCCATTTATTTATTAATATATTTGTGATGTATTGCTTCCAGTATTCCTCTTTGAGTCTTTAAGTTACATTTTTAAGCCAAAATACCTGAAAAACAATAAAAATACATGTGATTCCGAAAAAGATAAATTTATATAAATATATGATAAAACATATAAATATATATATTTTAATCAATTAATGTGCATAAAATCATGGTAATTTTAGTGTTTTTTGAGCACTCATTAGACATATAGTCAACTACAACTATGGGGTGACAATTTAGGTTATTCGGGTTGTGTTTGAGTCAACCCAATTTTAACCCAACCTCATATATGTTAACCCAAACATGACCTGATGTTTATTTAGGTCAAGTTTTATAAATTTGAACCCGAACCCAAAACCGTAACCCGTAACCCATAACCTGAAACACGAAATATGAAACCCAAAATCTCAACCTGACTTGTAATATAGATTGGCATCGAATAGTTTCCTTATGGATCTGCAAAAAGTGCAAGTAGATATTGATTCATCTTACTTATATAGCAAAGAATCACTGATGTACAAATATGAACTTCTATAGATATCTCTTTTCTTAGAATTGATGAAGATTACTTTGCTGCAACCAGATCTAAAAAAAATTATTTTATTGCAATGAAGGTCTTATTATAATAAATATGAAATAAAATAAAGTTACCATGTCGTAGTTTTATCGAGCTAAAAAGTTTTATCTTTTTTCTTCCAAATAATTATACTATCAAAGGGAAACATATATAACTTTAGAAATAACATGAAGACAACTTACACAAATTCAAAATTGTTCCTACGTGACAGCTCGTATATAAAATAATCTTGAAGTAGTTTGACTAAAAGTAACTCTGGTCTTTCTTCAAGTTCTTGCTCATCATTAAGGTCTATGATTTGAAGCATAAGAAGTTTCATATCCAGAGCTAATAGAGATAAGAAAACAAGGCTAATTAATATAAACTAAAGGTTCCCATATGTAGAGACAATTAAATGAAGATGAATTATTTTTCTAACTCAAATAGGTAATTGGGACCTAGATGAGGGATGAAAAAGCCAATCTATAGAATCTTTTCATGATCTCTATATCAATTCGGCCAAACAGGTCTCACAATATGAATTAAGAAATTATCAAAGCAGAAGTACATAAAATACATTCTCAATTCAATACACGACAAAAACTACCTACAATAAGAAATAAAAAATTATAATAAAAACATAAGAGATGGTGTGCTTCACAAACTCATATCCAGGCTAGCAATATGCATACATGGCACTCAACACTCAACATTATGTGAAATAGTTGAACATTCTAAAAGGCCATAAATGATTTTCAATCACTTCAAGGCCTTATATGTGTGAACATATTCGATAGATGATGATTATATTCTCACAACATGCTATCATACACATCATAGCAAACCAATTAAAGAGTTCAATGGTTGGTAACTACCAGAGTAAGAAGATACTAACACTTTAGAGATTCACATCAAACTCGTATACAAATAATAGACCTAAATAATATAAATTAATCAGGGAGTATGAAAATTAATTTATCACAACAAGTAATCATGATTAGAAAGCTTATGAGCATGATACATAGAAGGAAAATAAAGCATACGATAACATATAACAAATATTCTTTCTAATCAGTGTATACATAAAGTATGTTACAACATATATATTGGAAATATATAAGATACTAACATACCTACAAATCATACATAACAATAATGAATGAGTTCGAGACTCGATACACAATCAAGCTAAGGAGACATCGACTCCTTAAGGACTCAATGCAATTACACAAATCATAGGGAGATAAACACAAAATAGGTAAGAACTATTGTAGTATATATAATCAAAGACAGTTAGTATAACTAGTAGCATATATAGATTTCAATAAATAGAAAGTAGGTGATAAAGAAAAAATAGAAGCTTTTCAATCAAATTTTAAACTTCGGTATATAGGAATATACATCTTTTAAATTTTGATTATACTAGCCACACAATCGAGCATGCATAAAACAATATATATAATGAGATAAACTCATATAGAAACCATATCTCTGTGGTAACATCTTCGAGTTTCTTAAGGGAACCACTCAACAACAAATAATCCCTTAAATAATAAAATGGTTACACTCTTAGAGAAATAAAATCATCATTACCTCTATCAGTTGGGACCTCTATTATAACTACTTATTGTTGCTCTTACTTACTACTTCTATAATGACCTGGTTTGAAACATGAACATGGCTTTCCTCCAAAGCCCACACCATCTACAATGGTGTGATTAGTAATCAAAGACTAGTAACATGTAAAGTGGATAAGAAAATGTTGCACGAAGACAACCACAAGTAGACACACAAATCAACATATAGAACACAATTGCAAACACCATTTTGAGTACTCACCATTAACATACACGGTTTTTCTCACATAATCACGAATCACTAATATCAAACAACACACAAGGTATTAGTGATCCAAAAATAGAAAGATGAGATGTCAATTTGATAAAGCTCCATAATCGTTTTTCTAGATACATAACAATAAGAAATTAAGGGCATTTATAGAGCTCAAAATTACCACCTCATCAACCATCTCTCCACCACACATGGTGAAGTCCCTAGCGAGCATGGTGGTGAGGTGGTAAAAAGTCAAAAACTTTCGTTCCAAAAATTACCGAGTACTTTCCATAAATATTGGCACCCGAAATAAACCAAAAATACAAGTTTACACACATTATGAAAACCAATCCCAAGGTGTATGTAAACATGCTTGCATACAAAGTGTTCCTAATTATGTGTATATCTATATTACTAATCTATAATAACTAACCTTATATAGAGGAGAACAAATACACTAAGTAAGAATAAAATAGACACCATATTTTTCACATAGTAAGCCAGTACATAGACACAAGAATAACGGGACTTACACAAACAATACCTAAATAAGTAGCACCATTAATGGAAAGAACCACAATGATGATAAAAACAATGGCAAAAAATAATGATGGCGAGAAGAGAAGTAGAACGGTGTTGAGTATTTGATTAGGTTTTTGAGTATTTGAGTGTTAGGTTTTTGGATTTCTCTTTTTTTAATAAGAACGGGTCAAATGGGTTAATCCATGTTAAACCCAAACCCAAATTTTTTTTGGGTTCGTATGGATTGACCTATTTTTGACCCAAAATCCTAATGGGCCATGTTAAAGTTGTATTTGTTTTGTGTTCAATTTTGTGTTGTATCAAAAATTGTCACCCCTACCTACAATATACTTATAAATTCAATCCCACAAATATAAAAAAGTTTAACGACCAAATTAGATGTCAAAGGCATCTCATCATGTTTTCCTATGTTACCAATCTTTTGACATCTATCACAACGCAAGTGGAAATTTTGAGCATCTTTAAATAAAGTTGGCCAATAAAAATCATATTGTAATACCTTCATGGACATTTTTTAATGCTAAAATGGCCCTCATAATAAAGCTCATGAAAATGGCTAAAATGCTCTCATGCTCCTCCTCAGGCACACATCTCTGGATGACTTGATCTTCAAAAATCTTGAACAAATAAGGGTCATCCAAAAATAGTACCTGTAATCATGAAAAATATATTTTCTTTTCAAAAAAAGGAATGTTAGGCCTCAAAATACCACTAGCAAGATAATTTACTATGTCAGTATATGATAAATTTAGGCCTACTGTAAATAGTTAGTTATCAATAAAAGTTTCAACAATATCCATTCCATTATCACTCTCAATAGTGCCAAAATTAGAAATTAATCTAGATAGATTATCAGCTACTACATTTCTTATCCCTTTCTTATATCTGATCTCTAAGTGAAATTCTTGCAAAAGAGACACCCACCTAATCAGTCTTGGCTTAGCATTCGGTTTACTCAATAGATACCTTAAAGCAACATGATCATAATGCATAATTACTTTAGATCTTATCAAATAAGATCTAAATTTATCTAATGTAAACACCTTAACTAATAATTCCTTTTCAAGGGTGGAATTATTGGCATGATAAATGACATATAAATGCTTATCCACTATCTACCACCAAACAACCTCTATAGCAAAGTCAAAAGCATCGCACATAATTTTAAAAAGTAAAGACCAATCAGGTGCCATAATAATAGGTGCAGAAGTTAATTTCTCATTCAAGGTATTAAAAGCAATAAGGAAACCATTATCAAACACAAAGAATACATCCTTGGCTAACAGATTACATAAAGAACTACTTATTTTAGAAAAATCTTTAGTAAATCTCCCATAAAACTTGTATATCCTAAGAAACTCCTAATCTCCTTTACATTAGTAGAGGATAGAAATTTAGAAATTAAATTGATTTTATCGTTATCCACTTGTATACCTTTACTTGAAATAATGTCCTAGCACAATGTCTTGTTTGATTATAAAGTGATTTTTTTCTTATTAAGATTTAAGTTGCACTCAATGTATCTATCTAGAACTAAAGTAAACTTATGCAAACAATCATCAAATGAGATTCCAAAGTAAAAAAGGATATCCATGAATACCTCAATGAATTTCTTCACCATATCTAAAAATATATACATCTTACATCTTTGGAATGTGGCATGAGCATTGCACTAACTGAATGGTATCCTCTTAAAGACAAATGTTCCAAATGGACAAGTGAATGTGGTCTTCTCTTGATCTTTCAGTGTAATTTATACCTTGTAATATCCTAAAATACCATCAAGAAAATAATAAAACTTATGCCTAACTAATCTTTCTAACATTTGATCAATAACAAGAAAGGAAAAGTGATATTTCTTAGTGTACAAGTTTATTTTCTAAAAGTCAATACACATCTTCCATCCCATGACGCTTCTAGTAGGCACTAACGCATTCTTGTCATCTTTTACCACAATAATGACTGATTTCTTGGGTACCACATGTACCTGCCTAATTTATTTGCTATCATAAATAGGATAAATAACTCCTACCTCTTTGAGTTTTAAATTTTAGTTTTCATTACTTCTTGTACAAATAGGTTAAGTCTTTTTTGGGCTTCTCTCACAAGTTTGGTATTGTCCTCTAAATTAATCTTATACATACACATAACCAAACTAATACCTTTAATATTTCCAATGCTCTAACCTATAACATTTTTGAATTCATTAAGCTTCCTTACTAGATTTTCTTATTGGATTGGGATTAAAGTAGAAGAATAATTACAGCATAGGTCTCCCCCTTTCCTAAAAACTCATATTTAAGGTACTTATGTAACTCTTTCAACTTTAGCATAGTTGGAGTGTTCTCCTCCCTAGATGGGATCCTACATAGATATAAGGGTGTCCTAGGCTCTTCTATTGATTCAACACTATCTAACCATTCATGGTATGCCTTAATCTAAATCCTCTTTTATCATATCAACAATTAAAGCATATTGAACTTTATCCTTCATCTCATCCTATAAAAAGGTGTTATGAGAAAGTGTATCCACATAATCAATATATGAATATTTATTAACAATAGAAATAGAAGGAATTTGAGAGGAATCAAAAACTTTAAAATAGAATCTCTCCTAAGACTATCATAGTTAATCTCCCTTTATAGACATCAATAATAGTCTTGGTAGTGGATATTAATGGCCTTCCAAGAAGAATAGTGTGATTCTTGTCCATGGATGGGTTCTTTTGTATACCAATTACCAAAAAATTAATAAGTATTATTAGTTTATCTGCCTATACAAGAAAATCCTTAACCATGTCCTTAGGATATTTGACAAACTTATCATCTAATTGATGGGACATGGTCATGGGCTTTAACTCCCCTAAACCTAATTGTAAGTATATTAAGTAATGCATTGATTAATAATTGCACTAAAATCTAGCATAGCCTTAACAATATTTTTAACCCTTATAGTAATATCAACATCAAAACTACTAAGATGCCTCAATTTTGGTGGTATTGCACTAGCAATTTCTGATACAATCAATTTTTCCTTAACTTCATACTTTCTCCTTTTAATGTTTAATTCCTTTAAATAAATTAATTTGAAGGCATATTTCTAAAACTTTCTTATCCTATATAACATTTTGAAGATGATATGGGTATTGCATGAGCGACAGTATAGTTCAGGTACCTTGTGAAATTTGGGTGGGTTAAATGAATCTCCTTAAATCCCCTTGAAAGGCTTTGTAATTTTATCATTTATTTTCATACCTTCCTTGGATACTACTTGCACTTCACCCGTGTTTCCTGCATTATTAAATACATCATTACAAATTTCAAGAAAATCTTTATTCAGAATCTTACCATTCCAAAGAATTGTAATAGCTTGAGCTTGTTGAGATTGACTGGGAAGCTTTCATTTTTATTTTATTTGATTAATTTTCATGTAGCTATCTCTACTTACTTGAATGAAAACATTTAAGTTATCCTTCAAGTTTGGCTTATTAGATGGATAAGGTGGCATGTTTTGGCTAAAATTTGGATCTTGCATTTGGTTTTGGGCATATGGAAGGTTAGTGTTTTCTTTCCATAAGAAATTAGGGTGATTGCTCCACCCAAGATTACAAGTGTTGGAATAAGAATCACTCTTGGGTCTAGGTTGGTACCCCTACATAAGATAAACTTCTTGACTAGTACCTATATAGTAATCACCTACAATAGAGAAAACATTAGCATTATGCCTACATATTCCACAAACTCTACACATCTCTTGGTTTAGTGTGTTTTTAGTAGTTAGGAGTTATACTTACTTCGTCAATTACCCAAGTTTCATGGCCATCTCATTCTTGGAGCCCATCTCATTGACTTTAACTATTCTCACTCCAGTAATCTTTTGTTAGGAATTAGCACCAAACATCTCATAGAGATCATAAGTCTCTAAGGCTATTATTTCCTCCATGGCTCCATCAGTAGCATTGTCAATTGTGAATTGACACTACTATGTCAATCCATTATATATAGAAAAATATATTTTGTAGCAGTAGTGACAAGCTTTGGTGTGGGCATTGAATAAGAAATAATTTGAACCTATTCTAAGCTTATGGAATGGTTCTCCTTTCATTTGAGAGAATCTAGCAATTTTGTTTCCTAAATCAGAAGTTTTTTTTATGGGAATAATATTTTTCCATAAACTCTTAGTAGATTGCCTCCCAAGTTATTAGAGAACTTGGTAAGAGAATCATTAGCCAAACCTTTGCTCTATCTTTGAGGGTGTATGGGAAACACCTCATTTTGAGTTGGTCCTCAGTAAGCTCATGCAAAAGGAATGTGTATACAATTGAATAGAAATCTTTAATCAACGTCAAAAGATATTCATTAGGAATTCCATAGAAGGATAGCAATAGAAAAAAATAAATATTTTTCAATTCATAGTTCCTAACTACCTCCCTCAACTTTATAGAGGAAGTAGCAGTACCATTGATTGGCCCTGCATACTTCTTCATTAGTGTCCTCTTTGGTAAAATATCTTTCATGTTTAATGGTTCTAGTAATCTCTTAAGAAAAATAAAAAAAATAACAACTAAAAGTAAATAAACAAAGAAAATAAATAAAATACAAAAGAAATAAAAATAATTGAAATAAACAAAAACAAAAAAATAGATCACAGATATTTACAAAATAAAAAAAAAATAAAAGAAAATTCACAAAAAAAAAATTATGAAAAATTACTAAAAAGAAAATAAATAAAAAATTTAAAAACCAATTTTTTGACAATGGTGCCAAAAATTTGATGAACAAATTTTGTTTTAAAAGCTTGCAAGTATACGAGTTACCTATAATAAGTGACAAGTATTTTCCCAAGATTAGTCCCTCAAGAAATTGGCTAGTTGTTTTAAAAAGTTGAATTATTTTCTAATATAATTAAGAAAAATAATTTCTAAACACTAAAAATTGTTGGTTGGTAGAAAAGAAATGTACCTTAAATTATTATTTAAAAATGGAAAGTAAAATAAAGCAAGTAAACTAAACTATAACTGAACCTAGGATGATGGATGAATATGATATTTTAGCAAGAATAACTCTTCATGTAAAGAACAAATTAAATTATTTAAATACAAGTTAGATTTATTGATTTTTTTTCCTTTTTAAATAAGCAAATTCCCTATAATCACGGTGAACCCCCAATGATATTTAATTAAGGAAAATGTATTAACTAAGATCCTCAATTAATTAATAACTTTCTTAACGAGGCTTGAAATTAATTTATTGGTAAACCTAAGTTAGATATATATTTTAATTATAAATTAAGATTTAACCTATTATTAATTTATAATTAAAGATATTTTTTAACCATATAATTTAATTAAAATAAATGAAATTAAACTAACTCTTATTCATTATGAACACCTAAGCACAAATGACATGCCTAATGCTTAGTTCTAAAATATTTTCTTTATTCATAAATCAAGTTTTGGTCCATCATGAGTTTATAATTAAATATTTCATGATTATGAACAAGAAATAAATTTAATTTTTTTTATTTATTTAAACAACAAAATTGTTCTTCCAATCATTGGAAAAAAAAATTAATATCTCATATTACAAAATTAGCCAATATTAACCACATAGAGAAAAATAAAAGATATAACAATTAAAAATACCCTTCTTGTTGACGATAATTTCATATTTCTAAATAAATTATCACTGACTTCTCCAAATCATTGGATCTTGTTCACAACTTTGGTCTCTCCTCGGGCCTCTTTGGTACCCCTTCTTTACCGGTAAGATTTCATTCAATTTTTTTTCACATATTTCTTTCTTTTTGTTTCTATTTTTCTTCATTTTCTCATTTGAAAAATATTAATATTAAGCTCAAATAGTATTCTAAATCTCTTGGTTATGTAAAAAATTATTGTTTTTGTAATATTCTAAGTTATTTTTATTAAATTTACTCTTCTTTGTTATATTAATCTAATTTTTTTTGTAGTGTAATTTTTCTTCTCCATTTGAACTATACATATGTATTATGTATTGAATCATAGAGGTGTAGTTTTAAAATAATATTAACATAAAATTTATATTCAATTTTGTGATTTTTTAAATAAATATTTATAAATATGTTTCGCATTGGTTATTGTTTCTTTATACTTTAAAATTATCAAACTATGATATGATATATAATAAGTATTCATGTTTCTAGTGTAATAAGTAGATAAATTTAGGTGTTTTCACTACTACAAATAAAGGCTTTTAAGTCAGTTATTAACTGATTTAAAATGAATTTAAATTCGGTTCGGTGAACCTACTTAAAATGAGGAGACTTTAAATTTTAAGTCGGTCTTACATGTCAACCGACTTAAAATTTTAAGTCAGTTCTATCCTAAAATCGATTTTAAATTCTATGACCCTTTTTAAACATATTTTGGTTTATTTTATGTTAGCCTCACTGCATGTTTTATGAAAAAGTAAATGTTGTCTCTTTTAGGAGAACATAAAATGTGCAAGTATACACGGTCACAAGTAATAAAATTTGATAAGTAAAATATCGTTCACACGGAGATTTGTCACTATAGTTTGTTAAGTACTAAAATTATTTTACTCTAATTTTATCCAAAATAATCGTTGGTTTGAATAAGTTAACGAAAGAGTTTTATGACAAAAAAAAGAACTCTGGGATTGTAGTTTTTCATCAAATTAATTCACACGGATCATATTATTTTCTCTTGATTTACATTTTTTTAGTAAATTTAATTTGTCAACAGAGAACTACTAATTTTATCCATATGTCTCTTCCGATAACAAATAGACACACCTTGCTAAAATAATTCACTATATTCCTATGAGAATTAAATTCACCAAGATTCATTAAGTTCAAAGTTCTCCAATAATTGCACATACAATAAAGAATGTTCCCCTCCTTTCACCATACATGTTACCCTAAATAGGAGCAATATACACAAAAATGTCTCTTCTAAGTTTATTTAAGTGACACAAATCATTTGATAAATTTTCCATTAATCAAAAGCATTAAACACAAATAGAATAAAAAAATTCAAAGTCTTATAAATCTTTCAAAAACAATTAAATTAAAGCTTCATAAATTTAGATAAAATGCAACCCTAGAAAAATTAAATTATTTCATAAATAAAAATAAAAATTACAAAACTTAAGGAATATCAATTACAGAACACTAAGAAAATTAAAACATCTCTGAGCACAAATATTTGGCACACGCAGAACACAACAGAAGCCAAAAATGGAACACTTCTTTCTCGCATTAAATGCTCTATTTATGGCTCTAAAAAATACATCAAAAAATATTAAGCGCGGGAGACAAAATAACATATCGAAAATAATAATAAATTTTGCATGGGGGACAAGAGGCTTGAAACACGCACTCATGCATTTAAAATATAAATATCGCAAAACAGGGGAACATGTGCCGTTGCATTTTTTCATTTCAATTCATGCTGCCATGTGTCGTGATATGATTCGCTGCAAGATATAGTGGGACACGTGGTAGCCTTTAATTGGTGGGAGGAACAAGCGCACGCGGAATGCGTCGCACAGGATAAGCGGTGCCAAGACGTGGGGGACAACTGTTGAGAACGCGTGTGTGGTTCGGCATTTTGCGTTCAGCGAAACGTGCCACGTGTCATCCCAGGATTGGCTACAAGAAATGGTGGGACACGTGGCAGACATTAAAAGGTTGGAAGGGAGAGATTGCACGTGGTTGCACTGCAAAGAAGACACGTGGGTCCCACCCTGCATCTAGGCATGTGCGGCAGATGGCCCCTACACGGCGCATCAAGCCGCGTGATCCAAAAAACCTGCGTCCACTATCTTTTGTCACATTTGCAATCCACGCGCCTCATTTTATCTTATGCGTATTTTCGCAAGTGTACGAATCGTTCAAGTAATAAAGTGTACAAAAGTACGGATATCGAACCCATAAGGAATGGCGTTACTAAGTACCGAAATTGACTAATCCTAATTTTATTTTAAAACCCAATTGTTGAAATTGTTTAAGAAGCAAATTAACTTAAAAATAAACACAAATAACACAATTGAATGTTGTTCATAAATGATTAAAAACGCTAAGGCATTTGATTTCGCTAAATCAATTCAATCTGATTTCATGTCATCTTATATGATAATCAAAGCTAAAAGTGATGGTTGACACTACTACAAAAATGGGTATTTAAGTCGATACGTAAAGTCAGTTTTTTTCCAAAAACCAACTTTAAATTGGTCTAAAGTCGGTTCGGTATAGAACCGACGCTATCCACGTAAGATGTAGTGTCGGTTGACGTGTCAAACCGACGCTATGCGTGGATGTAGTGTCGGTTCAAGGTGTCAACCGACACTATCCATGTAACATAGCATCGGTTCGACACGTCAACCGATGCTACACACGTGGATAAATCTTTTCTCTTCTTTCTTCCCAGACAAAAACTATTTTCAGCATTGCAAAACTCTAAAAAACCGAAAACCTCCTCCTCCACTTCTCCTCCACTCTTTCTCATTTTCCGGCCACCTACGACTACCATTTCCAGCATCGGTTATTGACTTTTCTTCCTCTCTAACTAATCTTTTAGATCCTCTATTATTCATATTGTTTTCTATTATTATGTGTTATTATTTATGTGTATAGATTTTTGTATTATATATGTAGGTTTGTATTATAACATAAGGAGAACAAAACCATGGTAATTTTTCTGTTATTAATTAATATTTTATTTTTCAAATATTTGTATTATTTGAACTATTCGCTAAACTGATTTTGGTTTTTTTTTCTGCTCGAATACAGGTTGAAAATGAATAAATTAAAAAAAAATTAAAGTTGATTCACCGCTTGAACTGACTTTAAACATAAATTCGGTTCACGCCTTGAACCGACTTTAAACTTTAAGTCATTTAATTTAAAGTCAGTTTTTAACCAACTTTAATTTCCTTTTTGTAGTAGTGTGAAAAACCCAAATTTACCTAATACTCTCTCTCGAGTTATATTAGAATTACTTATATATGAAAACCAACTATGTTTCTATGAAGATTTAATCATAAACAAGAATATTACGATTTATGGAATTTCTAGAATAACCACATACATCATGCATTAGGTCTCACACTCGCATTCAACATACGGTATTTATCACAAGAAGCATTCATTACGTGTCTCCTCTCGGTCTCAATGTAATGCAACAAATAATCTAAATCTTGGCCATAAATTTAAAATAATTAAGCATGGAAATAAATACTCAACTTGAAAACAATGAACTCATATAACAATAACAAAAGAAATTAGATTTTCTTGATTCAACTACATCATAGCCTTAGCAAAAATGAATTAGTTCATAATGGAAATAAGAACAAACATTATCTCAATTGAATCCATGAATAATAAATCAGAATAAAATGTAGAAAATGAAAGCTAAGGAGAAGAGATGAAAAACTCTTGAAGATGAACACTTGGCAGTAACAATGGTGATAATCCTTCAAGCTTTTCCAAACTTTCTCTCCAAAATTGCCTTTTCTCCTCCAAAAATGTCTCAAACCTCCTCCTCTATGTCGTCCCCTCTTTTTCTATCTTATGGTATATATAGATCTAGGATTTTGGGGGCAATTTTGGAACAAAACAACATAAAAAATGTGTTTTCGGACGAAACTCGCCGATGGCGACATTATTCTCGCCGCGGCGAGATTTCTGGAAAAATTAAAATTTTGGTTCCTCTGATTTTGGTCGAAGGTGAGATAAATTTGGCCGGTGGCTAAAGGTGTCTAGCCGGTGGCGAAATAATCTAGCAAACTTCTCCAAAATCATGATTTTACCTGAAATTGCACTTTAAACGCGAAATACTAGTGAAATGGCATTTGTGGATTAAATAATCAAATAAACACAATTTTCACACAAATATCAACATTTAAATCATAACAAAAATGCAATAATTTGACTCTTATCAGTATCCGTTGATTTCCTTCTCAAACGGTTGGTGTCGCGCGTTGGTGATGGCACGCGTGGACTCCTTTTCCTGCGTAGAAAATTAAACTTTTCTTAATTGCATTTTAGCCCTCCAATTTAATTCAAATTAACTTTTTAACTTTCTTTAATTGCAATTAAGCTCTTTTCTAATTTAAATTAACTTTTAAACTTTTTTAATTACAATTAAGCCCGATTTTAATTCAAATTATATTTTTGACTTTTATTAATTGTAATTAAGGACTCTTTTATTTTAAAATATATTTTTAGGCATAAATTTGTAATTAAGTAATTTTTTGATTGAAATTATTTAATTTTCCTGAAAATATATTCCTTAAAAATAAACAGTAAATATTAATTTATTCTATTTAATATAAACTAAAAATATCAAGAACATATCAATATTAATTAATAAAATAGATGAAAATAACTATATAAAATACAGTTATCAGTAACCACACATGACTCCATCATTTTGTTATGGAATCTACAAAAAATAATTATACATGATTTATCATTTCGAACATATTTATTATTCAAGAGTAAAATTTGTTATATTATTAATATTCGCTTGTAAATATCATAACTATGTCCCATATACCCTTATGTGATCTTTTAACGGCAATTCCCTTACTCTTATTCCACAGCTTCCATGCCCTATCAAATCTTAAAACAATTTTTTTATTAAATATTACAAAGAATAATATAAGAAAAATAGTTAGTTATCACTCTTACATTTCAACAACTACTTTTGTGTCTTTACTCAATTCTATGGAAGTTGAGTCACAACACCAAACATAATTTCCATATAGATCAGGAATTATCAACATCCAATGATTTTGACCTTGTTAAAAAATTAGTTTCCAAGAGATTATCAACTTTTGATTTCTATGAAGTGTTAAGGCCCTATCATATAATTGTCTAACTCTGATGCTAACATCATGCTCTTGATATTGATTGAAAAATGATGAATCATAGAATATTGCTATATGTGATAGGTGATTTGCTTAAAGTCAATAATAACATGCACTATATAAAATAAATATATATAAATAATTAGATAATATAAATACAATTATATGCTCTGTATAAATGAAAGTTGCTTATTGATTGAGGATTCACATTTTCCACACTTGAATTATAATTGAATAGATAATTTAAAATCCAAATAGCTACAATATGCACTCAATTGATATATATATATATATATATATATATATATATATATATATATATATATGACTATCCAATGTGTATGCTAGATATTTCTCTAGGAAGTGACACAGTCCATCCATCATTTATGATGTTCTTACTTGCAACAATAGTCATTAAGGAACCAAGATTTCTGGTGAAGTTTATAGTATGTTCATAATTATATTTTTTATAGCTTCTTCTTGAACGACTTAGTGGATGATGATTGTTCACTAGACATCGATTTTCTATGAGACACTTACTTTGCATCTCTTGAATGTGCCACACTTATCAATTCTAGTATATTAGACTAAACCAGAGGTATTATATATGTTAGTAAGAATAAAAGAATAATAATATAATACTAGTAAAAATCATGTTATCTTAAGTAAAAATAAATAGTACTATATCAAAATTTAGTACAACTTTATTCAACGGTCAAGCCACATATTGTTCAACATCGTTTTGGACTGTGGTATCATCAGATGACATCGGTAGTGGACAATGATTGATCAATTACTATTCTCCAATGGTTTGGAAAATATTTATTATGAATGTTTTGATCATTGCTCAATTGTGGCACCATTTCAATAGAAACATAGTCCTTAAATGATAGATCTTTTAACATACATTTCATATTATGTAAAAAATTGAAATGTTATATATAATAAATAAAATATATAATAAAAAATAAAAATAATATATTATCTATATAAGCTTTAAATCTTACCATAAATGATTCATCAAATGGAAAAGGACTCCCATTTAGGGTAACATTGGGAGGAAATTCTCATCAAAGTATTCACATGATGGATGGTAAGAATGCACATATTACATTGGAAACATTGAACTACTACTTGATTGCATTGGCATTCTTACCATAATTAGGGGACTAATAGGATGACTATATCTCATAGAGGATATAGGTTGGCTATAAGATTACATGGTTGGCATGTATGGCATAGATGGTAGCATACCTGGAATGCATGGTGCCATGTGTATGCCTTGATTGTAGTATGTTGGCATGCCCGATATGTGTTGTGATTGAACTTGGAAACTTTGAAATTTATTTAAACTTGCAATATCACTTAACATTGTGGCCTTAAAAAAGGGAAATTCTTCTTCAACTTTTCCTTACTGACCATCTCAGGCATTTTTTTGAAATATTGAAAAAGTCCATATAACCATCATATTGGCTTCCCCCCCTAACGCAACTAGGATTATCAGGTCTAAATGCATAATATATCTTTCCCTGGTTGTTCAATTATTTCACCACTGTTAATTTGTTCTTGAATAGTTCTCTACAAATCATAAAGTAATAAAATATATCATACATTATTACATCAATATGAAAATATCATAAGAACTTTGTATCAAGTTAAATTACTAACCAACTTATTGAATTTTTCTTCTCCTTATTTATTCATTAGTTTTGACATCTTTGTTTTGGTGGTCTTGTTTCTATATACAATTTAGCTCGAATAATTAGTCTACCCAGTTCAGCTTCCTACATAAATTAAATAAATTTATTAACCAATTTATTAATGTAAATTAGAGGGAAATAGATATAAAAATAGTTATAAATTGACAACTTAATATTACCATTTTTGTATCTAACTTCAAGATTTGATAACCTCTTAGTACGATTAGGAAGAATATTCTGCATTTGTATATTTTGATGTTCTTCCCTAATGATTTGAAATTCATTTGTACGTCTATAATCTAAGAAATCTTTCCATACTTGGGGTTCAATCCAAGGGTGATCTTTAAGGTTTTTGTACATTTCAACATCATTAAGTGGTTCTAAGTATCGAAACACATAATTTCTAGCCAATTTGGAAGTTTTGTATTTCCTCCATGCCATATTTTCAATCTTGTAGCACTTGTTTGACCAATTATCGGGGACATTAAAACAATTTTGTAAAAAACAACACATTTTAGAGGAGATATAATACAAAAAGGATATAATATGTAATTAATTATAAAACAAAAGAGACTTACATAAATAGTTTTCCATACCTTGTACTTTTCAGCATCTTCAACCTTATTCCAATAATTTATAATGATTGGTATACTTGACTTCACAAGTCTACCAATAGAAGATTTAAATTGTTGGCCATTTTCTCCTAATGGATTATCAGTTGCATCAACTTGAACATCTCGATTAGGTGGAGCATCAAGTATATTAGCCAAACTCCTTCTTTTCAAATGGCTCAATAAATAATTTGGATCTACTATCTCTGGCACCCTAGAATCTATGATATATCTACAAACAATGATGAAATAGAAATTAATTCACAATTTTAAGTACAAACATATAAACAAGAGTTATTAGAATAATATAGAACATACATCATGTTTAATTAGTTTGTTGATCGTATATATATATTCCTTCACAATCACTTCGAGTCCATGACAAAGAATCATTATAATCAACTAGATCATCACATACATTAGGAATTTTTTTTGAGAAATGACTAATATTAGATAATGTATCAAACATCTCATCATCTTCTACAGTATCGTAATGGTAGAAATATTTTTGTAGAGGCGTTAACACAACATACCATCTCATGTCAATTTGATCACTCACGTAAAATACTTGTTTTGTATGAAGTGCTAACATGAAAGGATCATCAGTGTGAACAATCTTGGATAAGTTTACAAGGGTAAATCCAAAATCATCAATTTTATATCCAGCATTTGTAGTATTTTCGACCCAATCACACAAGAATAATGTTTCATGGAAGATCTCATAATCGAGTTCCCAAATTTCTTGAATTATACCATAACATGTTATATCAGAAAGTAGAGGATTACCATCTTTTGAACTAGCAAATTTCCTAGTTGTGCAACCATCTTCAAACAACTATTCTAGTTTACTCGGAATTCGTCCCTTGCTTGTGCAGTAAACCTCGAACCATTAATTTTGTAACTAGAATATGATTTCACATTGAATTTTGGACCATGTGCAAGTCATTTAAAAGTTTCTATTATTTTAAGATTGGATTTATTGAGTTCAACTCGAATCTATGCATATAAAAATATGAAATGTGTTTAAAACAAAGTTTTGAAACATTATATAGAAATACTAATAAATTCTTGTATGTAACACTTACATGGTTGAAAAACCAATTAATAAGTTTTTGTTTATGCTCAATATACAACCATTTTTCTCCTCCTTTTTTTATAAGAAGGATCGATCTTCAGTAAGTTTATATGAAAAGGTTGAACTTATCGTTAATTACTTTATGTACCATTATGCATCATTATTATTTACCAAAATGATTCAGTGTTATTTTTCCCATCAAGTATGATCAATGAACAATATCTTAGTTCCATCGAGCATAGGGTTACCTACTTGGATCATGTCACATTCTAAGAACGACTTGTGTGTAGGATTCCCAATTTCAGTGCAACCACTAAAGTATTCATAACAAACTCAATGACCTCTTCAATAATATAACATACCACCATGCATCCTTCAGGACAATTTCTATTATTTACATATCCTTTAAGGACTTACATGTATCTCTCAAAAGGATACATCCACATTAAGTAAGTAAAAATAACAATTTAATCTCTCAAACTAAATGAATACACAAGTGAATCATTATATTGAGAAAAAAGGAGGAAAATATTTCTCAAGTAGACACAAACTTTCCACAATATCTTTTTGTATAGAGTTTAACTCGTAAATTGATATAGATTTCTTGCATATTGTATTAAAGAATGAACAAAGGAAAATTATTGATAATCAAACATGTTTTGAAATAATTAACCTAATAGCAACTAACAATAACTATTGCATTCAGATACGACAGTCATGTGATTTTAATCCATAAAGTTTCTTAATGGAAATAGACACAAAATTTATTAAGTTGGATGAGTAACCATCAGGAACTTTCACTCCTGCCAGATATTTACAAAACACATCATTCTCTTTTGTTGACATTGTATATGATTCTAGTGGTAAGTATGTTCAATTCTTATCATTTTCTTCCCTTGGTTCCAATTCAGGTTGTATGCCTAATTTCTTTAAATCTAATCTTGCTTTAATTCCATCCTTTGTTTTTCTAGGTATGTTAATTAATGTACCAATCAAGCTCTCCAATACATTTTTCTCAATGTGCATGAAATCTAAGATGTGACAAATGTGTAGGTCTTTCTAATAAGGTAATTCCCAAAATATAGATTTTTTATTCCAACAATTATGATGTACTGATTGAGTAACATTTTCATTTTCATCCTTTTTATTAGTTAACCTGTTTCATTTCCTTCCATTAGTGAGTATTATTTTTTATCTTTCTATATTGTTTTAATTTCATCTTTAAGACATCTTTACTCTGTGAACAAGATAAGTTGCAAAAGTGCCATCACTACAAATAGGAAATCCCATATAACCTTTTGGTGCATGTCCTGATATGTTCCTATAGGTAGAAAAAGTATTAATTGTCCATAAAAGAACCCATCTCAAGTTAAAGTATTCTTCTTTATCTGCATCTGATGAGCAAAACTGGCATCGTCGATCCTGCCAATACTTTAGTTTTATATTTATAAAACTCTAGCAAGTGCACGAATCATTTCATAGAAAATAATAAGTATACTCCCAAGGTCAATCTAAGGAAGCAATGTCTGTGGTTTTTAATTTATTATTCAAACTTTTTTAAAAAAAATTAATCTAATAACATAAAAATAAACATAGATACAGATTCAATAAACATTTATGCAAATTTTATCTTTTATAATAGTGGAGTATTTATGGATATAATAACTAAGTTAATTATGCTTGCTCATATTATTTAGGTTATTAAAGATATAAATTGATATTTATTGATTCTCTCTTTTTTATATGAATACCACCTTTGGTGTGGTTAGATATTCTTTGTTAACTAAACAAATCAATTAACACCTATGAGTGAGGTTGATAACTAATTTGATTAATTAAATTAATTCCTTTTTCTAAAAGATTGAAAATGACCCATTTAAATGCCACCTTTGGTGGGGTTAGACAGTTTAAACTTTATTTAAGGTGTCCAAATTAAATCTAAGAATTTAATTATTTGAGTACTAACTTTCAAGTTTTAAAACTACTACTGAAGACATGTTGTCAATACATTTTTAGATAATAATTCTTATAAAAACTGAAATAGAGCTTTACTCTAACTACCTGGGGATTGTACAAACAAATAAAATAGCACTACTCTAAATTAGACTGGATAACTAAACCTTAAAATCTAATTTTCAGATTTAAGTTTGTAATTAAAAATAATATATTTCTCTCTAACATTCTTAATATAAAATCTTGCATAAAAATAAAATCAATTCATTTTAGAGATTTTTACCTATTTAATATTTCGCAAGCATAACAACGTTATTATTATATCATGTTTACAAACAGCCAGCAAAGTTAAATTTAATCACAGATAAATTAAATATAACATGTAAGAATAAAGCATAAAAAATAACTGTAAAGAAAATAAAATCCTTACAGTATTTTGATGTTCCTTGTCAGGAATCCTTCACATTGTACAAATGAACCATTCCCGACATTTTAGTATATTTCTTACACTCTAGATACAACGGCTTTTTGGCATCTCCTAGATGTTTTTTAAAGATTTTGGGATCATCTTCATGTAGTTCATCTTCAATAGAAACATATTTTCTATTTGTATATTATGTATGGAGTTCCTATTCTGATAAGATGTATATAATTCACTTACATCCTTATTTATCGATCTCTTTTTCATGAGTATTATCAATATCTTCTCCAAGATAATACTAACATTTATAACTTAAAAGAATACCACTACAAATAAGGTGGTACTTAACTTTATCAACATCATGAAATTTCTCATTTTTACATTTAATATATAGGCATCGAATTATACTAATTTCATTATTACTATTTTTACGTGCAAATTCGAAGAAAGTTTCAACTCCAAAAATATAGTATTTCTCAATTCTACACTTTGACATCCAAGATTTGTCTATTTTCTTTCGATGACATTAAACATATTAATTAAATATGTGCCTAATAAAATATAAATGTATTAATCACTAATATATTTCAGCTATTATTATATATAAAGTTATAAATTATTATAATATCTGTCAAAACATCATATAAAATAAATACATAAAATCTAAACAATTAATAAACTCATTACAATATTAATAATATATAATATATAATATATAATATATAATAATTTATATATATAAATGCATGTAATAATAATTAAAATACATAACCTATATAATACATAAAATAAATACTCATTATATATATATATATATATATAATTAATAATATACACATAAAAATATATTTATATAATATATATAATATTAACAATATATATTTCATGTAATAATAATAATTTTAAAAAATTTATGTTTAAAATAAATTAAATAAAAAAATGCATTCTTCTCTTCTAACCTTGAATAAAAATACACAACCTACATAATACAAAAAAAAAAATACAAATAATCAATAACACATAATACACATTAAAATAAAAAAAATTTACAAACATTATATAAAAATATAAAATATCAATAATAGGTGTATAATAATTCATAGAAATACTTATAAGAGTGAAACAAGTGACACAATAAAGAAAATGAAGTAAAAGAGTGGTTGGTAAGTGAAAAAGTGAGGGAAAATGGGTAAGATAAAATTGAGTATTATGCTTAAAAATGGTGGATCTAAATCAGAAACTAGAGAGGAACAAAACCCAACAAACGGTGCCGATAATGGTGGTCAGAAGTGGCCTAAAATTGAGAAAAAAATTTGAGAATGCATAAGTTAGTGTGTGGGAAATAAAGAGACAATGAAACTGTCGACAAATGGGGCGAAGAAGAAGAAGAAGAAGAAAAAGGAAACAAAACACATGTAGCATCGGTCCTACATGTCAACCACTGCTACATGTAGAACGTAGTGTCGGTTGTACATGTCAACCGATCCGAGCCACGTATAACATCGATTGACACATAAAACCAATGTTACGTCCTACATGTAGCATCGGTTGACATGTAGGACCAATGCTATATGTTACACATCAATTGTACACATCAATCGACTTAAAGTTAAGCATCGTCGGTTAATAAGCATATTGACTTAAAATTTGTTATAAGTCGGCTTTAAGAAAAAACAAACTTTAAATAGAAACTTAAATACTATTTATTATAGTAGTGTTTGTTGAAAGAATAAATTTTATATGATTTATATTTGTTGTTATATTGAAATGTGAACTAACCAATGTACAATGAACAAGTAAAGGATGCAAAAGCCTAGAATTTCTAAAGAGTATTTAGAAAGAGATTATTCTGTAAGAGTATTTTATGAAATTTATTCATAAAAATTCAAATTGTGAGGATGTAATTTAATGCCTTGTGTTAATGAAAAACATGGGATATCTGATAATAAATTTACTAAACTGTTGAATGTAGTTATAGACTTGCTATCTGATGTAAATAAATTACCTTTATCCATGTATGAAGTTAAGAGGACTTTAAACTATTTTCATATAGAATATGATAAGATTTATGAATAGAAGAATGACTGCATTTTTTATAAAAAGGAATATACACCACATTTGTTTTATAAAAAGGAATATATGAATGCTTCAAGTTGTTCAATTTGTGGTAATTCAAGATGGAAGACGACTTCTGATAGGAAAATTGTCAAGAAAGGTGTCTCAGTAAATGTTTTATAGTACTTCACACCAATTTCACAATTTTGGAGAATATATAGAGTAAAGATACATCAAAAATGTTGACATAGCATATAAAGAATAGGTTGAGTGACAGTGTTATTGTGTCACCTTTGTGATTCCCCATCTTGAAAAGTAATTTATTATATGAGACATGAATTTGCAAATAAACATAGAAATCTTCAACTTGTCATAGATGCTAATGAAATTAATCCATATAATTACCTAAGCAGCAGATATAGTTATTGGCTAGTTATTATGGTCACTTATAATCTTCCTACTTGAATTTAAATGAAAATATTATGATGTTAACTTTGTTGTTATCTGATCCAAAACAACTTGGTTGGGATATTATGTACTTGGAGCCTTTGATATATTATCTACAGATCATTTGGGATTAAGGCATCAAAGTGTAGAATGCTTACAATGAGGAGTATTACATATTAAGAGGATTATTTTTATAAATAATTAATGAATTTTGGGCATATAGTAATTTATCAAAATATGAAATCATACATATAAAATTTGTTCTTATAGTGATGATATTTACATGGATTATTTGTCTAATCTTATAGTGATGATATTTACATGGATTATCTTCATCACAGAAGGAAGATGTATAAGACAAGACCCATGTGATTCTTTAACAACTTTACAAAAACTTAGATTTCAAAAAAAAATCTTTTGATGGATATGAACTTCATTTCTTGGATCCAAGAATCAAGTGAGAATCAGAGCTATTGCATGAAATTACAAGTATGACATTTAAGATGCAGAGGAAGAAAAAGGTTATTACAAAATTCAAGTGTCAGGTTAAAAAAGTTGCTAAAAAAAATATGTACACCTTGCATACAACACCAATAAAGGTAAAGGAAAGAAAGGATAAAAGTTCTAAATTTCTAAAGGAGAAAACTTTGAAAAAGAAAATTGTGAACGAGAAAAAATGTACAGTATTCAAGATATCAATTATTTCAAGAAGAATCAATTTTTTTGTGGGAGTTGTCTTATTGAAAAAGCTTACATGTCTATCATTTTTTAGATGTGATGCATATTAAAAAATTTGTGTGATGGTATAACTGGTACTTTACTACACATTCCTAAAAATACTAAGGACAATCTTACAGCCATACTAGACCTTGTGTTTATATGCTTACATAAAGAGTTAGAACAGGAACCAACTAGCATTACTTAATTTGGTTATAATTTAAATATAGTAATCAATTAAATTTTTATTAACATTTAATAAATATTAGCTAAATTTTTTATTCCTATTTAATTAGTTTACAAATCAAGAAAAAATAAATAAAGGTAAGCTTTCAATGCAACTTAAAAAAGATGCATTGTATTATATATTTGTACTTGATCAGGGAGAAGGAATAAATGATCCAATATAGTGAGTATTTATACCTAACACCTAAAAGGATAAAAGTAGCATGTTTAATAATTAAAATGCACATTTATATGTGTGTATGTGTGTGCGAAAAAGATTAAAATAACCCTAAATCTAATTATTTTAAGATTTAGGGTTTAGAATTTAGGGTTTAAGATTTAGTATTTAAGGTTTAGAATTTATGATTTAGAGTTTAAGGTTTAGAATTTAAAATTTAGTATTAAGAGTTTAAGAGTTTAAGATTTAGGATTTAGCAACCAATAAATAGAATTATTTGTAAGTCAATATTTTTCTTAGTGTTTAAAATATACTTTCTAATTAATGGTCCTTATTTTTATCAATTTTGTTTTTTTATTATAAATAACATATATATCAGTCTCAAACTCCTTAAATAAGTGAGAAGGCTTCATTTTGTGAGTACAATGCAATATCATCCTCTTCTTAGGCAAAAGATCCAAAATATTCCAATGAAAGATCATATGAGGTTGACAAATATATGTCAATCATTGTAAGCTTACAACTTTAAATCAAAGGATTGATGATAGGTTTAGGAGTTAATCATTTAATTATGTCATAAAAATTGCTTACTACCAACTTATGGATGTTAGTTCCCTTTATGACAACAGGTGCCAATTGGTAAATGATAAGTACTATTTTATACATATTTTTATATATTAATTTTTTTTACATATATATATATTCTTATTGTAATGAGATAAAAATATTTATTTTGTATTATTTTTTTTGAATATTTTGTTATTTGTTTTAAGATTTTTATGGGTTTTATTATTGTTTTTATTTGATAAGTATATTAACTTATAAAGAAAATCAATGTAAATAAACTATCCCAGTTTATTTTTTCTTTTGACAATTATAGCTTATCACTCATTTGACCAAGTTTCCATCTTTTTATCATTGTAACTAGGGGTGAGCAAAATATCCGATCAATCCGATCAATCCGAAAAATCCGATCAAATCCGATCAAATTAAGTGGTTTCTATCCGAAGTCGGATCGGATTCGGATTGGATTTTATCAATCCGCTCGGATTCGGATTCGGATTCGGATTCGGAATATTCAAATCCGTATAATCTGATCTGATCCGATATATTTAATATATTATTTAAAAATATATTTATATATATATATATAATTATTTAACCTAACCTATATCTCCAAAACCTAACCTAATATATTTTTCATAATTTTTTTATTTATGTAATTTTTTTAATAGATTTAAATTAAAATTTTGGATTTAATAATTTTCGAATTGGATCGAATTCGGATTGACTTAAAATTAGCAAATTCAGAATTGTTCGGATTGGCATGTACAACGGATTGGTTTCGGATTGAATAATTTTTGGTTTAAATAATTTTCGGATCGGATCGGATCGGATTCAGATTGATTTAAAATCGGCGGTTTCAGATTTGTTCAGATTGGCATGTACAGCGGATCGGATTCGGATTGAATAATTCATAATTTGCTTCGGATCGGATCGGATTCGGATTGACCTAAAATTTGCGGTTTCGAACCGATGCTCACCCCTAATTGCAACTTATCCCTATTTTGACCGTAGCATCTTATCTCTCTTTTTTACCATCACAAATTATCTCTCCTTTTAACACGTGGTGTGCATTTATTTTCTCTAGATCAAGATACCAACAATCTTATTTACATCTTCATCATTTGATTTTTTTTTTATGAAAATAAAATAACACCCAGTAAAATAATGAATATCAAAATTAATATAACAATTGCAACAAGGAATGAGTGAGATCAAAGAGCACATCTAAAGCAACTTTGAGAGGAGATTTTAAAGATCTACATAAGATTTTCTATTATTCTTCTATCAATTTTTCTATAATTATAATGTTGATTCTTATGAAATCTAGCTAATTTAATATGTGATTACATGCAATTTCTGAGTCCTAAACTATGAATTAAATAATTTAATATCATGAATAGTTTTAATTTTAATTCTTGATTCTTGAGGTATTTGATTCTATGTTTGAATATCATGATTATACATGTATGAATTAGACTGATTAACTAGTTTATTGCATGAATATGTATATATCTTTTCTAAGATACTAGTATGTAATCGGTAATATTCTTATTTGAAGTGTCATCTTATGGTTGCTATTGTAAGTAGGATTATACACCTTCGCAATGAATGAATTAAATCTAGTAAGGGTTCTTCTAGATTGTTTAGAATTTAGATTGATTTATGATGAAATTCTAAATCAATTACAAATTAAGAAAAAGTAGGAAGTCTTAAGTGAACCTAGACTTCTAAAATTAAAGTTAAAAACTCAAGAATGATTTTAAATTATGAAAGTAATTTAGAACTTAAAAAAATAATTTACATTAAAGACATGATTAATTAAATTGTAGGATAATGGTGAGGACAATCTTATGATCACATGACTCATAATTTTTGTGCAACTTATTTTATTGTTTTATATTATTTTATTCAAAAACAACAAAAAAAACCTCATTTTTACTTATTTTAATTAACTTACTAATGAACTAGAAATTAAAAATATTTATTTTTATCAATCCTACTACAACCATTGTTTCTAAAATTACATATTACTTATACATGATCATTTATACAGTGTGTTCTAAATTGTGTCACTACTCCTTAGTTTAGTGATCATTCATTTGACATCAATAAAATTTTGATAAGTTAATGTATTTTATTCAAACTAGATATTGTATATGATTGGTAACATTAATAGCTAATATTGGTCATAATTTTAATGGAAGAGGTGTTTGATGAAAGATGTAACGAATGAGATATGTTCTTGTTGGATCCATAGCATCAAACCAAGGTGGTGTGATACATTAATTGCCTATTATAATCAATTATAGGATCAGAGATCATATGAACATGAGTGCATCTTTATAAGTTTCAAATAGCTATTTTGAAATTTCAAGAAAACTAGAAGGTTTGATTGTGACTTGACCTCCTCATCTAGTGAAAAAGCTAATGCAAACATTTACAATGTCACTATTTGCATTGGTTTTTAAACCCACGTACAAATTGACTCAAATAGCTAATTTTTATGTAGTATACCATGAGCCATAAAATTTAAATCATGCCTTGCAAACTTTTTGAAATGAAAAAATATTTTTTTATCACAACTTCATGCATATATCATTGCACATATTATAATATTATTGGCTCCAGTTAATAATTAATCTTACAATTATTCTAACATCTCACCTTTTAATTTAAACAATATTAATATATTATATATTACATATAATAATTTAATGTATATAACAATATTATTTCAAAATGTGATCGGATGCATGGATGTTGATTGTTGGAGAACCGCAAAGTCGTTCTTTTTCCAACTCAATTTATCATCCAATAAAAATAAATTGAATTTATAATTCTAAATTGTAGTATTTATTTATTTCATTCAAATGAAAGTTCGATTTTTTTAAACGGAAGGCTGCCAAATTCATTTTAAAAATATGTCCAGTCATGTTGAGTTAAAAAGTGATTCAAATAGAAGTCATGTTGAGTTAAGGATTGAGTCATATGGAAGTTTTGTTTTCTAAAGAGTAAGCATCCAAATTCACTTTTAAAATGTGTGCAAGTCACGTTGAATTAGAAAGTGGTTCCTAGCTAAGTTGTCAAATTCAGAATCCACATTTCTCTATTAGTTAATTAATGATCTTCAATATTATCTTATAAGCATCTACCATCAAAATGTAGTTTGTTATTATTAGAAAAATCGTGTATATTTTCACTATTTTAAGTAGTTACTATTTACTTATGATTTAAATGAATAAAATTCAAACTAATCCGACAAAATAATATTATTGGAAATATAATGCTAAAATAAACTAAAACATATATTGAAACAGAAATATTAAAGCAGAAAAATAATAACACCAGAAATTTAACGAGGTTCAATATAAATGTTACCTAGGTCCTCGGGCCTCGTTGACCACTTTCACTATCTCCAAATTACAAATAATTTGACAAAATTGAGCTAATCAATTACCCTTACAAAAGAGAGGAAGATTTACAAATTTTGGGATGTTTTACAAATGGTGAAGGAGGGCTTTATTTATAGCCCCAAATCTAACACTCATCTTCATTCCTAACCAATGTGGGACTTTTCTAATTTGTTCACTAAGGAGCTATATAGCAAATATCCACCTTAGCGACTTAGTGATTTTTTAAATAATTTCTTCAATCACTAGATCAGCGACGCCAGTGCCAATTCAGATTTGTAGGATGTTAATCAAGTTTAGACAATGTTTGAACTTGATTTATGTTACCACCTTGGTCATCATATCTGCGGGATTCTCTGTCATACTGATCTTCTGAACTAGTACTCCACCTTCTTCAATAATCTCTCGCACGAAATGATAACGAACGTCAATATGCTTTGTACGTGCATGATAGACTTGGTTTTTTGCTAAATGAATAGCACTCTGACTATCACAAAACACCTTAATATGTTTTTGACCAACTCCCAAGTCTTCAAGTAAACCTCGTAACCAAATAGCTTCCTTTACATCCTCTGTAACTACCATATACTCTACCTCTGTAGTAGACAAAGTAATTGTGGACTGCAAGGTAGACTTCCAACTGACTGGTGCTCTAGCAAGACTAAACACATAACCAGTAGTTGACCGACGCTTATCTAAATCTCCTACATAGTATGAATCACAATATCTGACTGCACATTGACCAACGATATTATCCTGTTGAAATACTAAGCCAACATCTACATTATTTATAATATATCATAGAATCCATTTCACAGCCAACCAATGTCCTTTACCAGGATCATGCATATACCTTCTTACAGCACCAACCGCATGTGAAATGTCAGGTCTTGTACACACCATTACATACATCAAGCTACCAACTGCATTTTCATATGGTACCTTTGCCATATATTCTCGTTCTGAATCATTCTTAGGAAATAATTGAGCACTAAGCTTCAATTGAGGAACTAGCGGAGTACTTATAGGTTTTTTCTGTTCATTCATACCAAAACGTTGTAGTATCCTCTTCACATATTGACTCTGGGTCAAATTAAGCTTCCCCTTCTTCCTGTCTCTACTTATCTCCATACTGAGAATCTTCTTGGCTTCTCCCAAATCTTTCATCTCGAACTTCTGACTTAGTTGAGCCTTCAACTTCTCAATTTATGCTTGGCTCTTCGATGCAATCAACATATCATGAATGTACAATAAGAGATAGATGAAAGACTCATTTTGTAGCTTGCAAAAATACACACAATGATCATATATGCTTCTAGTGTACTTCTATTGCAATATAAACTGATCAAATCATTTGTACCACTGCCTTAGAGATTGCTTCAATCCATACAATGATTTTTCCAGCTTACAAACCCAATTCTCTTTACCAGTAACATTAAACCCTTATGGCTGAGACATATAGATTTCCTCTCCTAAGTCACCGTGTAGAAACGCAGTTTTTACATCAAGTTGAACTAGTTTCAAATCGAACTATGCGACCAAGGCCAACAAAATTATAATGGAGGAATGTTTTACAACTAGAAAAAATACCTCATTATAATTGATTCCCTTCTTCTGATCGTAGCCCTTAGCCACCAACCTTGCCTTGTAGCGAATACCATCTTTGTTAGGAAATCCATCTTTCTTTGCATACACCTATTTATAGCCAATTACCTTCTTGCACTTAGGTAGTTGTGTGAACTTCCATGTTTTATTCTTCTGAAGGGATAGAAGTTCTTCGTCCATGGCTTCCTTCCATCTTTCAACTTCAAGGCTTCTAATTGTTTCTTTATATATGGAAGGAACATCATCATGCAAAATTGAAAGTGCACAGGCCAATGTATTCTTAAACTGAGCATATAGGTCTTCAAAATCCTTGTATCGAGCAGGTACCTTGACATTTTTTCATTGTGACCTATCAACTGTAGTTTCTTCTTGTTGTTGTGGAGGTTCTTGGGTTAAAACCTCTTCATCTGATTCATCTTCTGTCAATGGAGGATCAACTTATGTCTTATCTTCACTAACTGAATTAAAAATTTTGCTTTCAAACTCCACCTGTTTCGGAGTTTGCTCCACATGCTCTAAAGTGCCATCAATCTTCTTAGTTACCTTTCTCAACAATGCAGATTCATCAAAGGTAACATCTCTGCTAAAGACTATATTTTTCGTTTCAAGGCACCATAGTTGATATCATTTAGAACTAGAAGGGATCCCTAAAAAAATGGTTTTCTTGGCTCTTGGTCCAACTTTGATTCCGCTACATAGTAGTATGAAATTGAACCAAACACATGTAAGAAATCATAATCTCTAGCAGGTTTTTCAGACCATGCCTCCATAGGCATTTTGCCTTCAAGAGTAGACGATGGTAGACGGTTGACGAGATGACATACATATGTCACAACCTCAGTCCAATATTGCTTGCCTAAACCAGCATTTGACAACACACACTGAACCTTCTCCAGAAAAGTTTGGTTCATATGTTCTGCAACTCCATTTTGTTGTGGTGTTTTTTGAATAGTGAAGTGTCGCACTATCCCTTTTTCTTCACAAACTTTCATAAATGGATGGTTTGTGTACTCAGTGCCATTATCATACCTCAAACACTTGATCTTTTTACCAGTCTGAGTCTCGATCATCTTCTTCCACTTGAGAAAAATCCCCAACACTTCATCCTTTTTTTTTCATGAGATACACCCAAACTCTTCTAGAGAAGCCATCAACAAAAGTGACATAATAATGTTTTCCACTCATGGATGGAGTTCTTGTTGGCCCCCATACATCAGTATGGATGTAATCCAAAATGCCTTTTGTATTATGGAGAGCAGTGCCAAAGCTTACTCTTTTATGCTTCCCCAATACATAATGCTCACAGAATTCCAACTTTTCGGTTCTCGCACCTTTTAACATGCCTTGCTTTACTAGAATTTGTAAAGCTTTTTCACCAGTATGTCCCAAACTCATATGCCACAGCTTGGTAGTTTCTAAATCTCTTTCTTCCTCTAAAACTGCCATTGATGTTGTCCCAATAACCGTACTACCAAGCTAGTAGTACAAGTTATTCTTCCGAACACCTTTCATCGCCACAAGTGCTCCAAAAGTAACCTTCAATGCCTTATTTTGTATGGTCACAGTGAAGCCTTTTGATTCTATTACTCCCACAACAATGAGATTCTTCTTCATATCTGGAACATAATGAACATCTGTCAAGACCCTAGTTGAACCATCTTAATTCTTCAAACGAATTGTACTGATTTCCAAAACTTTGCATGGATAATCATTACCCATGAAAATAACTCTACCGTCTAGTTCTTCAAAGTTAAAGAACCATTCCTTGTTAGGAGACATATGGAAAGTACATACTGAATCAAAAATCCAATCACCAGGATGAGATGTTGTTGATGAACCAACCAATGCAAAATCTAAATTTGAATTGCTTTCAGCTACAAATGCATCAGATTGCACAACTTTTCCTTTCTTTTGTAGCTTCGGACAATTTTTCTTCCAATGGTATTTCTCATGACAAAAGGCACATTAATCTTTACCAAGTCTTCCTTTTGATAGAGATCTACCTTTCCTTCCTTTCTGTTGTGGTTGTGGACGTCCTCTTACAAACAATGCCTCTACTACTTCATTCCTTCTTTCTCTTTTATCTTTCTAATTTCATAACTATACAAAGCAGTACAAACTTCCTCAAAAGACACTTTATCCTTCCCAATGAGTAACCTCGTAATAAGATGATCAAACTCATCAGGAAGGGAGGCTAACAACATCAAGACTAAATCTTCATCTTTAAAAGTTTCATCCATATTTAACAAATCTGCTACTAATTGATTAAAAGCAGTAATGTGGTCGTTTATTGTAGTACCTGGAAGGTATTCAAACTGGAACAAATTCTTCTTCAAATAGAACCGATTCTATCCACTCTTCTTTATAAACTTGTTCTCCATTGCCTTCCATAACTTACTTGCGGATGTCTTCTTCATGAACGTGTACTTTTGTTCTCTTGAGAGACACGAACGGATTGTATCACATGCCAATCGGTTGATATTTTTCCACTCTACTTCATCTACTCCATCTGGTTTCTCTTCTTCAATGGTGATGTCTAGACCTTGTTGAAATAGAGCATCTAGAACTTTGCCTTGTCACATGTCGAAATGACCGGTTCCATCAAACTTCTCCACTTCGAACCTTGCATTCATCACCATAGTTCTACCTGACGTGGATGATTGGCCTTTGTTTGAAAGACATTTTTCTTCCACCATTTCTTCAAATTACAACAACTAACAACTATATTCCAATAGCAAACAAATGTCTAGGTAGAAAATCTCTGGCTTTGATACCAATTGTTGGGAAAATCGGGTATATTTTCCCTTTTCTAAGTAGTTACTATTCACTTATGATTTAAATGAATAGAACTCAAACTAACCCGAAAAAATAATGCTATTGGAAATATAATGCTAAAATAAACTAAAACAGATATTGAAACAGAAATATTAAAGCAGAAAAATAATAACACTAGACATTTAACGAGTTTCGGTATAAATGTTACCTAGGTCATCGGGCGTCGTTGACCACTTCCACTATCTTCAAATGGATGAACTCCAAATTACAACTAATTGGAAAAAATTGAGCTAATCAATTACCCTTACAAAAGAGAGGAAGATTTACAAATTTTGGGATATTTTACAAATGGTGAAGGAGGATTTTATTTATAGCCTCAAATGTAACACCCATCTTCATTCTTAACCATTGTGAGACTTTTCTAATTCTTTCACTGAGTATAACAATAATAATGTAAGGCTTGTCACAATTTAGCTATCATAATATGCATGTTGGTTTTCATATCTGTTAATATTTTGTATGTTTGTGTTTGTATTTTTGAACCTAGAGGTATATTAAATATACATAAATTTATACCAATTTTTACGCTCACATCCTTCTTTTTATATTATATGTCAATATTATTTAAAAAATTCATAAATTATTCAATTTTAAAAATAATTTTGAGATATGATATAATAAAAGAAGTGTAAGTATGAAAATATATAAATGTAAATTTGTATGATATTGTCATTTCTCCTTTGTCTTAAATATACATGTCTTTTAATATTATAAAAACAATTGAGCCAAATAAAATTATGTACAATAATAATAAAAAAAAATCAATATTTTTACAAAAACAAATTGCAGTTATTTGTAGCTAAATATTTTTTCCCGAATAATGTTATGTCATATAATATTTGTGTATAGAAGTTGTGGCTTAAATTTCTCTCCCTAATAATCTTATAACTATAAACAGGAGTGATTTTAGATTTTCATATAAAATTGCACATCCTAATCCTAAAAATAATGTATTAAAAATTAATTGATTTAATATACTTCAATTATTAATATATTATCACATATAATCTATTTTAATTATAAATTAAATTAAATTTATTTATTGTTTAATTATATTTATGCATAAAAATAATTATTTTTTTGTATTAATTATTTATTGGTGAGTGAATTAAAAGAGAAAACAAATACTCTAAAAATTATTGATTTTATATGAGAGTTAATAAAATTGATAATTATCGTTTAATATATGAATAGATTTCAAATTTTATAAAAAAATTCCTAATGAAAACATAAAAATCAAAAATCAAAACACTTGCTAACATTACCATAATTATATATTATGGCTAGGTCTCTTAAAAGTAGATTTAGTCCTTTTCACACTATACCTTAACTGCATCATGCACCCAACTTGGAATGCCCATGCAAACCACAGTAACTACACCCTAGACGATAGAGAGAGGTGAGTGAGAAGGGGATCTCATGTTAGTGCTTTGAACATAACTAGGACACTGTCTAGCAATGTGGTTAGCAATGCACAAAGATGGCACGATCATGCAAAAGAGTGAGATAAACACGATCTCTAACTCTAAGGGGCATTACGAGGATAAGGAGTGGAAGATAGTCTAACATTAACTCTCATACGAGGATGAGAAGTTAATTTCCTACAATAAGACTCAAGTTCCCATGCTTACCACAATGGTGAAAAACAAGAGAGAAGCATGTAGGTAGGGGTAAGAGACCATTACTGACGCGGTGAAAATAAATAGAATAAGGTGAAGTGTTCATCGTGCTAAAGGAAGAAAGCAAGGACGTAACAACCAACTTACCTTTTGGGGTGATTGCGATAAACTTTTAACTTTGGATCAATAGCAATAGATTTGATAAACTTAGGAGCTAAACCTGTGGCAGTAGATGATCATCAAACACAAGACCTTTCTTATCTTCTACAGCTTTAGTACTACCATGGATCTCATCAAACATATGTGTTGCTCACATCAACTTGCGAACTATACTCAAGGAGTCTGTCAGTTTCTCTTAACAAGTCAAGAGCTTTTCTCCCAAAAACTCGAAAAAGGTTTCCATTCTCTTGAATGGAAGACTCTAGAAAAATAGCATAATTGTTGAGATTCTTAACCTTTGCACAGAGCTATTCAAGCTCCACATCTTTTTTAGAAAGAATATATGCCAAATACTCTTTATCACTTTCAAGAACAATTATTATTTTTCCTAAATGAGTAATTTGGTTAGTTTCATCACTTGAATGATTAGAATTAACAGTTCTATGAAGTTACTTCACTGGACTCAAATCTCTTTAGCTCATCCTCAAAATGCTTTAGTTTGGAGAGGTTAGTGTTAATCTTCATTTGAAGATGAGAATGTCTATTCAGAATAATCTCATACTTTTTCATGAGATCACTCTAATCACTCTAATCACAGTTAATCGAGGATTTTCTTTCCTCAAGAACGACCTTCAGTGCATTCATCTCATTTTATTTTTCTTCTAGACTCTCGAAAGCTTTTTTCCTTGCTTTTTCAAATTTAATATACTCTATGAGAAGCTTGTTGTAAGCGTCAAGGATTTTTTCTTGTTCATCTTTTTAATCTTCAAAACCTTGGTGGCTCTATGAAGTTGTAGTGGAAGGATCTTCCAGAGTCTTAGAAGTCATAAAGGCAATAAAATTACACTCCTCCTCACTAGCACAACAGCTACTATCCAAAATAATAACCTTAATATTCATTTCTATTTCATATAATGATTATGTTTTGAAGGGAATTTGATAGAAATATGTTCTAGTTTTTCACATTCAAAGCACTTTATCTTATTCACATAGTTTCTGTGAGGCTATTGATCATAATCATCTTCAAAATCTTCTTTCTTTCCATACCTCGAGTATTTCCTACTCGAGGTATGCTTTCTGAATCCTCCAAATGAATTCTCTTTGTTTCAAAAGAAACTTGTAAAATGTTGAGCAAGAGATATCATATCTTCTTCATCTAGGCTAGCATTCTCATCACTAACCACATCTTGAGTCATAGTAGTTCTGCTACCACTTCGCTTAGTGGTTTTGAAAGTAATGCTCTTTCCTCATTCAGTAGCAAGTTAACCTTTTCTAGGGAGAAAATGGTGCATCTTGTAGGTGTAGTGATCACTAACTATGTCATTAACAATTAACTCACTCGGTTTAAAGTACATCTCTAACGCAACAATCTTGGCATGAAAACAAAAAGAAGGACCGCCAAGAATATTCTCAACTTGTTCTTCTTCATTAATAGGTCTATCAGTGTTGTGAAAACATTTGACGATGTTTGCAAAACGAGCATATGTTAAAGGTTTCATTCTCCTCCATTTGGCATAATTTAAAATCTCTATTAAGTCCTATGATTATGGATCTCTTGATTGTAGAGGTACCACATTTTTAGTCTCCATAATTTCCCAAGCTTCCTTTGAGTTATAGAAGCTCTAAATCCTCTAATACTCATCTAGAGTGATGGATCTTAGATGGCATATAGTCCCTTATTGTTCCATTCATTCATTGGCCTCAGGATGACAAAGTTGTCAGCAAAGGTTTTGGTTGTGAACATCCAGCCGTTCTTAATAAAAAAACCAAATGCGATCTTCGAGCGACCACAAGAAAGCCTGTATCTGGGACTTCCAATAGGCATAATTATGCCCATTAAAAATAAGAGGTCGACCTTCGTTTCCCCCTTCTCCAAAATCCATATAGAGAGAATGAGTGTGTAAAAATAAAGTCAAAAGAATCAACACCAGAGCAGTAAAGCCCAAAAAGATGTACTCTCTCCGATACCAATTGAGAAAGTTTACTACCCAATAAACGACTAGGATAAAGAGTCGATTACTCTTGGAAACTCACCCCCAACTCGTAAATAATGAAAGTAAATAGAGTAGTAAAGAAACAAGATAGGCATAAACAAAAATAAGTCAAACAAATAATCAGGCAATTTAATTTATACTAAGCATGATAGCAACCTAAACAAATGCAAGATAAAATAATACAAAGTAAATCATAAAGCATGCGATATAGGGAAAAAATGTTTTTCAATCCTAATAGAATCCTCATATTTTGGCACATATTTGGATAGAATTGTGCTTTTACTAAGTAAAACAAAAACGTATGCAAACACGGCAATATAACGAGGTAGACCCACATAGACTCTTGCTTATGTGGTAAAATACTCCGGTTGCTTATGACAACCACTCGATAGCAAAAAACCCAATAAAATAAAAACTTTTTACAACTCAATAGAAATATACCTATAATACCTCTCTTAGTTAGGACACCTACCCTTATTTCTCCAATGCTACCCTCGCTAGTTGCCTTCATAATTACTATGATCCAAGCTAAATCTGGCTTCTGGCTTTTCTCATGAACCCTACAATCACTCGATGGTATGATCAGTAAACAATGGTCAATATATATGAATCCTAGCGGTAGACTTATCCAAAGCATAGGAACTTGAAAGGAAATCTAAGTCTCGAGTATTAATTTACTTTTAATTAACCCAACACCAATAAATCAATTTTCGCTAAAAAGACTCACAAACTACTAATACCAAAACCACACTCGAGATATTAGCAATCCGAAATCAAGAAAAAAAATTGCTTTTAAAAACTACAAGTTTCAAATTTGTCAAAATTTTCTCACGTTTTTCTATTTACTCAAACAATTAAAGAGGGAGTATTTATAGAAAATTTCAATTGGGTACCTCACCACTCATGATGACGAGGCTCGTCGCCCATTGTGGTGAGGGTAATAGTCATTACACATTGTTGGCCAAAGGTAGTGAGATCCTGACAAGCACACAAAAATTTTGCTTTTTGTTTCTAAAATTTTCCAAGTAATTTTTAACAAGTACCCATAAAACAACTCAAACAAAGACATGACAAACAACCTAGCATGTCTACTAACAAACCAATCCCTATGGTATGTATAAAACATAAACATATAAAATGTTACCAGTTACGTGAGCATGTGTAGTACCTAACATTAATAAATGACCATATATAGAGGAAGATAAAACGCTAGGTAAACAAAGAAAACTTTACGTTTTATACATGAAAATGCCAACAAAGACACAATGAACGTACAAATACAAAATAATTTATATTATCAAACTTGATTCTTTTTAGAAGAGTAAAAGTTTTGAAAATTTTAATCTCATAATTTCATCGATCAATCTTTTGTATTTCTTCTTATAAGTTTCTTGCATAGTCAAGTAATAAACTAATAATATAGATAAATAAAAATTTAATCGTACATAGTTTACAAAATGTACAACCATAACTAATTATAGTTTTACATTTAGTTGAAACTATAGACTATACCAAAAGATATGATATATATTCAATATAAAATAATTGAATTAGATTATATGAGAAAATATATTATATTTGAAGTACATATCACCAAATAAATTTTGACATTGTTTTTAGGCTAGAATACTAGGACGTACATAATTTATACAATGTGTAGTCTTAACTAATAATATTTTTATAATTAATTAAAATTTTATAGAATGCCAAAAGATATGATATATTTAATACAAAGATAATAAAATTAAGTTATATGAAGATATACACATTGATACTTATAGTATACCTCACTAATCAAAATATGACATGTCACCTTTAAAATTATAATGGTTATTTTCATATAAAAGTACAAACTCGCTTCTTTATAATGGTTAGTTATTAGTCATAAGATGAATAGAAAACCTCACGTTAGAGAAAAATGTTATAAAAATCCTTTAAATTAAATCATTTGTATCATTTAATCCCTTATATTAGATCGTTTATATCATTTAATCTCTTAATTTTCTAAAAAGACTAATTAAGAACAAATTATACTATTTTAGTTATTTTTTATTAAAATATTATTATTATTTTATCAAGTGATTAAACTCAATTAAAACACAAATCTTTAACATCAATAAAGTTACAATTGATATTAAAAATATAAAAATATTTGTTCATTACCAATATTTTATTTTAATGTTTTATTAATTTTTAATTTTTATTAAAAACCAAAATAAATATTTATTTAACTTTTCATTTGAATTTTATTATTATTAATTTTTAAAAATAATTTCATATTAAACCACTTTTATTCTTATTAAAGATTTATATTTTAATCGCATTTTAATTATTTGATAAAAAGTAATAATATTTTAATAAAAAAATCATTAAAATAATAAATCGACCTATTTTATAAAATTTATACTATTTTTAATCTAAAAGAATAAGTGACTTAATCTAATAGACTTCGGTGACACCTCATCCCAATATATATATATATATATGTCCTTTTGGCATACACTTTGATTGCTTGTAAGCTCAGAATTTTCCTCAAAAAGGAATAGAAAACATTTTTCTTATTGTTTAAAAAACTAAAAAGGAAATGCAAGTAAGCATTCTGACCCATCAAAATGAATATATAAGTGGAGAAGCTAGGCGAAGCATCTTATCTGTAAAATATAATAGCATCAAGAGAGAGGTCTGCAGGAACGCAATAGATAGAGTTAGTTCTATAAACATATATCACGTTGTGTACACATTTGATATCCACAGGAGAAAGATGGAATGAAATTCTTGTTTCAGTTACCAGCAATACTCATGCTTCTGTTTCGTCAAGACCAAACACAAGGAAAAGAAAGCCAAGAGCTAGAGCCAACATTTGTCATAACTCATAAGATAATGGAAGAACTGCTGAAATGCTCAATGCCTTTCCATATTCGTGGATGTACGGCCAATATTCACTGTGTTTTTGTTTGAATTCATAAAGATTTCTCCTCAAGGTCTTTCAAATTAATTTGATGTATTCACTAGTGCTATTACTATAAGATCAATCATTTATCTTTTCGTATTAACTCTGAACCATCATTTGGCACTAAGTCCAACTCACGCAATTGGTGTTCAACTGAAACCAAACCAGTCTGCGCAAGAAACCTGCAGGCAAATTAAACAATTCATTTAGGAGCCTTCAGATACTAAATTCAAACCAGTGTCTCAGAATAAAACGAAAACAATCAAAATTACCCTAAAAGTTTACTTGAATAAAACCAGGATCAGAAAACATGTCAACCGTAGACAATGACCCGACATGTGAACAATATAGCAAATAGAATAAACATGGCTTAATCATATGTTTAACTTATCCTCCAACATTCCTTACTTATCAAAAGAAACAAAATTGAAATTAATCTTTGAACTACTCTTTTTGTTCCTATCCAAAAGTATACGCAAGGGTTATGTTAGCCTCTTTACAAAATACAGAACAAAACTGTGCATTTGTGGCAAATTACAGCAAGTGACCACACCTAGGTCCAACAAAAAATGTATGTCCTATGGCTTTACAAGTTCATTCCTTCCATTAAATTTATCAGTCCTGTGAAATACTTGAACCTATTTGACATAAAAAGCATCCGAGAAGTCACTTGCTCGTTGGCAAATATTGTGTTTTGAATAAACCGTGATCTCAACATCTTTTTAGTGAAAAGAATACAACTATGAAGCATCAAATGTTATCAAGATATGATACAGTCAAGTCATATAATTTGAAGGCCCGAAATACATTTAGTCAACTATATCGGACGAAAGAAAACACTGATCTTACAAATAAGCAGAATGGCACCAGTATATGTACTAATTAGATAAAAGGGGATAATTAAAAAAATGATAAAGCTTAAAATGTTTACATTGAAAAATATGGCACCCAAGACACACCCGACATAATGTAGGAAGATTACATATTGACATCAACAAGAAGAGTCAAGGCAATCTGTTAATTACAATCAACCTAAAACCCAATTAAACCTGATAATCTTCCCATTGTTTTAAAAAAAAAAAAAGAGTAAACTTGGCCTCTGAGAAATTTGTCGGACACTGCTACAATGTGTAATCTTTTTCAAGTAAAAAAAATATATACAAAACATTTTTTTTTTGGTAGTAAGGTACTTTTTTGGAGGTATATATTTTGTCCCATTAATTAAATACGTGTGCTGACTAGGAAAATACATCTACTCACAACTTTGAACCAGCTTGGGTATCTTCTCCTTTTCTGAATGACTTGTTCGCAGTGTTTACACACAACACTAAAAGATTGCACAAGGACATTTAGATACACCTTAACACATTACCTGCCATGCCTAAAATAAACCCAACTCCATAATCCATATAGTCAGTGCTTAACTTGTACTTTGGAGTTAAGATTGACCGTGTCCAACAAGGACATCTTAACCACATCACACTTTGAGGGGTATGGGTTTGGAGGGATTATCCAGCTGGACCTCCAAGTTGGGCCTTAGAATTTCTCTAATCATTGCTTCTCATTGTGCAGGCATGCATTTCTCGAACATTGGAGCGCTTGACTTGGTCGGTCACAAGCATAAGTATAGAGAAGCTAGTACCTCCAGAGTCCCCCAAACACCCCATGATGGTACCAAACAGAGTGGACACTTCTAAGGGTTCACAATCCACCCCACTTGACACAACCTCGATCCCTTCAAAAGAGGATCCCGAGGAAACCATTCTTCATCATACTAACCCACAGCTGCCTTCTCGTCAAAAAAGAGGAAACTCGATTCCCCTCCTCCTAAGCCTCCCCTTCTCCTGTCCAAATGCTTGACATGAAGACACGTCAAATAGCGACGTGCACTTGAAAAATGTTCATGGATCCTACCACAATCACACTTTTTGAACAAGGAGTTTTAGGAAAACTCGAGGTACATATACTAGCACTTTGGGAGCGTGTTGTACAAGGCTTGCATACAAGTGGCCCTTAAAGACGAGGGTTTAACTTATTGGGAAATGACTTCCAATCGCAAGTTGGATGTACACATTTTATTGACACTATCTCCTCATATTTGTAGCCCGTATATATTTGTGTACTCATATTATAGGCCATTTTGCTGATCAAAAAGGGTGACATTGCCAATAAGGCTTACTGTGCACGAGCTCATGAAGTCAAGACCCTAGTTGCTCAATTCCAAAAAGTAATAGAGAAAAAAGATAAGGCCATGGAGGAAAAGGGTTAGTGTCTACGATCTTAAAAGGTAAAGATCCTAGACTTGGGGAACAACCTAATGGACCGTACTCAAAAACTGAAAGCTATCTCCAACTATGCAATGGAGTGAGACATCTTGGCCTAAGAGGCGCAAAAGCGGGCTAAAAAGGTTGAGACATTAGCGGAATCACTAAAGAGCAAGTATCATCTTTGACAAAACAAGTGACCTCGCTCTCTGATTTTGTGAGTAAGCTAAAGGAAGATAGAGTGCAAGATACCACGAGGGGTGTCGTGGACCATGACCAACTTACGAGCTCAAGCCATCAAAATGAACTCCTTGAGTAATTTCCTCGGCTTTGTACGAGGTCTACAAACTTCTCATGCCACAACATTTGAGACACCTATAGCCACTTTATCTACAACAACATAGGTCGATGAGTCCACTCCGAGGAATAGAACATGTCTAGGAGGAGCCCCCAAAGGGAAGAAGAATATTCCATTTCCTTAGGTTGATTTTTTGTAAGGGATCCAAGTCGTGTCAGGACACTCCTAAGGGTTCACAAACCCCTCCTTCCCACCACCTAACAGCCTCAATCCCTTCAAAAGATGTCCCTAAGGAAACCGTTCTTCCTCATACAAGCCCACGAGCTACTTCCTCGTCAAAAAAGAGGAAACTTGATTCTCTTCCTCCAAAACTTCCCTCATCTCCTATCCAAATGCTTGACATATGGATGGATCAAATGAGAAATGTGTACTCTTTGAACATGTATTCGACAAACCCAGGTATTACAAGACATATAACATCACTTCGGAAGCACTTAAAGATGAGGGTCTGACCAACAAGGAGATGGTTGCCAATCACACGCTAAAGGTACGCATCTTTATGCATATTACCACCTCATTTGTAATCCATAATACTTGTAACCAATGAATTCATGATGTGCATGATGTTGCGAGTTGTTTCTCTTGTCAAAGAATGTGATTGGTAACAAAGCCCACCTTGCACAGGCTTCTGAGATTGAGACATTGGTCGCTCAATTTCACAAGGCTGTAGAGGAAAAGAATGAGCGCCCACAGGCTCAAGAGGCCAAGATCTTGGGAACGACCTAGTGAACCATTTCCAAAATTCAAGGCCGCATCCAACTATGCAATGGAGCGAGACACTGTGGAACAGGCTAAACAAGCCAAGACATTAGCGGAGCCACTCAAAGAACATATCTTCTCTTTAACATAACAAACGACCTACCTCTCTAATTTGGTGAGTAAGCTAAAGGAGGATTATGTATACACGAGGAGGTGTCGTGGCCCATGACCAACTTGCAAGCTCTTGCTATCAAAATGAATTCACTGAATACCTTCCTCGGTTTCGTACGAGGTCTACAAAATTCTCAAGCCACCATCTAAGACTCCTGTCACCACTCTACCCACAAAAACACAAGTCAAGGAGTCCACTCTGGGGAAGGAAACGACAAAGAGTCTACTCTAGTTAAGGAAACGTCATGCTAAGAGGAGCCCCAAAGGAAAAATGAATAGCTTGTTTCCTTAGGTTGATTTTTTGTAATCTCTTTTGAATTTTGACATGGGCAAATGTAATTTTTGATGTACCAAATTTAATTACTGTAGTTAATTTCAAGTAAAACATATCATTTCGATACATTTATAGATTCCTTCCAAGTGGTTGAGATTCCAAGTCTAAGAATAAATACACAATTTTCCATCATTTGGTTAAATTGGTGTTGCATTCCCTTGATTAACATTTGAGAGAAAACTAGCCCATGATCGATTTGTCAAGCTAATCTCCATCTTGAGTTACTCCACCTAGAAAAACAAATCGCTCCTTGACCCCCACTTACGTTGCGACTGATGAGGAAAATGAGGATATACCTACAGTATGTCATGATGAAAACCTCTTTATTTTGTTTGAAAATGGGATATTTGGAAATCATGTTGCGTAAGATGAGTTGTATCATCACTTCGGTACCTTTGAAGACCGCTTAGCCATCTCACAAGGCAAGAAAGAAGAGGAAGGATCACTTTGGTGCCAGGCTGAATGACATCTCTTGGAAGTAAAATATATACTCTAAAAACTCTCTTGTTTATCTGAGTTCATTTTTATGATGTTTATTTTTTGTACTCCATCTCTTGGAAGTGGCTGCATTGACGCAAAAGAACGAGGTCTCCAAAGAAAGGAATGCACTGCATAAGGAGGAAGAGTACTGGAAGAAGTGGTATTATTTTGAGACCCAAAAGACCTTCAAAGCTGCTGAAGGACATGATTGCCCTACTGCTTAAAACATTCGTTTTTGGTGTATCTGTGAAAATAAAATAATGTCACTTGTTATAGCTATTGTAATGAATAACCTTTGTTGGATAGATATTTGTATGTTTTAAATGTGTAGGAAGATGTTTTAAATGTGTTAGCCTCTTACATTCCCATCACATTATGGAAGATAAAAATCTCACTCACACGTGTAAGGGTTATCGCATTATTTTATTTGCGAGTGAATTTGGTTAACCAAGTGACCTAAGTCCAACCCCTTTCATAAAGAGGGGGTTTAATTGAACTCAAGAACTCTTAGAATGGGCTCTTTGTTTAGCCTCTTAAACCCGCATGTCATCATGAAAGATAAAAATCTCACTCACATGTATTTGTTAGGATTGGGGGGATTATTGCATTATTTTATTCACAAGTGACTAACAATCAGTAATATAAACCGTCTGGGTCTAAAAGCTTTATATTCAAAATATTGGCTTGCAAAATGGTTGTAAGGTCCTTCAAGTGTAGTTGCAAACTTCCCAAACACGCTTCAATTTTGTTACCGAAAGGTTTGCATAATACCTAATCGCCAATGCTGAAATAATGTGATCAAACATTCTTGTTATAGCTTTTTTGGACCAGTCATTTTTGGGCTTCTATTTTAATCCGAGCTTGTTCCCTCCTTTCTTCTACTAGTACCATGTCTTAGGCACGAGAATCATAACTCAAATCTAGAGTCAAACATGATATGAGCGTGGGGTGCTACAATTCTGTTGGAATGACAACTTTTGTACCATATACCAAGGAAAAAAGGATCTCGCATGTCGCTATCCTTGTGATCGTGCGACAATGAGCGCCAATTGTTTAGAGAGTATTTATCAAGTAAGGTTATAGGTATCAATTCTCAAATCTCCTTAACAATGGGTACATAGAGCAAGGTTCCAAAAAGGCAGAAACAAGAGGCGGTTGTCCCAAATGAGGCAAGGAATAAGCCTCAACACGATGTGAGGCGTAATCCTCACTTAAAATTGAAAAAAATACATAAAAGTATTAACATATTATTATATAAAGTACAAACACACTAAAAACTAAGACAAATCATAAAATGTAAAAATAACATAAACAATTTAGAGTTTTAATATGTTGGTCGTTATTGATTTCTTCCTCTTCATCCTTTGAGTTAACTAATTCAACTCTTACTCATCATTGATCAGCATCCTTGTTATTGCTAGTTTTATCTTTCATTAAATCATCATATCAAATTCTAATGTCTTGTTCATCTTCATCAACATTTTTACTTACCTTTACCCTTAGCATTTGTTGGTGGATTTTTTCTTTTAGTTTAAGAAGGTCTTTTACTTTTTTGGTGTGATGTTCCTTTTTTATCTCCAATCAAAGGCTCATCATAAAGTCCATTTGTATCGCTTAGTTGTAGGTTTTCAAAGTCCCTATCACTATAGCACCATTCATCAACTTATGACACATCATCAAATACCAAAAGATCCTCACCTTCTTTGAGTGTCATAAGTTTCATATGCCTATGTTTTAGTTTCTTTTGTTATACATAATATAAACCAAAAAATTCATCTGAAGTGTGTTCAATTGGTTTTATGAAAGGATTTCTTCTTTTTCTTTTTATTTCATTTTTTTCATTTAATAACTATTGGACTTTTATAAAAATCTAGGCCTAGCTTAAAAACAACACAATTTGGCAACCTTGTAATGCCTTAAGACACATAGCCTCAAGGCATATTGTCTCAAGACATACGCCTCAAATTACGTAAATGAGGCGTTAGCCTCCAGGCCTCCATCAACCGCCTCGCCTCGAGGCGTGCATGAGGCACCGCTTGAATGCATTTTTTGGAATTATACATAGGGGTATATATAGGCAACTTAACCTACACATGTTGTTATCTGAATAGATCAACCACTTCAAATGATGAAGGGACCGTTGCATTATCCTAGGCTACGGTCATGTCTGTATGTTGATGATGAGGGGATAAGTGTACTATCCTAAACTGAGGTCATGTCTGTACACTCTAGAAATATGTTTGGCTTAATCAACTTACTTCTAGGATAAGACCAAATATTCCACTGATATAGGTCATATGAGTCAGGTTAGATCAGACCACATAGTGGCCAGGCTACTAAAGGTCATGTGTGGGATCAAGCTAGTTAGGTCGTATAGTGGTCGGGCTGCATTCTTTAAAGCTGGTCAATCTCGTACACTTTGTATGGTGACAAGATCTTTAAAAGTCAAACTTTATAGAGTTCTTTGACCTAGAAACCTAGTAAACAGTATGCATTACACATGTTCGTCATCTTCTGTCACGTCATTAGCACATAAGGTCACATGGTTTATCCAAACAGAAACTACTGACCTCGTAATTTCAAATTACCAATAAAGTTGACCATGTTTTATTGATTCTGCAAGAAGGGGATTTTAGGCATATGTACTTTCATACTCAATAAATTCAAACGAATGAAAATCTTCATATATCAAAAACTGGTTTAACAAGAAATGACATTTAGTTACTTTTGACAAAACTATTGTCCTTCTCTCCCCGATGAAAATTTACATAGGAAGTTCCAAAGTGGTCTACTAAGAACTTATAATCATAATCTATGGGAAATGAATCTTGTTACTATCTTGTTTTTTGGTTATGGACTAGTACACATGGACTATTGTTGCATCTTTTCTTTTCTATGGCATCAACTTGTTTTTTAATCTGAACTGGGAAGTCTACAAATGGTTTAGGTCACATCCACGACAAAAGAACTTCAAGTCTTGGATGTACTATGTAGAGCTATACGCATCAAAGCATGGATGTAAAATCCTACATCAGGTTAGCTTGGAATAAAGATATAGATCTCTTTCATTGTCAAACTATAATAAACAGATAGGCATCAAACCTAACATTGAGAGTAATTCTACCAATCTTGTACTCGGGGAAAACCACTTTAGAGCACATCCGAACAACTTATTACATTCTTTAGTCCAATTATTACTTAGTGGAATAGGATGGGGATTTGATATTTGAACCTCTACACTCTCTATGAGGGCGGGTTACTGCTGAGCCATCCTTTGAGCTCTCTAAACAAGCTAGCTATTATATGCTCACATGAACGGATAGAACTAGATCTAACAAAGAGACAATATTCCATCCACACTTCCACAGACCCTGCAAATAAATTGACTAGTTTCAAACATCAAAGTATCTGAATTATGGACACATAGCTTGGAACGCAAACACCAAAGATTTTAATTTACAGTCAAATCCAAACGATAACAATTTAAATTTTATCCACACAGTAAATAGTATGTGAACTATGGACACAGCTTATAAAACAGACACTGCATATTTTAATGGTTTAATTGCATGGTATAAACCCTCTTTATACATAAAGTTTCATTTTTAAACCCTCCAGAAAAATAAACATATTTTTATTCTTCTTGCGTACGTAAATGAACACATATTTTTCGACATAACAAGAAAATGAATATATGTTTTTTTACTAAAGGGTTAGAAGTGAAAACAGTTGAATAATTTGATCATTTATGCACCAAAAGGGAATTTTAATTAACAGTCAATGAATCCAAACCAACAATTATAACCCATGTAAAGTTGATTGAGAAATTTTCATACCAGCTAAGAAGGAAGAAGAGAGTGACTGCAATGAGAACCAAAAATCCAACATGAAGTACCAAGGAAGAATCACTGGAAGAGAACGCCAACCCGAACATCACTACAAGACTCAGACCAAGCATCAAAAAAGCTGATTTAAGAGTATTCCATGTTGGACCCTGAAAACCAATCAATAATATGTTATGAATACTCACAAACTTGGAACTGAAACAAATAAATAAAAGCGAAGTTGAAGAAAATGTACGGACGTTAACACCGGAGGCTAACGCTCCAAGAAAAACTGCATTGACAGGTGAAATTTCTTCTCCGTTTGACTGTTTGCTGGTCATTTTTGTGTCCCTCGGGATCTGAGATTAAAGCTTCTCCGCTTCGTCGCTGAAAGCGAAAGAGAAAAATAGGTGGCTAAAGTGTAAAAACTAAGGGAAGTTAATAGGTCTCCTCATGTGACCGGGAGTAGGATAGTTTTATTGATACCGAATAAAATAGATAAAAATAAATAAAATATTTTAAATAAGAAAAAAATATAAATTTATTAATTATTAAATTTTTAATTTTTAATTTTTAATATATATATATAATAACTATATATTTTAATTATTAAATATATTCTTTTTATAGTTTTAACTATATCTACCGTATTGCATCATTTACTCGTCTACTCGTGGTTCCAATTTTTCGACCCATATATATTAAGGATATATTTTAATTTTTAAATATATTTTTTTTAATCTTTTTTACTGTATCCACCATCGCATATTGAATCATTTACTCGTCTCTTCGTGGTTTTAATTTTTCAATCCATAATATAGATTTTTAACTAAGATAGTACTCTTTCTTTAGCTAAACAAGAATTAGGAATATCTACGGTACATTTTTTTATATAATTATTCTCAAAATTGAAGTAGTATATGCGTAATCGAAATTGTCTTAAAAAAGTTATAATTCGAAGCCTATTTTTATCCAAAGATAACGGAATAAGACAAGTAATAAATAATATTCGAAATTAAATCAATTTTTATCAAACTCATCAAAAAATATTTAATATAAAATTAATAAACAAAAGATGGATGTAAATTAGTAATAATGTAGTATTTAGCATTAATATATGAGTAAAAGATTCAATATTTGAATATCTAAAAATTAAAAATCTTTTTAATTTAATAAATATATAAAATAATTAAATAAATATAATATATATCGAATATGAATGGTGACGAATATCAATATAATTGTACCTGTCTCATAACTATTATTGGTAATTGAGTAATATCCAAAATCATCTCGTCTTCAAAATTAATCGGATAAAAATTGAACGAATAATACAAATAATCACGAATACTCGAACCCACGGTTAAAATATCTGTTCACATTCTTTTTTTTTTATGTTTTAGGATTAATATTATTATAATTTAAATTATTATTGTAAAAATAATTTGTCTTTCATAATTTTATCAAGTATTAAAATATAATTAATTATAAATATAAAATATAAAATTTAATATATTTTATTATAACAATAATAAAAATAATTGTGATAATTTTTTTTAACTATAACTAATTAAATCATGATAATAAAAAAAAAAAATGTATCGATTAAGGTTAGCTAGCTGTTAACACATATGCAGAAACTTAATATGAATTACATATATTCATCATAAGATGAGTAAATGTTCCCTGGTTCACTGTTATAAACTATAAGGTGGATAACACATGTCTCCTAATCAATTTACACTTTTGATTGGAAAAAATAAATTAAGAGCTCAGTACATTATTTAATTTGAAGACTATTACTTTTTATTATACCAATAAAATCCATAATATATATTAATAAAGTAGGATCCTAAAAATACATTGGATGGTTTGATTGGTGTTAGAGGCCGGTGTTAGAAAGTTCTTGAGGAGATAAATTTAGTGATGATCAGTTTACTTATACGTGAGTATGACACAGGAAGCTAAATTTTTCAACAATTAAAGATAGTTTATTGTATTAGAAAATGAAAATAATTCAGTGATTGAACTCTTTAACAACTTGTGGAGATTACAAGCTCTACCAATAAAGGAATAACCAAAAATGATAAGCAATGATTGCTATGCTCTTGTGTGCGATGAGTATAACAACTTTGAGCACTAAGATGCAAACGACACACATACCAAATCAACATTAGGTGACAAAAACCGTTAAATAAATTTCACTTAAAGAAACGATATTAATAATAAAAAACAACATTAGAGCTAAATGATGAAAATGAATAATATTGTCTTAAGTATCCATTGCATCATAATATTTCCCTTCAATAGAATTATACCTTGAATTTAATTCCACAATTTCAGCTTCCTCTGGACGGAAATAACTTCAAAGGTCTGACCCATTAAATGTATTCAAAATCTGCCAATCTTCAAGGAGGTCAATGATGTATGCATTATCATTAATCTTCTTTGCAACTCTAAATGTGTCATAGTTCTTCATTTGAAGCTTTGTACACATCCTAAGTGAAAGGCGTTGTTTATTGAGATGGATCGTTACTAGTTCACTAACTTAATCATCTTGTAGTTTATACTAAGCATTCATCTTCTATATGTGTTCCTTTATCTTCAAATGAAATTGGCATAATTTATAGCCCAAATGCTTGATATGGAATGGCTAGTGGATCGATAATGAAGTTTGAGACTTTAGTGCAAATTATAAAGAATCGAGAATGATTTATTGACCTATTAGTAATGTTATTTAAAGAAAATTCCAATTAATGCATAAATAGATTCCATTCCTTTGGTGTTTTACTAGCTAAACACCTTAGCATGCTTTCCACTTATGTATTGATGGTTTCATTATGTACATTTGATTGAGGGTGGTAGGCACTACTAAATTTTAATGAGGTATCAAATCATTTTAATAACTCTTTTCAGAAGTGGCTCATGAATTTTACATCTATATCAGATGTGATAATTTTTGGGATCCTATGCAATTTGACAATTTCTTGAAAAAAAAAATGGATTCTATGTTACTAGAATCATGAATTTTCTTATAAGCTACAAGATGAAATAATTTTAAAAACCTTTCCATGACAACTAGAATGAAGTCTACTCTTATCTGGCTTAATGATAACCCTAAAACAAAGTCTATATTAAGATCCTTCTAAATGGTATAAGGCACTGGTAGAGGTGTATAAAGACTAATATTTTGATTGTCTTCTTTGGCTCTTTGACAAATGGAACATTTTTGAACAAACATAGTCATACATCTTCAAGTGAGACTAATAGTACCTTTCCTCAACTAGAATAATTGTTTTATCTCTTCTAGAATGACCAGTAAGCCAACATGTATGTAGTTCTTGAGTCAAATAATCTCTTAGTGTAGTTTTAGGAATGCATAACCTATAATCTTTATATAAATATCCTTCTTGAACATGGAAATAAATCACCAATAATTTCATGATTATTGCATTGTTCTCATATAGTTCCAAAATCTTCATATGCTACATACAACTTAGATAGAGGATCTTTTTACAATATCTGCATATGTGTACTTCCTATCTACATTACTTGTGTGCATAGTGAGTCAAGCATATGTACGTATTTTAATGGTAGTTTTAGGTATAGGATGTGTAGCATCTACGTGCATTCCAATGTCATCATGTGTCACATTTGCAAGCGTTCTAGTGTCATCGTGTGTAGTATCTACACACCTTCTAGTGTCAGCATGTGCAACATCTGTGTGTATTTTAGTGTCATCCTTAGGCATAGTACACATAGCACATGCATGCATTTTTGTGTCATCGTCAAGCGTATCATATGACATATGTTGCCTATCACCCATTTTAGATTTATCACCAACACTCTTAACACCCTCTCAAATTAAGTAGAATGAGTATGGTACTTAATTTGATGTGCAAAGAATGAAATGAGGCCACAAAGAGAGCCTTGGTTAACAAGTCTGTTGGTTGCTCCATAAAAGGAATGTGATACACAAGAAGTGTCTTGGCTAATACCTTATTACGCACAAAATGAAATTCCAACTCAACATGTTTCATGCGTAAAAAGAAGAATAGGATTGGTAGTAAGCTGAACTGTACATAAATTATCATACTAGATCAAAGGAATAGCTTGTAAGGAAATATGTAACACACGAAGCAAAGCTTGAATCCACTTGAATTCAGAGGCTGCATTGGCAAGAGATATGTACTCAACCTCAATGCTTGATGAAGACATTGAAGCGTAGTCCTTAGAAGACCAACAAATAGGATTGGCACCCATATAAATGACAATCCTAGATGTATACCTTATGTCACCAGGACAAGAACCCCCAATTAGTATCAGCAAAGCCTTGTAAAAGCAATTGAGAAGATGGCTTTAGAAGTAAACCATAAGAACTACTACCCTGAAGGTATCTTAGAATTATTTTAATAGCTAACCAATATGGCTCTCGAGAAGCTACCATGAAATTGCACACCTTGTTGACTACAAAGGAAAGATCTGGACGAGTAATGATGATATACTGAAGAGCTCCAACAATGCTTCTATACAACATGGGATTATGAAAGACTTCTCCAACATGAGCACTAAGATTATGTTTAGTAAGCATACGAGTTGAGATAGGTTTACAATGATCCATCTTGGATTTAAGCAGAAGCTTTTTCATATACTTTTGTTATATGAGCAAAATATCACTATTGTCTAACTTATTCACCTCAATATCAAGAAAGTAACTCAGCTAGCCCATATACTTTAAGGTAAATTGAGTGTGAAAATTGAAATAAGGGACTAAATAATCTCCTCATTATTACATGTAATGATTATATCATCAACATACACTAAGGGATAAATGGTGGTGCTAGAAGAGGACTAAAATAATAAGGAAAAATCAGCTTTGAATCTTACTCCCATTGCATACAAGGTATTGCTAAGAGTATCGAACCATACTTGAGAAGCCTACTTCAAGCCATAAATGTCTTTCTATAACTTGTAGACATGATTAGGATATTGTGAGTGCTCAAACTCCTTTGATTTTTACATAGACACCTCCACATGCAGTGTACCATTCAAAAAAGTATTGTTAATGTATAATTGATGGAGCTATCAATCATGAGACAAGGCTAGAGTAAGAACAATGTAAATGGTGACCTACTTAACCACAAGACTCAAGGTGTCTAAAAAATAAAAACCAGAAACATGTTTGTACCCTTGTGCTACCACTCAAGATTTTCTCTTATAGAAGAGACCTGATGGAAGTCTTTTAACTAAAAAAATCCACTTACTACAAATAATAGTTTTATAAGAAGATGGAGACATAAGCACCTAAGTCTTATTGCGAATAAGAGTATGAAATTCAGTTTTCATGGATTCAGGCCACTTAGCTTTAGCTAAATCTTGCTTAATTGAGGAAGGTTTTATCTCAGAAAAATCATTAGTAATACTCATGTATGCCTTAGGTTGCAAAACATATGTCTTGGATCATGTAAACGTTAGATGAGTAATGAGACATATTGTCTTGGATCGTATGATCATTGGATGAGTCTTAATAGTAGATGATTGAACAATAGAATGAGGCTGAGAGGAAGATTAGGGAGGAATATAGACTGATTATGATATAAGCATTGAACCTAAAGTTGGAACAAGAGGAATGGAAACAAAAGACTCAAAACCAGGTGATGGTGAATCAAAAGAATTTAAAAAATGTGATGAAGTAATAGATAATACAAGAACATGATAGGAAGGTTTATCAAGAGAGCTATGTGTTACTGGCTTATTGACAACAGAAGTAACAATGGGAAAATTTTAATCTACTAAAAATGGTTGGAGAAGACATAGGTTGAGAACTAACTAACTTTTTGTTAAAAGGAAACATAGATTCGGGAAAGATAACATCATGATTTAAGTAAAGTTTTCCATCACTAGAAAGACACTTGTAACTTTTGTGTCTTGGACTATATCCAAGAAAAATACATGCATGAGATCTATTGGGAAATTTATGAGATGCATAAGGTCTTAAGTAGGGAAAGCAAAGACACCTAAACACTTTAAGAAAACTATAAAGAAGTTTGACACCAAAGAGGATCTCCAAAGGAAAAGAGCCATCAAGAACTAAGCTAGGTAGACTATTAATCTAAAAAACACTGGAAAAGAATACTTCATCCCAAAAAGCAAGAGGCAAAGAAACATGGTTTAACAATGCTAGTCTTAAATCTACTATACGTCTATGTTTTCTTTCAGCAACTCCATTATGTTCATGTGTATAAGGACATGATGTATGATGTACAATGTCACACTAATTAAAGAGAGATGTCATATATTGAAATTCACCACCCCATTACTTTGAAAAAAATTATTTTTGTAGTTTGTTTGTAGTTAAGATTGTGCTTTAAACTTCACAAAGGCTTGATAAGCAAGAGATTTTATATTTAGAAAATAGATCCATGTAAAATGTGAATAGGTATCTATAAAATGAATGTAATACAGATGACCATTTGTGGAAGTTATAGAGGACACCCAAATGTTTGAATAAACCAATTAAAGTGGTCCAATGCTTTGTGCAAGGAAGGAGACAAAAGAAAATTTGTGAGTTTTGCTATTATGACAAGTAACACATATGGATTCACAATCTTTGTGACTTGAAGATAATGGAATCTTGTATTGATTTAATGCTGTCTTTACAATAGGAAATACAACATGGCCTAATCTCTGATGCTACAAAGAAAGGTAAGTCATATTAGCAATAAGAGCAACAATTTTATTTACACAACTAGTAAGCTTTTTATCGATAGACAAATAGGGACTGGTGTTATGACCTTTCTTTACGATTAGGCATGAGGATAGATAGGGACGGTTATGCTAATAACCATAACCAACCAATACTACTTTCAGGTACATTCAATTATGAGCTGATAATAGTTTCCCCCCAATTTAACCACTTTTCTTTTTTTAACATTTATTCAAAAATATATTTAGTTTAAAATAATTAAATGTTAACTTAATTCTTACTTTACTATATTATTTAAAATATTGACATTAATTCTGATTCCCACATAAATTGTGTATGCGATGAATATGCAAGTATACATATCACAACGAGTAATATAATTATAAGAAAATATTATTCTCACATAGATTATTTTATTAGAAACTAGTTTTTAAAACTAAAAAAAATAAAAATAATTTTTTTTGTGTTTTTATATTTTAAGGAAGCAAAATTAAAATAACTAAAAGTAAATAACAATAATTAATTAAATCAAATTTGGTAACTAAGAATATATATGAAAAAATATCTAGGAATACTTAATCCCCCAATTTTCTAAATATGTGAATCACTAAAATTCTCTCAATATAATTATCAATTAATTACACGATCAATTGAATTTAACCTAACATGTATTCATTTCTCAAATAAACTACACACAATATAGTAAGTAATTTAATCACACTCTCATGCCAATTAAATTGCATACTACTCATTAAGTTCATCAATTATAAATCACATATATATGAATCATACATCTCTACTTAGAAACTATGCACGTTATTTAATCAAGACAAACAATTAAATAATTCTCTCAAATCTATTTAATTGCTTCTATAGATAAATTATTAGCCAAATAATTAATAGCATAAAAATCAGATTAAATAATATAATTAAATTATAATTATAATTGGAGTAAAATATTAGATAATCACATAGTAAAAATTAAGTTTATAAGATCCCTAGATTAATAAATTAACTACACATAATTGTGTTTATGAAACTCATATTTTTCATAAAGAAAAACATAAAAATTGATAAAGAAAAGAGTAGAAGAAGAAATACAACCAGTCTCTTGAATTTTAATGTTAATCTCCTATTGAATCTCCACCAAAATTGTATATCCTCTTGAATTTTTCTGTATTTTCTCTTTTTTTAGCTCCAAAAACTTACCAAGATTATGCTAATGGCGGCTCATTAGGGTTTATGGGGTGATTAGGGTCATAAATATAGCTAAGGTGTAATATGGACAGTTAGATCAACTTCAGATCATGGGCTGAGATCAAAACAAGAAAAACTAATAACACCAGCCAATCATAGTATGACATATGGCGCATAAAATTCACTAGGCAAATCATAGCACGATATGTGGCATAGGAGACGGGTCACAGTCAACGTATGGTGAGTCAATGCCATGCAACACAACGTGATTCATGGTAATAGATGATGTGGCACACTAGTGGAACTCGGGGAGCAATCGTGTGACGACACGTGGCATGAAAGATTGACCACTCTCCAAACATGTTGACACATGGCATGCGCTACTTCTCTCCTCACACACGGTGATCTATGATTCATTGTTCCTACTTGTATGGCATCCGCATGGCTTACCCAGTCAATTCCTCTACTTGTGTGGCAATCCACGTGACAACTTCTGATTGGCCCTACATTAAAAATTCATAAAAAAATCAATGAAAATTCCAAAAAAAATCCAAAAATTATATTTTCACCCTTTTTCACTAAAAAGTTTATATTTTAATATTTTTAACCCCAAAAAAACTATTTCTTGAATAAAATATGTAAATATTAAATAAAAAAGTTCATTAATGACTCTACTTTTATAGTCATCAAATTCTTATTTTTTAATTATTTAGCACATGTTTTTAAGTAAAATAAAAATATATAAAGTAAGAATAAATAAAATTTAATCTAATTATATAAAATATTATGTGTTTTATTATTAAAATTATATTTTTATGTAATTATATGTATATAAAATAATAATATTAATATATGTTCAATTTTAGCTAACCACAGGTTTGATATTGTAATAACCATCCATACCCTACGTGTTATTGATTATAGTTATTTTTGGGAAAAACTATCATGGTTTTAGAGTTAATCATAGTTTTAGTTATCTATTATTAAAATTATCATCGCTACCTTTCTTGCATAATGTGAGATTGAATTTGTATAATCCATCACTAAGTATTCCCTGGAACAACACATCCCCTATGTTGTTGTCCTTAGCAAAATAAGAATTAGAATGAAATTCAAAGAAAATAGAATTATCTTTTGCAAATTGTGACACACTAAGTAGATTTTTAGCAATATTAGGGATAAGAAGGATGTTATTCATAGTGAGATATAGGGATAAGAAGCATGTTATTCATAGTGAGATATCTATCAGAAGAAAATGTGAATTGGTATTGATTATGACCTATCTTAGAGATAGGAAAACCATCCCCATTCCCTATTATGAGAGGTTTATTACCTATGTAGGACTAAGATGAAGACATATTACTTGGATTTGTAGTCACATGGTGACTTGCAACGAAATTTGAAACCAAGCAAGATCTTGATAAATAAAAGGTGATACTTGTGATTGAAAAGAAATTTGATAAGGCACAAATCCATAGACTTGATTGATAGACAAAGAAGGATAAGAAAAAGAAGATATAGGAATATGCAATAATCTAGGTGTATTAGTAGTAGGACGCAGAACAAAACTAATATCATATAGTAATAATCAATCATATATTCTCATATTTATTAAATATAACATTCAGAAGAAATATGTAAAGATTAAATTTGTATTTAATTGAATACGATAAAACCAATATCTCAATGTATTCTTTGATATATACTCTTATGTAGTTATCTATGGTATGAAAAATCTCAATATGATTTGCTTATATTCTTATTGAATCTATTATATTCTAAGAAACTAAGAAAATAAAATTGCAACTCTAAAAATACTACTGTTCTTCTTCTACCTATCAAAACATAAAATAGAAAATATTAATCTATAATTGAGGTTGCCCAGAAAGGACTTTGGTTGAGAAAATATTCGCCCATTGCGACCCAACATTTCCCCTACTATAGCCCAAGTCTCGTAACGCTTTCCCTCATTTTACCCTGAATAGGTCGTATCGTGGCTCATTATTTTCATGCCATGGCACAAAGCAAACTGCATGAATACAATAAGGAGTGCAACACAACCCATTGTTGTCCACGCCACAGCCAACGATGCTTGATTCAAATTATTATTTTCACCTCCTTACAAACTAGTTTGATCACTTGTAAGTCTTACATGTATTGTTTTTTTAATCTTTTAAGGTACAAATGAGTGCTTTAAGTATGATTATTCATATGTTGATCTATTTATGTGTATATATACACACTTATATGACAACATCATCTCTCTCTCTCTCTCTCTCTCTCTCTCTATATATATATATATATATATATATACACACATATATATATATATAAACAAAATAGATTTGAATTATATCAATATTTACAAATTATTTATATTTTTTAATATGTGTTCACTTTTTTGTTTCAAATTTTCCTAGACATTAGGTGTCCGTATAGAAAAATAAACTTTTAGTTACATATCTATTTAAATTTTCTACAAAGTTGAGTAAGTTTTTTTTCTCTCTATGTGTCACATAAAATTACGACAATTTAAACAATATTATGAAATAATGTAAAAACTCAACTCATTCTTGGTGATTATTGAAAAGGATTGACTTAGGTCGCAATGACTCATCTTTAAACAATAAGTTTATATATATATATATATATATATATATTAATAATTATATTACTTACTATCACACTAAATTCGAAACTTAAACCTCACAATTATACAGTTCTTCCATTAAAAAACATACCACTAAACTAGGCATGTCCAAACAATAAACTTACATTCTTGAGCATTACTATGAAAATCCATCTAGACTCATCTTAAAAAAATAGCCACTTAAATGGCACTTTCACCAAATTCATTTGCATTTAGTAGCAGAACTACGTCGGTACCAAAGGTCCCTTTTCACCCTATTAAAAATATAATTTTACATATAATATTCAATAATTTATATAATAATTAAATTAACTTTAACAAGTATGCACTCTGCTTACTATTTTAAGCCTAAATTTCATGATTAGGTTATTTTAAACTTAAATTCTACATATACGTTTATCATTTTGAATAAAAGCCTAATAAAATTATAACAAATACTATTTTGATTAAAATACTGTCACTTTCATATTTTTATCTCTTGTTTTATTTAATTTTTTTATTTGAATGTACTGTGTGCAAATTTCATTGTTATTATTGGTGGATGTCCTCAATTTGAGTCCTCAATGCGCCCCTAAACAAACACATTCATGCTATCTAGTCTAATAACATTTTAAAGCTCCCTAATCATGTTTCCCATTCATGGAATGAAACTATTGAGGGATGAAGGCTCATCTTGATATTATTTCTGCCAACAATGAGCTTGATGTATGTTAAATTGAGGGATCGAGGCTCATCTTGGTATTCTTAAGGTCTTGTGTTTTAATCAAGTTTATCCCTTCAAGACATCCGATAAAATTGGAATGATATTGAGGTTTAAATTAAGTTCAAAAAATCTTATTATCTATTTAATAATAATAAGTCACAATATTAGCTAAAAAAATAATAATAGCAACAAGACTTGCATTATTTTTAACCTAAACCTTGTATGCATGAAATAGAAACATCTTATTAACACTTTCTTTTAAATAACATTACACAAACTCTTAACCTCTAGTTTGCACGCTTCACAAAGAAGCTTTTATGCCACCACGTTGCAACAATATTAAGAGGTTATGGTGCAGTATGTTCAATGATATGATGGTAACTTTCTTTTCTTGACAACTTCATTATCCATACATAATCTCCTCTATGGTTGACACAGTTGTTAGTCTTATAGGTACTTATGTGATACAACTTACCGTTTAACCTTAAAGATGGTACAACTTCCATGAAAGGGGTTAGTCTATGGGAAAATATGAACACTATGCAGCCAGCGAATTTCTTGGAAAATAAATTCACTCCACTAAGGTACAATCCGTAAATGAAGTAGTGTTTTTTGCCCGAACCAGAATTCATTTGTAAGATTGCATCTGATGAGGAGTTTCCTACACACTTTTCCTTAAACTCCTAGATATTAAAACATTTACATGCATACATTAATATTATTAAAAAAATAAAAATTAAAAAAGAGGCAAGCAAACACCTTAATTTCACATTCAAGGAGTATGGTTTTGCCAAGGAGTTGTGGACTTATCAAATTTCAATTTCCCATATATGCAGGGCCTCCCCTAAAGTTAGGATCTAACTGGATTTGTCTTTCTCTCTCTTTAAGGTACTGCAAAAGTGATTGCTTCTCGTTTCGTAGGTCTGTGAAAGCTCCACATCCAAAGGGACTTGGTTGGTGGTACCCATGAAAGAGCTTCTCCCTTTGATGACCATCTGGACCATAATCTAGAGGAAAACCTGGATGCAATGCTGGTCTCTCCACATGCGTAATTAGGTTAGACACCAAAGGATTTCCCCATTCATCGAAAAGATCATACCTGGAAGCATCATTATTATGATTTCCATGAGTATAAAAGGGAGATGGACAAGAATCATTATAGCCCAAATTAAGGTTGTGATTTTCACGATAATGACGTAGCCATTCTGATGAAGTCAAATGTCCTGGAGGTGGGTATGCATTTGGGTAACCTGGGATGCCAAGCCCATAATCAGGTTGCCTTTGCATAGCATTCCAATTCAGGTAGCTTCTCACTTCCGAGGGATCACTAAAACTTTCTGTATTGATGCCCTCAGAATTTTTGCTGCTGGCAAAACTAGATTGAAGAGCATTGAACCAAACAGCATCATCTGGTAGTAAAGGAGCAGAAGGCAATGGAGGTGAATAGTGAGAGGAGGAGGAATGAGTAGTTGAGGCTGCATCCTTGTTCACAGAATCTTCACTTTCACTTATGGAGAGACCATTTAATGTTTCAGATGGTATTTCCTCAATAGGACTCAAGCCATGTTTTCCAATACCACTTGCTGCTTTTTCTTTATCACTGTCTGGGCTGCCCTTGTCAAGGACCCAAGCACTGAGTGAGGGAGGGCCAGCATAGATCGGGATGTCTGAAATTGGTTGTTGCCCTGCATCCTTCATGATGGATTCTTGTCTCTTAAATGACTTGTTGTGCCTGAAATTAGTAATGTCAGCATGCAAAGTCAGAGGGTCACCCTTGGCCTGGTTTTGTGCAATAAGAAGTGATGTAGCACGCCGCAAGCACTCATCAGAAGGTACATTCAGGTCCTCAACTTCATTCGGAGAGATTGGACCATTTGAGTTAGTATAAAGTGGCTCTGAGTTATATCTAGTGAGAGGCTTGAAAAGAATAACTTCTTCTTCATCAGTAGTAACAGACTTGCCACCCACATTTAAGTCTTCCCCTAGGATGTGTTTCTCATGTTCTTTGGCATCTCCAGCCAGTAGTCCTGTTTTAAGACAAGAACTGTTCGATTCCAACTTTTTCATTACTTTCCTTTCTGGAAATTCACTTGACTCCAACACGTAGGAATACTGGATATCCCCATTTGATTTATTATACATTGCCCACTTTTGAGAATCCTTTGATCTATTGGCAATCTTCAATCCAGAACTTAAGATGCGGTAAGCACGACATTCAGTTCCACTCTCAAAGTTGTCAACATTTTCACAATGTGATGAGAAATCAAATGATACATGTGAACAAGCAACTGGTGTAAAGCCCTTAAGCTCATAGTCTTCCCACAGAGGAGTACCATCAGGAAAGATGTGCTCATTATTACTGACCTTGAATATCTTTAAAATATCAATAAATACACCAAAAAAGTAAGACATAGCACATCCGCTTTTTTCATCGCCAGCATAGGTCTCTGCTTTTTCAAGTGCTCTTTCTAACCATTCCACAAAAACAAGCACAGCGGGCAAAAGGGGGCTAGAAGTTAACGGACTAGTTTTAAGACACCTCTCAACAAAGCGTCCCATGTAAATGAATGTAGCAGTCAACGCCAATTGCAAAAGCACAATCTGTTCTGTATCATTGACATCCTTCAAATCTATTATTTTAGGGCTGCCGATCAAATTCTGCAAGGTAAATAGCAATATAGAAATGACTTGGAGGACTCGAAAAGGGCCTGCTCTGACTGATTCAATACGCTGATAGGATTCCAAAGCAGCTCTTAGTTTCACATCATCAAGTGCCATCAAAGCATCCAATTCTCTCACACTAGATGCAAAAACATCAGGAAATTCATCCAAACTGCCTCACATAAAAAAGCAGCAGAAAAATGTCAGGACTTGATTAAACACTGGAAAGCAATAAAGTTCAAAGCTACAAATCCTGGCAATTGCTATATTTTTCAATTAGTTGCAATCGGTCTGAAGCAATGACATGTGTATCTTTGAATGCTACTAAGTCAAAACAATTTTCATTCCGGCCATTATAGACTGTCATTGACACTTTAGTCCACAGTGTCTATCCAAGAGCTAAAATTGTTTATGGCAAGACTAATGCAAAATAGACTCAATATTAGTACAGATAAGAATAGCATATAAACAAGATGACAGAAATGAAATTTTGTAAAAAAATAGAATGAAACATAAAGGTCATATTTGGTTCCTATAATAGAAACTTAATAAGAATGTGAATGGCAATAAGAATGGAATTCCCTGGAAACAATATCATTATGTTTGTTTAATTAGTGTAATCAAAATAATGATAAATATTAAAATAAAATTCATAAAACTATAAATGATGCAAAATTAGAAAATAAGTCTTGATTTTTAAATGAGATAAAGTGAAAAAAATAATAATAAATGAATATACAAAATGTCAATCAAATACTTTAAATCATTTACATTACCATTCCTAACATTGTCAATCAAACATGACCAAAGGGATCAAAATAAGTAGGTGAAAGTGATTATTTCATTATCACCATATGGTTCAAAGACCAATATGCTATGCACGAACTTTTGTGCATTAAAATATTGACCACTTCTTTGTATATTTTTTTTAAGCTGAGGTGGAGGCTAACGCAATACCTCTATTAAGTTAGCTTTGCAACTAGTGATAGTATATAATCAGATATAAGTTCAGAGAAAGATGCATAAAGAAAGACTTCATCCTTTTTTGGAAAAGAAAAAAATATACATATCCATTGAGGAACAGATTCTAGAAACAAACATCAAAAGCTATCACCATAAATCAAGTATCAAAAGAAAAGTCTATATATCTCAAATTTGAGGAATCTTAAATGATGTAGCACAGTGTTATTGATAAATCGGCCCACATAACCATATCTAATGAGAAATTGGCACATTAAATATATTTGTTATATATAGTAGTGCTCATATTAAAATGCATGTGCAAAAACTAAAATGGTATATGACATTGTTAAATAATTAAATAGTATCACAATCAGTGGACTTGCAATCTTTTAGAGTCAAGCACCTGGATTTTATGAAAAAGAAACTTATAACTCTCACAAAAAGTGACCAAAAATTTGTTTTGAAGAATCCACTATCTTCAGCTTTCAACACATTGCAATATGAGAAATCATCACTTGATTGTGATTTCGCTTTGGTACATCTCTCAGATGGTTTGAAGAAATTGAAGTGAATGTCTCTTGTATGTGAATGTATATCAGATGACCTGTTCTGCAATATCACAAGAAGCATATAACAACAGCCAATATTAGTTATGGATGAATACTGGTTGTAAAAAGCAACAAAACTGCTGAATGCTTTTACCGTTTCAAGCAGTAGGATAAGATTATCTCGGGCATCAGGAAAAGGTTCTTTGACAGCTAAGCTTCTTATACAGTGATATAAAGTAAGGAACTCATCACCAACATAAGTTGCCAATACTGCTAACTGAAATCAAACATTATTTGATTACTATGTAACTGACACGGCTAAAATAGATGAGTCATAAAATTACCAAACATGTCAAGAAGAGAACATAGTTTAACTAGGAAAGAATTGTCAAATTACCTGATTTTGGGGATTCCCACTGTCTGGCCAAATCAATGTTGCTTCCACATAGTGCGAGGCTGCAACTGACCAATTATGCTTTAAAACATCAGATTTTTCACATTGTTCTCTGTATCTTGCAAGATCCCCAAGACAGACTAAAACGCGATGGCATAAAAATTGGCATTTTCGCATCTTTTTTAATTCAATAGGAGTACAGGCACCACCCTTTCTGAAGAACAAGGAATCTTCTGGAAGCTTGTAACATTTCCTGATTTTCAAAATCAAACTTTTGTAGAATTGAGTTGCATCTGACAAGAATAATTTGAACCCTTTTATATGATTGATTTCATGCTGCAGAGTCAATTTTGTGGTTTCTGCAGGGTTTTTCTTTATCCTTTTCCGAAATTCATCAATATGCTTATAGTGAAGTTTCCACAAAGAATACTCAACATCTTGAAGCTCAGGTTGTTCATGATCACTCAGGATTATATTTTCATAATTAGAACGAACTTTGCGATACAAGTCCTGAACTTCAGAATTCAAAAGACCCTTGGTATTTATCAATGCCCACAACTGTTTATCTGCTTTAGCAACCTAAAAAATGACCATTTTGAAAGTCATTGTAAAAATAATTCAAAAGTCATGAGCAAAAGGTGAATTGTGTATAACAGATGTGGCTCCAGAAAATCACCTCGGCAAGAAAGTTTGGTTTTTCTCTCTGATCCTTGAGGGGGAAATGGGAAATAGCAATCATGTTTTTCAACCAATATCTTCATCAACTATACCCTATCACCTTTGCATTATCTGCAATTTCTTACAGGGTAGCCTGATCCACCAGTTAATGCTACATTCTTTTAGTGAGCAGAATATGAGAAGAATCATATCAAGTACTGAAACAAGCTTTGAAGAGAAAATATGGAAAATGAAGCCTACTAAAATGACTTTGGGAAGAACCCAATTCGCATAAACTAGTCATGCTAGATTATTATTTTTGGCTGTAAAGGAATACAAGGACACCAATTACCACCCGAAAGATTCAAATTGCAGATTTACATAGTTCATACAATGTACTGAAACAGAGCAAACAACTAAACAAGTAAACCTTTCAGCATAGCTTCATTGTGATACAATATTTGCAGCTATAAAAAAGTTGGATCGGTCACAAAACTGACTGCTCTAATTCTGAACATTTCTATAAGTACAAATCCTGGAAAGCTGAGAATATATGCCAAGCACTGAAATATAGTCACCTGATGACTGAGAGCAAAGTAGAGAGTATGCATTCTAGTACAAAACGCAAAGCACTTATTTCAGAATGCTAGAGAACCCAGACACTTTTACAAATAAAAACCTATAGTAAGACCCATTACGCTGATACTTTGCAGGGGAAAAAAACAATATTGATACCTTAGGCATATTTGACAGCATGGAAAAATTGAGGAAAAAAAACCCTAAATACCGAATTGATTCCAGATTGAATGCCGCCCAATCCATCCTAGGTAAATTGCAGGACTACTGCTAATAAAACTTTCTTAGGAGCCAGAAAAGTTTCACCTAAACTTTCTACTCTGAATATTCTCATTTTCCCCCTTGATTTGCTAAGATTAGTAAGATATCAAACACGCAGCAGGCTTTGATACGCCTAACTTAAAATTTCCAAGTTAAAGTAAACAGAAAATTGGATAGAATTATAGGGCACAAAATTAGACAAAGAACAGTATTCAAGAAAGAGAAAAACGAAAAAAGTAAAAGCAAATGAGGAAAATCCACTCATCAAAGTTCATAACAATGAAAATGACAACAAGGATCAACAATAATGACAAATTAACCAATAGAAACTACAAGAAACGACTCTTGATCTTTAGAATGGTATAGAAGACAGAATTGCTTCGGATAAGGAAATAATAGAGAACCTGAAGAACAAAGAGAAACAAACTCACTCTCAACAACGTAGCCATCTGAGTTAGTAATTTACAGCCAATTTTGAAGAAGAACCTGAGACAAAAGCAGCCAAAGAAATGAACCCACACGAAGGAGAGACAAGAATATGAGAGAGAAATCGAGAAGCGGGGGAAAATAAACTGAAGTAGAGACATAAGCTACCTGTACTGTTGCAATTGTGAAACAGACAAAATAAAAGGTGGCTGATGATGGGACTCGACCGAGACTTTTTTTTCATTTATAATCTCATTATAATAGAGATAATGATAGAAAAATATTTATACGAAAAAATTATATTCGTAGACGTTGTATTCTTGATTTTTTAAAACAATATTATTTTTACCTCAATGAACAGTAAATAAATTTAACGGTTTTACATGTTATTCATAATTATTATGTTCCATATAAAATTTTATTTTAACAATATCAACACAATTACTTTACTTTTATTAATGTTAAATTAATTTTTTAATTTTTTAATTAATTATATTTTAATAAGATTATTATTAATAATAAATAATTACAACAATAATTCAAATTGTTATCATATCAGCTAGTCAAATTTTCCCCGCATGATAAATTCTGGTAAGAATTTTTTTGGCTGGAAATAAAGATGTAAACAACACAATACAAAATATTGAGGATGACAATTACATTCTTATTCCTGTTATCCAAAACTTTATCCCCTTTACTATAATTTAAAAAAATATGTATATTTTAAAAATTCAAAATATATAATTATATTAAGACTTAAATAAATCATAAAATATAACAAATTATAAATTTATCACTAATTATATTATATTATTATTATTATTTTAAGAAAATAAAATAAAAATTATATTAAGTTTAAAGATACAAAGATAATCTAATAATAATCGATTACAATAGATAAACATATTACAAAACATCAATTTTTTTAGATCATTTGCTAGCAATATTCACTTTATTTAATGACTTTTTATTTATTTAAATCTTGACTTTTATAGTATCATAAAATTCAAATAATAAAATATCATTTCTATATTTAAGGTTACTTTTAAATAAAATAAAACGTTCATAAACAAAAACAAAAACATGTCAAAAAAGTGCACTAGATAAAATCTATGTGAGGAAACTCACTTTAAATTTAGATAAAAAAATCATAAATCATAATTTATTTTATTTAATGGAAGAAAACTTACGAAGAGAACCATATTTATTATTGTTTTAAAATTAACTTTTTATAATAAAATTATTTAAAATAATTATTAGATATTATTTTGTAATTTATTAATAATCATGAATTAAACTTTCTTTTATAATTATATATTTTTAATAATATTTATCACTTAATTTTAATCTTATTTTTTATTTTATTATTAAAATTAAATTAATATTTTTTAAATATCTCAAAATAATATATGTTAGTACAAGAGTTTTAAGTAAAAATTGAGAAAAAATTATATTAAAAGAGAAAGGGGACCCGACCTCGCCCATTCTTATTCATTATAAATATATAAATAAATGGTCAAGAGTATAATAATTTTTTTTAAATACACTGTTATGTAATATATGATAAATTATTTATGATTTATAAAATATGAAAGATGTAATATGTGATAACAATAAAAATAACAAAGGAGAGATCTCCCACCTCATTAATAATCCTAATATTACCATCTATTATATCTATTATAAATATATAAATAAATGCTTATAAATATTTTTATTTTCTTACGGTATAAATAAACATGTATTTTTTAATAATATAAAAAAATAAACATATATTTTTATTAAAATAATTCAAAATAAAATGAATTTAATAACTAAATCATTATTACATGAGTAAAAAATGAATATAATTACTAATAAATTACCGCACCTAGCACTAGGGTATTCAAAAATCGGATCGAACTGAATTAAATCAGAAAATTGGATCAAATTGGATCGAATAGTTTTACAAATCAAATTATCTGGTCAGGTTTGTATTAATTAAAATCGTTTTTCAAATTATCCGATTTAGTTATATTAATTTTTAAACCGTAAGACCGATTTTACTAATATATTAAATTTTTCATATCATTTTTCACAAACCGTTGATTAAATTTTTTATATTTTAATCAAAAGTATATTATTAGGTATATTATATTTATATATTATTAACCGGACCAAACTTTTCAATTACAACATTTTTAATAAACAAACAGTCTGATTTAGTCTAATTTGAACAATAAAAACGGTCAAATTTAATTAAATTTTTTTACTCAAAGTTGGACCAAATCTTAATCACCCAACATCTAACAGTTTCAAATATAAAACATAACATGTTGTGGCGTATAAAATTAATTCCACCCTAAGATTAGGAAAGAGTGAAATAATAAAATAAAGTGGCTTATCAACATAATTAGTTTTCGTTGCTACAAAAAAAAACCCATCAATTTCTACCAAATGAAAAGCGTCACTTATATTCTAAGCTATTCAATAAGGTGAGTGTGTGGAGTTGCACTTTAAAATGCCTCTCAATAAGGTGAGTGTGTGGAGTTGCACTTTAAAATGCCTCTCATATGTTGTGGAGATGTTGAGTGGCAAAGAGTTACACAATTTTATTAAAAAAAGTGAATTTTTATAAAATAAATGATGCCAATTTTTTTACCTTATTCCACGTTACTATTTTACATTACTTAAGAGATGTATAAATAAAAAAAGATTGACTATTAAGTTTGTGCATCAAGAGGTATCATTGTGAAAGGGGAGAACAATTTTCAAACATCTCTTACTAAAAAAAAGCTCTCAAAAATATAAAAAAGATCCTAAATTGTTTTGAGTTTTCCGTGCAATAAAATTTTATACGTGTAATATTTCGGTCTTCATCAGTGCAGTCAAGTTCCGAAATAGACAACAAAAATTCTGTGTTGTTTTATCTTAGGGACGACGAGACTGTATTTACTTGCATATTTTTTATCAAAGCCGCGAAATGTCTTAACGAAAAAGACATAGTCCGCAACTTAACTCAAGTAGTTGATTTCAAGTTATCGATAATATTATTTCTACATTGTTTTCAATTACTTGTTTTAACAAATTCTATTATAGGTGATTTTTTTCAAAAACATAAGCAGCCGAAGGTAGTGGAGGCAATATGGCTCACGGTAGAGAAGTTGTCCTTGGAGTTGAAGTGATGCTAGTGGTAGCCTATTGGCTGTGGAGGGCGAGGTGTGCTATGGTGTTCGAAGTGATGCGATGGACTGGGGCAAATGTGCATTAATTGTTGGGCGATACATCAAGTGGAGGATTTTAAAAAAACTAATGCAGCAACGACGCAACATGTACTAAGGAGACTGTCAAACTGAACGTGGATGTGGCTATTTTTAACGTGAGCAGAGGGTGTGAATTTTGGTGGGTGCATTATTTGGTATCACGTTGGGTAAGTTAAGGGAGCAATTGCGGACAAGAGGGATATGGTGGTCTCTCCGTGAGCATATCAGCTTTAACAATGTGATCGATACTGATTGAAATTTAACTTGGATATTTGGTTCAAATTTGACATTAATGGCGAGGAATATGTAATTTAGATTGAGGTTGAACTCAATTGGATTCGTTATATCCTTAAAAATGATATAGTAGCATCGATTAATTAAATAAAACGTGCGGCTTCTTATTATTCTCAAAAGAACAAAATTCCAATGATTTAAAAATAAAAAAAAATCGTCCAATCTCCATTCTTGTTCCCAATCGTTTGTTATTTTCCTACACGTTTCGTAGGGGCAAAGATAAACACATATCACGTGACTAGATCTCAATCATGCAGCAAGATGATTCACTAATTACCTGCTTAGTGAAGACTAATAGCATATTCTCTAAATTTTTCTTAGCTAATAATGACAGCCATTATCTCCAATTATTTAGAATAGGTAATTTTTTTTCCCGTAATCATTTTGAATAGATAATTAAAAGACCAAGATAAACCCAATATCTTCAGAGAATGATGACGATAATCACAAGCGTTAAGCGTATCACAATGATTTTTTTTCTATCCTATATATGTCTGACGAGTTCATCGCAGGACCGCATACCAAAAAGTTTGATATTTTTCTTATATATTATCCATTCATTTGTTAATTTGTTGCCAAACAAAAATTATTTGTCAAAGATTAGTTCATGATCAACTTTATTTTTATTATTTTAAGTAATTATTTCAATTTTATTTAATATAAAAGATAAATAATTGTATATAAAATAATATCTTAAAATTTATAACAATAAAAATAATAAATTTATAAGATTAAACATAATCAAATTAGATAATTTTTAATATTAAATACGTATAAATCTTCGTAATTTAATTTTAATTGAATTTAGATAATATTTAATGTAAAATAATATGTTAAGTTTTTCTAATAATAAAAACATTAGATATAAATTTGTATTATTTTTATATTTATAAATTATAAATATATTATTTTTATTATTTTCTATATTTATTGTTTTTGCTAAACTAATATTAAGATTGGAGTTTGCTGTTAAATAAATCAGTTTTATCTTAACCTTTTTCAAATATATTAAATATATATAAATTTATATTATAATAAGGGATAAAATTTCATTTAAAAATAAATAACTCCATCTTATTTTGATGTAATATTAAATCATAAATAACATGAACACATTTATACACTACATTTTTGTATATTCAAAGACAATTAAAGATAGTAATTATTTTCAATGGTAAACTTTGTAGTGCATATATATTTAATGATTGGAGATATTTAAATCCACGTTCAGATATGAGGCATCTAATTCTTACATAATGATTAGTCATAGATATATTAATGAAGATCTTAAAATCTTACATATATTTAAGTAAAATGTAAAGTTTTATATTTTGTAACTTTGATAATAGTCGAGAAAATTTGAGTAAAATTATTAGTAATTGTCAAAATTTTAAAGAGATTGTCATCTATATATTATTGTTAGAAAATGATGATTACTATGGACTTTTTTTTTATAAAAATTATGTAATAAAAGTGTGATTTTTATCAATATAATAAGGTTGTGAGTTTTAAAATATTTTTAAAAAAAATATTTGTAAAAATTCATTAAAAAAAGTAAATACGTGATTATTTAAGTTATTACTCTTTTAAGTTGTAATGAGTCTGAAAAAACCACAAATTGGCATCAAGATTAAAGAAGAGGAAAAGAAAAAGAGAAAAGAGAGAGAAATTAATGCAGTGATGTAGACCTACGTGGAACCCACGCACTGTGGGATATCATTGTATCAATATGACAATATCTCATCTCAATTGGTGAAAAGCAATAATTAATGGCAACAGCCGGGGTTGTCAGTGGCGTATAGAGCATTATTACTACTAGAAACAAAATAATTTAATTGAGAATAAATTGGGAATATATATATATATTACCATTTACCACATAAACGTTGAAATTAGGTCTAATTAAGTCGCAAACCGTCATTCTAATTTTTTGACTATTCTTTTTGAATTCGTCGAAAAACTAAAATTGATATTTTAGTTAATAAAATGCTTTAAAAAATAAATAAATTTAATATATAGATATTTCATAGTAAACTACTTTAAAAAATAAATAAATTTAATCATAAATAATATTTTACTGATTAATATATATTTAATAGATATTAATATTTTAATATTATTATAGATAATATATGTTAATATTAAGACTTTTAATATACAAATATTGTAGATTGAAGTTATTTTCAATAATATTTTCATGGTTGATTGATATTCTCTTCAAGTACATATGATGTTTTTTTGCCTACTTAAGAGAGTAGAAAGAGAATTTGTGCATTAATTAGACCCAATTTTAATGTTTAAACGAATAGGATCGGAATCTAAAATACTAATTTTGTCTATAAAAACACTCTGTGTCAAAAATAAATCTAAAGATAAATATAGTAAACAAAACTTTACATTAATGATATTTTTATAATAACTTAAATATTATAACATTTTTACCACCAACCCAAAAATTAATTAAAAATATATTTAAGCTATATATTGATTTTTGTAGTTGATTTAATAATATGATTGTAAAATTTATAAATCTAATTTTTAAATTATAAATTTAAATTATAATTTTTAAAACTTATAGGTGACATTTTTATTGATTGTGAAAACTAGTTTTTGTTAATTTTATATCATATTTAATGTAAATTTTAAAAAATAATAAAGTTAATTAAATTATTTTTAAGAATATTTTTATTAATTTTTAAAATTTATATTAAATAAAATATAAAACCAATAATGTAAGTAAAAATCGAAACCATACACCAATAAATATACTGTAACGTCCTAATTAAGTTTACATATTTTTAATATTTTATCATTTAATCCATCAACTACCACTAGCGTTATAAAATAGTTGATGTGAAAATTTTGAGTTCATACAATTAAGACACCTTTGAATTTGAGTCATTTGGCAAACAAAAAGGGCTCAGTCGCACATTCGTCGTCTGCTCTTACTGATCCTAATATATATTTTTCATTCGGAAATTGGGGGTTGTGTTGTGTCTATCATGCACTTGAAAAATCTTACCAAGTCCTTGGTCCTACTTACTTGATTATCTTGTTTTTTTAGTTTCATTGTAGCTAATGTTAGGTGAGACGTCATATATTTAGGGACAGAGATTGTTATATATTTATGTCAATGCTAACAGATAAAACCAACTTTCTAAATTAAATAAAATAATTCCTTAAAATTTTATCACAATAAAAATAATATTTTAACAATATTAAATAAAATATAATTAATTAAAGTTTAATATTAAATAAATTTAATTTATAAAAATTTAAGTTTAACGTTCAACTGATAATCTCGTAAAATATTAGATTTTTTTTATAATAAAAACATATAAATTAAATATAAGTGATATTATTTTTATAATTAGAATATTTAAAAAAGATATTATAAATATCGTCAAAGTATAATTGGATTGTGCAAACAAGTTTAATTGGCTTAGAATCACTAGCATAGTGATAAGAAAATTAGACAAAAATCAGCTGATCCATATAACAATTCATTCTCCTACATACACATAAGCACGTAAACATACATGAGCACGTAAACATATATGATTACGTAAATATCCATTAAACAAGCAGTCTAAACTTCAGAGACATACAAATAGAGAAATTAAATCATTATAAATATTACTATAGTGTTGTCCTATGTTATTCAAGATTATATTCTTCTCCTGATGTTTGAACAAAGTGTTATGTCCATTCTTCTGGTAAATCATCAAAAATAGATTACCATAGCGACATCCGAGTGACATAATAATAACCTTATCTCTTCAAACTCATATTAGCACTTTATTAATCTTTTGTCTATAAATATGAAGTTATCTGGAATCAAGCTGATATTTTTAATGCTATAATGAGCTCTAAATATGAAATCAAGTGTAACTCTAATTTGTTACTTGACTTGTATGAGTTTTGGTGCCCTTAAACGTATGGAACAATTTTGTAATACGTTTATGGGCACCAAAAATCATACAAGTCAAGTAACAAAATAAGAGTTACACCTGACTTCATATTTAGAGCTCATTATAGCATTAAAAATATCAATAGAGATTTCAGATAACTTCATATTTATAGACAAATGATTAATAAAGTGCTACCATGATGTTGTCATAAAGAAAGTAGGCAAGAGAGATAAGATGAAGTTTGGGCAAAAAATAGGTCTATAAAACAATGAGTTCCCCTAAATACATGAGCACATAACCATCCATCAAACAAAACATTCATCAAACAAGAGACTTCAGACACATGAATAGAGAAATTAAATCATTATAAAAATTACCGTTATGTTGTCATATGCTATTCAAGATCGTCAGAATCTTCTCCTGATTCTTCTTGTGATGATATAATTTGAACAATGTGTTCTGCCTATTCCTCTCGTAAATTATCAAAAATTTGCTGGTCATAGCCCATCTTGTTCCAACCAAAGAACTGCATGTATTTAAAATCAAAATAAGAATATAATTTCATGAATTCACAAAAAATAACTCATATATGTTAAAAAAAATTCTATATATTGGTAAAAGATATTACCACATCATCAATTGGAATTGTGGTATTTGTGATGATTTCACTCATAAACTTCATGACATAATAATCACACATGACTCTATTATTTTGTTGTGAGGCCTACAAAAAACAAGTGTGCATGATTTTCCATATTCGAACATCTTTATTATTCAATAGTAAAATTAATAAAATTATTAATATTCGTTTGTACATACCATAACATTTTTCCACATAAGTTTATGAGATTTTTTAAGGGTAATACCCCTAAACTTGTTTCGCAGCTTCCATGCCCTATCAAGATTTAAAACGGTTAGTTTTTTTATTAAATATTACAAAAAAACAATAGAAGAAACCAATAGCTAGCTATAACTCTTACATTTCAACAACTATTTTGTATCTTTACTTAGTTCTATGGAAGCTGAGTCACAGTACCAAGCATGATTATTGAACATATCAAGGATTACCAACATCCAATGATCTTGACCTTCTTCAAACCTTAGTGGCCAAGGGATTATCAACTTTTGATTTCTGTTAAGCGTTAATCCCCTATCACATAATTGTTTAGCTCTAATGCTAACATCCTTCTCTTAATATTGATTGACATATGAAGAATCATAGAACATTGCTAAATGTGATAGGTGATTATGTTGAAGTCAATAATAACACGCCTTATATAAAAGAAATATATATAAGTAATTAGATAATATAAATATAATTATATATGTTCTACATAAATGAAAGAAAATGAACAGATTGAGGACTCACTTTGTTCACATTTGAATTATACTTAAATCGATCATTTGATATTCAAATAGTTGCAATATGCACTCGATCGATATATAAGTTTGGCCGAGGTCTACACTAAAAATTTCTATAGGAAGTGGCACAGTCCATCCATCATTTATACTAGATGCCCTCGCAACAATAGTCACTAAAGCGCCAAGATTTTTGCTGAAGTTTAAAGCATAATCATAACTATACTTTTTCCAAGGCTTCTTCTTGAATGACTTAGTGTGCGATGATTGGCCACTGGACATAGATTTAGCATGAGATACTTACTTCGTATCTCTTAAATGTGTCGCATTTAAGAGTTCTGGTATAATAGACTAAAGAAGAAGTATTATGTATGTTAATAACAATAAAAGATATAATAAAATAATAGTAGTAAACAAGTGTTATCTTTTAAGTTAAAAAATAGTACCACATCAAAATTTAGAATAGCTTGAATCGATGGCCAAGCCACATACTATCCAACCACCTCTTGGACTGTGGTAACATCAGAAGGCATAGGTAGTGGACAATCATGGAGCAATGATTGATCATTTACTATTCACCAATGATTAGGAAAATATTGATTATGAATCATCCGATCATCGCTCAATTGTTGTACCGTTCCAATAGCAACAAAGTCCGTTGATGAAGGATGTTTCAACAAACATTTAATATTTTGTAAAAACTTTAAGTGTTATATATAATAAATAAACCATATAATAAGAAATAAAAATAATAGATGATCTACACCAGAAATTAAAATCTTACCATATATGATTCATCAAATAAAGGAGGACTCCCATGTGGGGTAGCTATTGGATGTACATTCTCACCAAAACGTTCATTGTGATGTGATTGATGGTAAAAATGCACAGATTGCATTGGAGAAAATGAACCACTACTTGATTGCATATGCATTCCTGGCATAAAGGGAGGACCAATAGGATGACTATATCTAATACTGGATATAGTTTGAGTGCCTTGAGATTGCATGGGTGGCATGCTTGGCATGGATGGTGGCATGCTTGGCATGGATGGTTGCATGCTTGGCCAATATGGCATGCCCTGATTGTAGAATGATGCCATGCTTGACATGTTTTGTGCTTGGTATTCTTTTATAGTGGAAATCTCACTTAACATTAAGGCCTTAAAGGAGTTGAGTTCTTCTTCAATTTTAGTGTACTTCTCCTTAGTGACTGTCTGAGGCTTTTGTTTTGGAATGTTAAAATACTCCATATAACCATCATATTGGCTACCTCTTTAACACGACTAGGATGCTCGCGTCCAAATGCATGATATATAACCTATCTCCCAAGCTCTTCGATTATTTCACCCTTGGATATTTTTTCTTGAACAACTATCTATAAATAATAAAGCACACAAACATATCATGCATGATTACATCAATTATTAAAAATCATATGGACTTTGTGTCAACCGAAATTACTAACCAACTTATTTAGTTGTTCTTCTCCTCCCTTAGTCATCGGTCTTGACTTCTTTGTTTTGGGAGTCTTTGTTTCTATGTACAATTCAGATCGGGTAACCGGTCTACCCAATTCAGTTTCCTGCATAAATTATGAAAAAATTATTAATCATGACATGAGATTAAATTGAGGAAAATAAATATAAAAATATTTATAAATTAACACAAATTAATAATACCATTCTATATCTAATTTCAGGATTTGAAGACCTCCCAGTATGGTTAGGAAGAATGTTATGCATTTGTATATTCTGATGTTCTTCACTAGTAATTTGAAATTCATCCGTACGTCTATAATCCACGAAGTCTTTCCAAACTTGAGGTGTAATCCAAGGGTGTTCTTCATCAAGTGGTTCCAAATAAGGAAACACATAATTTCTTGCCAATATGGAAGTCTTGTATTCCTTCCATGCCTTATTTTCATTCTTATAACACTTGCTTTTTCAAGTGTCATCGACTTTGTAACGATTTTGTAAAAACACACTACAAAAGATTAGATATAATACAAAAAAGATATAATATATATAATTTATTATAAAATATAAAATACTTACACAAATGGTTTTCCATATTTTGAACTTTTCATCTTCGTCAACCTGAGTCTAATCATTTATATTGATTAGTATACTGGACTTCACAAGTCTACCAATAAAAGATTTCAATTGTTGGCCATTTTCCCCTATTGGATTACCAATAGCATCAAATAGAATGAGTACTTTATCATTTGGGTTAAGTGTAACATTAGGTATATTCACCCAACCCCTTCTTTTAAAATGCCCCAATGGATCATTTGGATCTACAAGCTCTGTTACCCGAGGATCCATAAAATAGCTACAAACAATGAAGAAATATAAATTAATTAACAATTTTAGGAACATACATATATATAAACATCCAAGAGTTATTACAACAATATAGAATATACATTATGTTTAATTAGGTTGTTGATCGTATACATATATTCCTTCACAATCACTTCGAGACTATGATGAAGAATCATCGTCATCAACTAGATCATCACACACATTAGGAAATGTTTTTGAGAAATTACTAATATTGGTTAATGTATCAAGCATAGGGTCATCATCTTCTAAAGCATCACAATGGTAAAACTCTTTTTGTGGAGTCGTTAACACAACAAACCATTTTGTGTTAATTTGATCGCTCACATAAAATACTTATTTTGCATGAAGTGCTAACGTGAAAGGATCATCAATGTGACTTATCTTGGATAAATTTACAAGGGTAAATCCAAAATCATCTATTTTATATTCAACATTGATAACATCTTCGACCCAATCACACAAGAAAACTGGTTCATAGAAGACCTCATAATCCAATTCCCAAATCTCTTGAATTATACCATAATATGTTCTATCAGAAAGTATATGATTACCATCTTTTAAACTGGAAAATTGCATAGTTTATGCAACCATCTTCATACCACTATTTTTATTTACTTGGATTTTGTCACTAGCTTGAGTCGTAAACCTCGATCCATTTATTGTGAAACTAGAAAATGATTTGACATCGAATTTTGGACCATGTGCAAGCCATTCTAAACTTTCTGTTATTTTATAATTAGGTTTCTTGAGTTCATCTCGAATCTATGTATACAAAAACATGAAATGTGTTTAAAGCAAAGTTTTAAAACATTGCATAGATCTAAGTACTAATGAATTTTGTTATGTGACACTTACATGGTTGTGAAACGAATTAATAAGCTCTCGCTTATGTTCATTATACAACCATTTTTCTCCTCCTTTTTTTTATAATGAAGATCGATATTCAATAGGTTTAAATGCATCCTATAATGTTATTAAAGATATATGAAGTAGATATCATCATTAATAGTTAAATAAAAAATATTTTTTGCATAAATGGAAAGGTTAAACATCACTTACTCTATGTACAATTGTGCCTCATTATTATTTACCAAAATGATTCGGTGTACTTTTCCTATCGAGTGCGATCAATAAAAAATTTCTTACTTCCATTAAGAATAGGGTTACCTACTTGGATCATGTGACATTCTAAGAACAACTTGTGCATATGATTCTCAATTTGAGTGCAACCACTAAAGTATTCAGAACAAAACTCAATGGCGCCTCTTCACTAATGTAGCATTCCACCATGCATTCTTTAGGTTGATTTCTATTATTTACATATTCTTTAAGGACTTGCATATATCTCTCAAAAAGATACATCCACCTTAAGTAAGTAGGACCACACAATTGAACCTCTCAAACTAAATGAACACACAAGTGAATCATTATATCGAAGAAAGAAGGAGGAAAATATTTTTCAATTAGACACAAAGTCTCTACAACATCTTTTTCTAAAGAGTTTAACTTGCCAATTGATATAGATTTCTTGCATATTGTATTGAAGAATGAAAAAAGACGAATTATTGATAATCGAACATGTTTTGGAAGAATTGATCTAATAGCAACTGGTAATAACTGTTGCATTAAGATATGACAGTCATGTGATTTCAATCCATAAAGTTTCTTATCGGTAATAGACACAAAAAATCTTAAGTTGGATGAGTAACCATTAGGAACTTTCACACCCTCCAAACATTTACAAAACACATTTTTTTCTTTTGTTGACATTGTATATGATGCTGGGGGCAAGTATGTTCGATTCTTATCATTTTCCACCCTTGGTGCCAATTCAGGTCGTATGCCTAGTTTCTTTAAATCCAGTCTTGCTTTAATTCCATCCTTTTTTTATAGGTATATTAAGTAAAGTACCAATCAAGCTCTCACATTCATTTTTCTCAATGTACATGACATCTAAGATGTGACGAATGTGTAGGTCTTTCCAATAAGGTAATTCCTAAAATATTGATTTTTTATTCCAACAACCATGTTCTACAGATTCAATCTCTTTTTCATTTTCACCCATTTCATTAGTTTACCTCTTTTGTTTCCCTACCTTAGTGAGTATTCTTTTCTTCATCTTTCCGTATCGTTTGAATGTCATACCATTCAATTGCCTTAATATCTCAACACCTTGTAAAGGTTGGGGTGCATGATTATGTTCTTTTTCACCATCGAATGGTTTCTTTTGGTATCTAAACTTCTGTTTAGATGGCAAAAATCTTCTATGTCTTCTATAAGACATCTTTCGTTCGAGAATAGGATAAGTTGCAGAAGTTCCATCACTACATATAAGGCATCCCTTGTAACCTTTTGTTGCATGTCCTGATAAGTTTCCATAGGTAAGAAAATCATTAATTGTCCATAAAAGGACCCCTCTCAAATTAAAGTGTTCTTCTTTATATGCATTGTAAACATTTACACCATCATTCCACAATGTCTTTAAATCATCTATCAAAGGCTACAAATATACATCAATATGACACCGGGTTGTTTTGGTCTTGAGATCAATAATGTTAACATCTTGAATTTTCTTATACACAACCAGGGAGGAAGGTTGTATGTTATCATAATTACTGGCCAACAACTATATCTACTACTAAGGGAACTATGTGGATTAATTCCATCAGCAACAATGGTAAGATGAAGATTACGCGGATTAGATGCAAATTGAGGAGATAAATTATCTACTAATTTCCAATTTGGGGAATCACAAGGATGACATAGCACCCTATCATCAGATCAATTATCTAAATGCCAAGTCAACATCTTTGATGTCTCTTTACTTTTGAACAACATTTGAAAGCGAGGAATCAGAGGAAAGTACCAAAGAACCTTATGTGTTGTCTCATTTGTACCATGCTTCCATCTCGATTCTTTACACACGGACAATCATCTAATGTCTCATATTCTTTTCTATAAAGAATGAAATCATTTGGATAAGCATGAATCTTATGATATTCCATGCCAAATCGACTAAGAGATTTCTTCACTTCATACATTGAAGATGGAAATACAATACCCCCAAGAAACATATCTATTAGTAATTTTAGTAATTCTGTGAATCCCTTATGAGAAAACCATTTTTTGCCTTCTCATTGTACAAATGAAGAAATCTCGACATTTTAGTATATTTTTTGCATTTTGGATACATCGGTATCTTCTAGAAGTTTTTTAAAGGTTTCCGGATCATTCTTCTGTAGTTCATCTTCAACACCATGAAACATATTTTTTGTACCTACATTATGATAAGATGTATATAATCCACTTACATTCTTATTTATCTCTTCCCCATGAGTATTATCAATATTTTCTCCATGATAATACCAACATTTATAGCTCAAAAGAATACCACTACGGATAAGGTGATACTTAACCTCGTTAATTTTATGAAATCGCTCATTTTTACATTTAACACGTGGGCATCAAATCATACTAATTTCATTATTACTATTTTTACAAGCAAATTCCATGAAACTTTTAACCCCAGAAATGTAGTCCTGCTCAATTCTACAATTTGACATCCAATATTTGTCCATTTTATATTAATGACATTAATTAAGTATATTAATTGTGTATCCAATCAATATATTTCATGTGTTATTATATATAAATTCCCTAATTATTAGAATATATACAAAAAACATACATAATACAAAAAAGTCATTTTAATCATTTTATAATTGTATTACTTTTACTTAATAAATTATAATTATTTATATGTAAATAAATTTATCCACGTACGGTAAATATTATAGTCCCTCAAACCCATAACATCTAGATATTATTTCCACAAAAAATAAGTCAAACATATAATAACAAGCATAATACAAAACATACATAAATAAAAAAAATTGTTCAAAAAATAAAGCAAACTGAATAATAAGTGCGTAGGATTAATAGAAATACTTACAAGAGTAAATGAAGTGACTAAGTGAAGGAAATGAATAAAAAATGGGTGTTTTGTAAGTGAGAATAAGTGAGAAAATGGGTATAAATTTGCTTAAAAAATAGGGGATCTGAAAGATAATAAGGAGAGAAATATAACCCACAAAACCGCTTTGGAAATGGTGGTTGGAGGTGGCCGGAAAATGAGAAAGAATGGAGTACGTGAGCTCAGTTTTGATGTTTATTGTTGCTGCACAAATTTAAAAAGACGTTCTGATGAAGAAGGGAGAAGAGAAATGGATTAATACGTGTGGATATCGTCGGTTCACCATGTCAACTAATGCTACCCACGTGTGTAGCATCTGTTCAACACGTCAACTGACGCTACGTCCTACGTGTATTTTTTTATTTAAAAATGTAGTTCAAAATTGAAAATATTTTTTGGTCAATTATTATTTTATTTGAACTCTTTTAAATTTTATTTGGATATATATATATATATATATTATAATTTTTTCTTTTTTTTAGACAATTGGTTTTTAAAATTATATAATTTTGTATATTTGTTTGGATACTTAATTTTATGTACGTATATACATGTTTATAGTCACAATAAAATAAAATAACAATTGACCAAAAAAAAAACATTGTAGTAAATAATTTCAATTTTAAACTGCATTTTTTAAATAAAGAAATACACGTAGGACGTAGTGACGATTAACGTGTTGAACTGTCGTTATCCACGTGTGTAGCATCGGTTCATTATGTCAACCGTCGCTACGTCCTACATGTATTTTTTTATTTAAAAAATGCAATTTAAAATTGAAATTATATACTATAATGTTTTTTATCAAATTTTATTTTAGTTTATTTTAACTATAAACATGTATGTACGTACATAAAATTAAATATCCAAACAAATAAACAAAATTATATAATTTTAAAAACCAATTGTCTAAAAAAAATAAAAAATTATACTATATATATATCCAAATTAAATTTTAAAGAGTTCAAATAAAATAATAATTGACCAAAAAAGAAAATTGTATTATATAATTTCAATTTTAAACTGCATTTTTTAAATAAAGAAATACACGTAGGACGTAGTGTCTGTTTTACACCAAACTGACTTTAAATTCATTATAAGTCGATTTTTTTTTCCAAAAATCGACTTTATATATCGACTTAAATATTCCTTTTTATAGTAGTAGATCTGTTTTAGTTACTAAGAAAATTGTGCTAGGTCTTAGTAAACTCATAAGACCATGTACGAGGGCTAATGCTTGCCCAATGATAAAAGGTTAAGGAAGTTGGTGACATGATGATAGGAGAGTCAATGACTGAAGCCTCTTTGAAAGATCCGAATAATCAACTCTACAATTATTTATTAGAATTCATAGGTCTTCAAATTTTTCATTTAGGATTAATTTAAAATTTGAGATATAAGCTTTTACTTTTCTATTTGAGAAATGTAACTATCTATATACCTCACCACAATCTAACTAAGGCTGGATGTGGTTTTGATATAATCGAGTTTTACATAAAATGTTAACCAAATTGAAATTAAATATTAATTAATTATATAATGTTATATCACCTTATTTTATGTTGGCTTGATATGTTCAATCTATGGTTTAAACTTATTTTTTTAAAAAGTCAATTTAAAGTATTTTGACTGTAAAATCAAGATTAAATATGAAGATAAAATGTCAAGATTTTAGTGTAAATCGAGATCAAATATGAAGATAAAATGTCACAATTTTATTGTAACCGAGACCAAATATGAAGATAAAAGGTCACAATTTAGTATAATTGAGACCAAATATGAAGATAAAATGTCAAGATTTTACTGTAACCGAGACTAAATATAAAGATAAAAAGTCACAATTTTCATGTAATCGAGATCAAATATGAAGATAAGGTCACTGTTTAACATTATAACCATAACCATAAATGTATAATAAGTCACAATCTATCAAAAAATCATGAATGATTGTGACTAAATGGTATGTGTATGGTCACTATCTTTCATAAAACCTTGACCAAATGATGTGTATGGTTATGGTCTTTCACAAGATCGTGACTAAATGGTATGTGTATGGTTACAATTAAAGAATGAGACTATATGTAAGAGTCTATGATCTTTTCTATTTAGACGTGGTTTTTATAACTGTGACCATAAATCTATGGTCACGGTTGAAAACAATGGCTATATATCAATATTGTAGTAATCTCATAATTACTTTATCATTCTACATTTCAAACTTTACGTTCAATTAATAAATAACACATCATATATTTAAAAATTTATTCACATATAATAAAAATATATGGTATAGGCGGTATAATTTCCTATCCCATCATTATTAACCTAAATTCACATCTCACCCTACAATGTTTTCTTTATTTAATAAAAAATAGGACTTTAGTGCCTCTCTTTTAAAAAAATGTAATGCTTCATTTTCTTTCTTTTCATATTATAGTGCCCTTTATTTTACATTTAAAATTGTTTGGCATGATCCAAATTTCCAGAGAGATAACTTAGAGAAAATTTAGACCAATTGGTTGAATGTGTGGATCTCTCAAGAAGTCCATGCATATATATAGAGTCTTACATATACAAATGTCAATTACATAGGGTAGATACATGTAAGTGTCAGAAAAAAAGGATAAAAAAATATGTTTACAAATTCAAGTCGACTATCCTAAGGCTCGGACTGGTGGTCGACCCTAAAGATATGAAAGATGGCCCAAGGTGTCTTCTAGACTAGGGCTGTCTTATGGGCTTGAGCTATCTTCTAGGCTCAAGTTGTATTCTGGGTTTGGGTTGTTAGGCCAATCTATGCATCCAAACATCAAGTTCACCTACTCTTTCAACTCGAGCTTAAGGCTGAGGTGGAAGAGTAAAACTCGAGTAGAGAATCTAAACAATTCAACTCCTCTAATAAATTTATGTAAGTTGATTGGAGAGAGAGAAAAATAAGAGAGAAAATTCTCTATCGCATCAGCTTGAATCATTAAAAGGTTTTCAATTCAGTGGTAAGAATTCAGCTTGGACTATAGCTTGTTTGCTCGAGTTTTTAGAGTACAAGCCTCGAGAGTCTAACACTTTTCTACATTTTTTAGATCAGTTTTTAAATAATCACTTCCTTTTATTTTCAAACTCAACCCTAGGTAATCCCTTCTTCTTGTGCCTTACCCATCATTTTTTATGTTTTGTGGCTTATATTTTACAGATAATGCATAGAGAAAAGACCTCATGCTCGGGCTCCAAGGAAAGCCTCCAATACCCCAACGCTAGTGATGACTCGGGGTCTTCCAATTCAAACTCTTCCAAAGAGGTGATTCAATCTCTGCCTCAGCCCTCCATTTCAACCACTCACCCTCAGGCCACTCTAACCAATAGATTAAGCATGCCCCAGACTCAAATATCAATGGCTAGGACATGGAGGAAGAAAATGAAGAAAATAGGGTTTGGAGAACCTATAGGTGGTAAGAAGGGTTGGTTAGCAAAAATGAAGACCAATGGACTAACATCCTAGGATGATAGAGGTTGAGGAATACCTACAACATCCTCTCCTTGATTCCAGTAATGATTCCATCGGAGGGGGCCTGTGGCGGCGACCAACCTCCACTTGGGTGGATGGTTTTTCATGAGAAGAATCTATGGTTGGAGATGAGGTTTCCCTTATACTATCTCATAAGTATATTTTTGGTTAGGACTCAACTCATGCTAGATAGATGATGCCTAATTGGTGTAGCTATCTACTCTTTCTAACATTGATATGCCAAGAGCTCGACGTGAATTTAGAGATGCTCGAGTTTAATGAAGCTTACATCCTTAAGAAAAATCCCACAGACTGAAGGAGGGTATACATGTTTGTGAAACAGAACTGGGGTATAAATATGGCCCTCCTTAAGAATGATAAGAATTGGAAGGAATACTTCTTATATGTCTCAGGTCGATGGGAATCCTTTACTGGCGACATAAGGTTGATAAGGAGCATTTGGAATGACACTAGGTTATGATAAGGAATATGGGTTCCTTCATCAAGACCTTGAGTCAAGATGCGAAGCAATGCCTGGTTGATATCCAGAACTATCTCCTTAAAAATCCCTATGGAGGCATCTGCTAAACACCTCACATTTTATTACATGTGGGTTGATGAGACATGGTTGAGTGGATCCCCCATTAGGTTTATTCATAAACCCCAAGCTCTTTAGCATAGAACCCCTTCCACGAACTTTGGAGGAAGGTTTGAGGTGGTTACTGATGATAGTGAACAAGCCCTAAGACTTCAACCTTTTTTTGTGATATGACCTGATGATAATAATATCTCCTCACTCTTGTTTTGTAGGTACCATAAGTTTAATGTCGCCTAGTTCTTTACTCAATTACAGAGTAAGGTCACTTTATCAGAGGTGAGCTCACAAAGGGATACACCTCCTGCTCCTAGGAAGGACTCCTCTAAAGGTAAGAAGATGAGTAAATCCTCTAAGTACGAAGGCCATCCAGTCCCCTCTAAAAGGAAGAATAAAGTGACCATCGATGAACCTATGCTCAACCTAGAGCCATTGAATGTCTTCGAGCTTTTATACATGTCCCAAGAGCACATAACTCTCTACCTCCCTACTTGGGTCCTAAAGAACCTGACCACCCTATACAATATTCAAGGAAAGGGAAGGCGTCCTTGATGATCTTACCACCAACGTGGATGGGATAGCTCTATATCGGGGCTTGGCATTATAACAGCTCGATAATTACTTGAGCCATCTTTCTACTGAAGCTCACAAGAAGTAGCTCAAGGCCATTTGTGAGGACACAAGCTCTGATGATGTCATCTATCACCACCTATATTAGGTATGTTGATCTTACCTCACCTTTTGTGTTCATAATAATATTTTTTCAAGTTTGACATCGTGACATATTTGTTTGACCTTACACCCTTCTTCTTTTTTTAGTTGCAATTACTCTATGATTTTGACAAGGCTTAAAAGTGTATGGAATTTGAAGAATGAACTGGTATAGGAGAAACAAATACATGCGTCTACTCGGTAAAAGTACATTTTGCTCATAGCAAGGAAAAATAAGTGGAATAGTGAGGCCATTTATAAAGAGGAAAAATTGAATAAGGCCCCCGCCGAGCTGAATGAGTACACTAAGCACCTCACCGAGTGATAACTGTATTTTATATAGTTATTTTCACCTATTTTATTAATTAAAATTGCTATGTTCTTAATGTTTTTAGTTAATTTTAGTTTAATAAATTAGTATTTACTGTTTTTATATATTTTAATAAAATTAAATAATTTGTATCGAAAAACTTAATTAATTGCAAATTTATGTCTAAAAATGTAATTTCAAATAATAGAGTTCTTAATTACAATTTGTAAAAGTCGAAAATATAATTTAAATTAAAATCGGGCTTAATTTTAATTATTAAAAGTTTAAAAATTTAATTTAAATTAGAAAAGGGCTAAACTGAAATTAAAGAAAGTTGAAAATGTAATTTGAAATAAATTTGTTGGTCAAAATGCAATTAAGAAAGTTTATTTTTCTGCGCAGGTGAGAAGAACCACGCGCCATACACCACGTGGACCATCCGATCAAAGAAGAAACGGCTACGATCCGCGCGTCCAGATCACGCCCGACCAACTCGCGTGGGTGTAGATTCTCTCTTTCACGCGGCTCGGGGCCCGAGTGGGGCCCACCTGCCATGCAGGCCGGCGTGCAGGTGGGACCCACTTCTCTAACGCGTCCAGCCACTGTCCCAATATTTGTTTCAGCGAATCAGATCGCGACACGTGGCATCGTGGAATGAAAATAAAAACAAAAACGTGCAGCTCTTTCCACTCACATTAGCCGCGTTTTCGTTTCCATTTTCGATACATTTTTGTCCCCTACTCCTAATTTTAAATTAATTTCTCCATCATTAGTTGTCTCCCGCGTGTATAAAAAAACATATATTTTTAAATGTATTTTTTTTAGAAATTTAATGTTATAAATAGGAGATAAGATGATAGAGTTAAAGAGTTTTTTTTTTAGTTTTAGTTTTAGAGAGTTTTAAGAGTTTTTGGGAAGTTTTGGAGTGTTTAGTTTTGATATTATTTTGTGTTCGGTTTTGGACCGCAGAACACGCAGATATTATGTTTTAATTTTCATTCTTCTTCATCTTATTTTTCTGAATCTGTTGTAATTTTTATTTTAATTTTATGAAGTAATTTAATTTTTCTAGGGTTGCATTTTATCTAAATTTATGATGCTTTTATTTTAATTATTTTTGATAGATTTATAAGACGTTCGATTTGTTCGTTCTATTTTGTGCTAAATGCTTTTTGATTATTTACGAATCTTATCAAAACGATCCGTGGCACACGAATAAACTTGGAAGAGGCATTTGTGTGTATATTGCTCGTAAATAGAATGACATGTATGATGAAGGATAGGAATATACCCTAATTGTATGTGTGGCCATTTGAAAACTTAAAACGTAATGAATCTCAGTGAATTTAATTATCATAGGAATATAGTGAATTAATTTAATGAGGTGTGTTTGTACGGAGCTCGGAAGAGATGTATGAATAAAATTAGAAGTTTTTGGTTGACAAATTAAATGTACTAAAAAATATAAATCAAAAGAAAATAAAATGATTTGAGTTGATTAATTTGGTGAAAAATTGCAATCCTAGATTTCTTTTATTTTGTTAAACTATTTTCTTAAATTTGTTCCAATCAACGAACGTTTTGAATAAAATCAGAGAGAGATAATTTTAGTATTCAACAAATTATAGTAACAAATCTCTGTGGGAACGATAACTTACTTATCATATTATTACTTGTGACCGTGTATGCTTGCACGTTTTTTGTGTGTTGTAAAACACACAACACTGAGCTCGAGGAGGCTTAAAAGTGAGTCAAGGGTGAGACTGAGAAGGCCTACGAGGCAAAGGCTGAGGTTGATGCCATGGCTAAGCAGCTCAATTCGAGCGTCGAGATAAGGTACAAGCTGGCCATGGAATCCTTTAAAACGGAGGCCAATAAGAAGGACCTGGATGAGTACTATTTGCGGTTTATGAATATCCCAGTCACTCCCTAATATGTGCCTACTCCAACTCAAGAGGGGGGAGAGGAGGAGGGCTCAGACTCCAGTTAGAGGAAGGATGGGCCTGAGGTGATAGGTGTAAGGGGATGGAGGGCACGAGGATCATTAATTTTCTAGGACTATAATCTTTTTACCTTTTTGAGCTTGACACCATTTATATTTATGTGGTTGCAAGCTCAAACTTTGTAATCTTAACTTTATTAAATAAAAAATAAATTTTATTAACGAAAAATAATTTTTTTTGGAACATATGTCATATTTCTTTTTCTCAACATCATCCCTTATAAAATGGGGTTAAGGATACTTGTTTAATTCATGTAATATAAATTTTTGCTAATTCCTCTATCTCTTTTGGTCAAACTTTATGGATTTTGATTTGACCAACAAATGTTCAGTTCGAACTTTGAGAGTGGAAAATGGTAGACTTAAAAGCGAGGTTAGGAAACTAAAAGCAAAGATGTTTAAACTTGAGGGAAAGTTAAGTCCTTTTTAGGAGAACACGTATGAACATACTTCTTATGAAGAGTAGTTAATCTAAATTCAAGCTCGAGAGAGGACCCTGACTAAATTGGCTACTCTCGTAGATAGGGAATCATATTGGGAGAATTTCTATAAGAAGCAATTTGAAAGGGTCTTTCTCAAATTAATGAAGGTCATTGAAGAATTGGAGTGTATAGTGCTCGCAATAAGGTCTTCTCATCCCGAAGTGGTGACCCATGTATAGAAGAAAATTATTGAGATTCAAGTCAAGTTGTTTCCCCTAGTGGACGAAATTTATGATCTAGACACTAGTCATATGTTTAAATTTCTAAGGAGTTTTTAACCTTCTGAGGGGCTAAGCTTTGTATTAAAAAGTTTTTGAAAATATTTGTAATTTTAGATAATAAAAATATTCTTGATAACATGCACTTGTGATGCTCGACTATTTTATATTTTTTATTAGAGCACGAAACCTACAATTGTCGGGGTATACTACCTAGTTCTTAACTAGGGTGATAAGCTTGTGACGTAAAATGGTGGTAGAAGGAGCTCTACCTAGTTCTTAACCAAGGTTCATATCTCTCTTTTCAATGTTAGAGCATCGACCTTATTCTTGATTGAGGTGATAAGCTCATGACATAAAACGATGTGAGAAGGAGCTCTACCTAGTTCTTGATCGAGGTGTTCATCACTCCCTTCAATGTCAGTGCATAGACTTGGTTCCTGATTGAGGTGGACAACTCGTGACTTTTTCAAGTGTTAGGGCACTATACCTAGTGCTTAACCAAGTTGATTAGTCTGTGATGTAAAATGGTTGGAGATGGAGCTCTACCTGGTTATTGACCGAGTGCTCATACATCTATTCAATGTCAAAACGCTGATCTAGTTCCTAACCGAGGTGGAAAACTCGTGACTTTTGCAAGTGTTAGGGCACTCTACCTAGTTCTTAACTGAGGTGATCAGCCCATGACATAAATCATTGGGAAACTTCTAAGAAATAACCATTTGTTGAGAGGGAGGGGGGTCATTCCATAGATATGCATGTGATGATGGTACATGAAAGTGGTAAATTAATATACATTAAAAGTACTATTTCTTCAAGTTTATGGAATTCCAACTTATGCCATCTTCAGATCCTTAAATACTATTCAATTTGTGCCCATTTTACTAGCTCTTCATTCCTTCTTATTAAGAAAGACCCGTCTGAGAACACAATTTCCCGTGGAAAATACTTTGAAATGCATAATCTTGTTGTAATAATTTGATAATTTTCTTTTATGATCGATTATCCTTCTTAAGAATTCATCCTTTTTTTTCTTCAACGAGGATTAGTTCGATTGCTCTACTCACTTTATTTTATTCTTCTATTAAGATTGACCGGGAAGTTGGTATTGCAACTTTAGTGGGTATTGCTGATTTAGTACCATAGAACGGGAAAAATGAGGTCTCGTTAGTGCTTCCCCGAGGGCTAGTCCTGACAACCCATAATGTCCCAACAACTCCTTAACCCATCTTCCCTTTACCTTTTCCAACCTTTTCTTTAGTATGTTGATTATTAATTTGTTGGAAGATTCTACTTGACCATTGGTTGGGGGATAGTATGGTGTTGAGTGGCACATCTTTATGTTATACTTGACACAAAACTCCTTGATGTTATGACTTGTAAATTGTCTCCCATTATTGTAATGAGTTCTTTGGGTAGACTGAATCGAAAAATTATAGACTTCTAGATAAATTGGATCACCTCATCTTCCCATATTCTTCCCAAAGATTCAGCTTCAATCCATTTCAAAAATAGTCAATGGCTACTAATAGAAACTTCTTTTGGCTCTTAATTGGGGTTAAGAGTCCCACTATGTCAAGCCTCCACTTCTAGAAGGGTGAATGACTCACTACCTATGTCATGACGTTTGAAGGAATGTGTGAAAAAGGTGCAAATCTTTGACACTTATCACATTTCTACGTGTATTTTGTACAGTCTGCCAGTATATTGGGCCAATAGTAACATTGTCTTATAATTCATTGGTACAACCTCCTTCATCCTGAATGAGAGTTGCACTCCCCTTCATGTGTTTCAAACACCAATCTTTCAGCTCCCTTTGGCTATGCACAAGAGAATGAGTCTGAGTACAGTTCTTCTGTATAGCCTACTCGCTTTAATCATGTATCGCCCTACCTTAGCCTTAATTTCTTTTACTTGTTTACGATATTTGGATATGTCTTCTCTTTGTAGAAAGTTATAAATCGGGGTGAACCATGAGTTTATGGAAGCATCCATACAACCAACTATTCTTTCAGTCTCTTCTAAACTTGATTATATCAATATCGTAACTAAAACTACTCGAGTGAGGTTGGCCTCCCGAAATGATGCTAGTGTGGCCAAGGCATCAGTGTGAGCATTCTTATTTTGAGTTATTTGCTTGATCTCAAACTTAGAAAATTTTGAGCACTCTCGTTTCAATATTTCTAGATACCCCTTGATCTTTCCATCCTTTGCTTCAAATGTCCCCAAGAACGGGTTGACCATTAGTTTGGAATCGTTATGTATGGTGACCTTATCTTCCCCTAACGTTTTTGATGTCATGACCCCAAAAATAGTCACCTCATATTCCGTGACATTATTAGTTGCCTAGAAATCAAGCTTGATTGCATATTCAAAGCAATTGTTTTCATGATCAATTATGGCCACCCCTATCCCAATACCATTGAAGATGTGTGCTCTATCAAAAAATATTTTCCAAGTTGACCTATCCCTTTGATCCACCACACATATTTCCTTTTTCCCCTTATTGCTAACGAATTCTAGTGTCTCACTGAACTTGATCACAAACTCAGTTACTGCTTGTCCCTTTATGGCTATTCTAGCCATGTATTTAATGTCATATTTTCCTAATTCTAGGACAATCTATGCTAGCATTTCTTCTGGTTTCGTCAGTATGCTTTTCAATGGTAGAGAGGTTGATGAACGAAATCAGGGATAATACCGATTTTGTAAATACTTATCCATTTTAAATTTCATTAATTCTCGCAAGTGTACGAATCATTTATAGAAATGATAAGTGTACTCCCAAGGTCGATTCAAGTGAGTAATATTGTGTGGTTTTTAAATATTATTCAAATTTTAAAAACAAAATTAAACCTAAACATTCTGTCACAATGATTTGGTTTTTGAAAAACATAATCTAATGCATAAAGATAAAGATAGGCGTGGATTCAAAAAATACTCATGCAATTTAATACATTCATAAGCAATGGAGAATAATGGATGTAATAAATAAGTAATTATGTTTGCTCATATTATTTAGGTTATCAAAGATATAAATTGATATTTATTGATTTTATCTTTTGATATGAAGGTGTTCTTACGTGAGATCCAAATTCTTTTGTTTAATATTAATTAACTAATATCATTAGACGGGGTCTATTAATTAATTAAGTATTAAATTTCAGCTTTGTTTCAAAGAAAATAGCAAAACATCTAATCATAGCTTTTGGTGGAGTCAATTAATTAGACTTTATTCACCTAAACTCAGTGTGAGGAATCCGAATTCACTTTGACTTTATTCCTCACATGTCAATACTCTCAAAAACACTGAATCCTATGGGTTCAAACACTCATACTAATTTATATGCAAAATATTTTATGTAAATAAATGAACTAATATGTTTGCATATGTATAAAGAAGAAAGACTCAAAGTGTTATTTAACGTTGATTTCATGAAATGATTTAAATGTAAGGATTTATAAAATATTATACATTACTTTCATGCATCAATCAAATTTATCAAATAAAAATATCAAGTAATATGCCTTTTAGAAAATGTTGGAAAATGTAATGACTTCTTAGGGAATTACTTCCTATATTTTCTTTTGCATTAAACTATTTCTAACAATTGTTTAGGCTTTTTGGGTCATAGTATATAGATTATACTATTCATTTTCCTTTCTTTCTTTTTCTTATTTTCTTTTTTATAAAGGAATCCATTTTTTAGAGAGTGGACCCATGTAAGAATTGTAAATTTTTTATATGGTTAATATGAGTTGTTAATATTTGGCTTTTGTGTTTGTATTTGTTTAAGTAATCTTAAATATATATATATTTTAATAGAAGTCATATATGAACGGAGAAAGACATATACTATCAATTTTTACTAAAACCATTTAATATAAGCAAATGAAAAATAAATATATAAAATTTCATTAAGATGTAAAAATCCAGACATTAAATGCTAAGTCAAGATCATCTAATAATGCTAAAGAAATAAGAAAAGTGTTTAGAGTAGAAAAAATATATATTTATCACTTAGAATAAAGGATAATGGGCTCAAAATATTTTTCACTCCATTATTTGATTCCTAAACACCAATTTTTGGTTTAATATAATTTCGACACCTTATCAAGAAATACTAGTAATGACAAAAACTAACTAATTATCATATTACTTCATGATATGTTTTTGGAAATTAATCTAATAGTGCAAAAAGACTTAATCATTGTTTAAATTTAATTCTAAGACATGATCAATTTTTTTGAAATTTTTTAAAATTACTCTAAAAAAAATAAATTACAAATAAAATTATCTGAAAATTGTTTAAATTATCTAAGAATAAAAAAGTGTAATTTTTATATACCTATTCCAACCTATAATCTACATTGTCCTCACTGTTTAAGAAATGTAAATTGCAATAATAGAGATAGAAAAGTTACCGATACGTTTGATGTGTTAATGATTTGATGTAGAAAAATTGGTGCAACCAACATAAGCTTTAAATAATTATGCTCATAGACAGAATAAGTGATGGTTTGCCTCCTATCGAGAGCTTAATTTAATATTTGAGTAAGATGTATTTTCATGGTGTTGAGGATCAATTTATTAATATGAAATCAACGTCAGTCATGTTCTATTCTCCTTCTAAATAAGGCTTTACATGGTGCCTATTGACTTTGAAAATTATATGTGTCTTTGGAATCTTTATCTCAATTTTCCTAGAAATAATCTCAAAAGAGAGTTAAATAAAAGAACTTTCATTCCAGGAAGAAGAAAGACTTAGGAACTAGCCTCTTGTCAAGATAGTGTTTAGTACATTCTTTGTATAATTTTGCATTTTCATAGGCCTTGTCCCTAATCTCTTCCAACTCATTAAAATGGAGCAACCATTTTCTCCTCCTTTATCTAAATACATGTTTAGCTCTTTAATTTCCCAGTTAGTGTTCGAGTTCAACGGGAAGGTGACACTAGTCTATCTTAGGAACATTGTTCTGTCTAAAAGGATGGTTTTTGAGGAGGCTTTACCCCACCATTATTTTGTGGGAGCACTCTTGGTTAATACTTATTATGTTATTTAACTTAGAGATTAACTTAACTTGTTTGTTTAGTATTTTTGTACTAAATACTATGTATATTTTCTCTAAATTTTTCTTTATTATTCTTTTGTTTTTAATTGACAAGTGTTTTAAATTGACGCTTTCAATAGTTTATACATGGTAGAAGATCCATTGGAAACCCTCTTACATTATATATAGATAATATTCATGAATTTAAACAATTGTCCACAAGGTTGGATTCTAACCATTAGCATATTTTTGAGCCAAACAAAGAACCAAGCCTTAATCCTTCACTGAAACTAATAGAAATAGGAGAAAACCCACATGTTAAGGAAACCACCATAAAGGAGTTTGCATGGCCAATAATTGGCACGAAAATTGCCTCTATCTAGCTCAGTAAGGCTGCTCGAAATTATGAATTGAAAAATATTCATTTTTCTATGCTTCCTTTATTTCTCAGGCTACCTAATGAAGACTCACTATCTTTCATTAGGAACTTTTATTCAATAGTCCAGACTTTTCCCTACACTTTTAAAGACATGGAGAAGGCATGCTTAATGTCACTTCTTCCAAGTTCCTTGATGTCCTGGGAAGAGGTCTACAACAAATTCATGGGAAAATTTTACTCTCATTAGAAGACAGCAAAGTTGAGAGGAAAAATTGCTACTTTTTCTCATATGGAAGGAGAGCCTTTCCACGAAGCTTGGGAGAGGTTCAAGCTCTTTCTCACTTAGTGCCTTCAACACAGCTACCCTCTATAGTTGTATAACTAGTTCTTTCATGAGGGACTCACGTAGCAATGTCAGTTCATCATCGACAAAGCTTATAGAGGAGAAATGGAGGAGAAGACTACCTTAAAGATTTACAATCTCTTTAGGATGTCTAGGTGCTAATTACTTATAAAAGAGCATTAGAGTAAGATGGGCTAGAATTCATGAAATAGATTTCAATACTGAGGTACAACTACATCTTGCACAACCGACGAAGCAAATTATGCTTCTATCTACACAATTCATTTCCAACTTAGAGCATGTGGTTTGTGTAACGATCAACGACATGGTGCTAATTCCTGTCCATTTCAAGGATAAGCACATGTTAGACCTAAGTAGGTCAATGTATTGGAAGGGTACCAACCAAGACTCAGATATGATCCCAATGCAAACACTTATATGCCCGAGTGAAGGAATCATCCTAATTTCTCATGGAGGCAGAACAACCCTTCATTTTCCCAGAATTCAAACTAATAGGGCCAAAAATTCCACCAACAATAGTAATGAAATCTTTCTAGCAAGCCAAACTTGGAGGATAACTTGAATGCTTTAATTGAAGTTAGTAAAGACAACCAAATAAATACAACTCAATGGTTGGAATCTATGGAGGCTTCGATTAAAAAGGTGGAAGTCTAAGTTGAACAATTGATAGAGAATTTATAGAAACAAGTAAAGACTGACTGAGTTGAACAAAGAGCATATATAATTCAATGATATGAAGACATTGGATCTTTAAATTGTTGGAATCTTCTATGTAACGTCTTACTAAAAGACAATAAATTTTAGTCGTGAATGAGAGGTCACCCATTTTGTTATTTCATTTATGTAATCGTATTTATTTTAATAAAAGAGAATTTTTTTAATTGTTCATTTTTTATTTATGTTATTTAAATTTTTGTATAGTATGTAATTTTCTTTTTTGTATAGTAGTTTTATTTTACTTCTGATAGTACTTAGACAAAACTTAAGTCCCTTACGTTCTTGAAACTATAAACTTAGTCTTAGCTTATAAAAAGTAAGAAATATTTTTAAAATTTATACTTTTTATTCAACTAGGATCCTTTTAGAAGGTGAACGTTGATAATCGTGAGCAGGAGAATCATTTTCATGTAAGAGAAGTCATGAGAGATGCTAAAGCTAGGCATAAAATTTTGAAGGAATATGTAATGCTAATCGTTGGCAATGCTACTTCCGACATACAACTACAAGAGGCTACAGGAAATTATGAATTAAAAAGGATTAATCATTCACTATTCCCTTCCTTTTACGGTATCCCTAATGATGACCTTTTAAATTGCATTGGAGATTTCTATGCTATTGTGCAAACCTTTCCAATGCAAGGAATTGATGAAGACTAGCTTAGGATAAAGTGTTTTCCATAAACCCTTAAGGATAAAGCTTGGTCATGGTTCATGACTCTACAACCGGATTCTTTGAATACTTGGGAGGTAGTCTATGAAATGTTTATTGTTAGATTCTATTCCTTTCAAAAGATTACTAACATAAGGACAAAGATATCAACGTTTTCTCAAATGAATGAAGAGCCTTTTCAAAAAGCTTGGGAAAGATTCAAACTTATTCTCATTCAATGTCCGTACCACAACTTTCCATTATAGTTGCAGAACCAGTTCTTTTATGATGGATTGACACTAGAGTCAAAACATAGTTGACAATGCTATTGGAGGAGCTATAGAAGAAAAGATCGTTGGAGAAACCTTTGAACTTCATGAATTGTTGGGTATTAATTCCCAACAAAAGAGTACTAGATGAAGGAGAGCAATAGTTAATGAAGTTGGCTCCAAGAATGAAATGGCTTTACAACTTGTTGAATTGACTAAGCAAGTGAAACTTTTCACTACCCATCAATTGTCAAAATAAGAGGTATGTGAAGTTTGTTGTTCAATCGGGTATAATGCTAATAATTGTTTATATGCTTGTGATTCTAGTGTTGATTCCATGGAGGGATTCAATTCTTTTTAGAGGTATCATCCCAACACCTATAATCACTCTAACCATTCATGGGAACCAATCAATTACCAAGCCTACACCCATTTCCAAACACCAAACCCAAATGAAAACCACCATTACTCACTAAATCATTCTTTTAAGCCAACCTTAGAAGATAACTTGAATACTTTTATTCAAGTCATTTATGACAACCAATGGATGAATAATTAAAGGTTGAGCTTCGTAAAGACTTCGGCGAAAATGATTGAAGCAAAATTTGGGCAACTAGCTGAGCAAATGCAAAAACAAGAATTATGAAGATTGCCCAGTTAAGCACAACAAACGAAGAAGTAAGAATTATTCGAAGTGGTAAGGTAGTCAATAAAACTTTACCTGGAATTTCTAATGATCTACGTAGTAGTTCAGGTAATGATAACTTTGTGTTTTAGAGTTATTTTGTCCAATTTATTAATTATAATTGCTATGTTCTTAAGGTTTTCAGTTAATTTTAAGTTCCTAAATTATTATTTAGTGTTAGTTTTGTAAGAAATTATATTTTTAGAGAAAATTAAACAATTTAAATTAAAAAAGGACTTAAATGAAAATAAAAAAAGTTGAAAATTTAATTTGAATTAGAAAGAGGGCTTAAATGCAATTAACAAAAAATTGAATTTAAAATTGTTTTCTACATAGAAAGGGAGTCCAACGCGCAAAATTGATCAACATGCCTAATGCACCATCAAATCAGAAATTCAACGATGAAGATTAGGAGAGTGAGATGCAAATACGGAGTGGGAGAGTGGATGAGATTTCAGATGCTTTTGCCCTATTTGGTGCGCAAAGTGGGGTCCACTTGTCTCGTAGTTCGACGTGTAGAATGGGGCCCAAATGTCTACGCAATTTATTTTCCATGAGACACACCATCTATCACCAACGTTAGATCAAATGATGGACGGTATAGATCGTGTGTGTTATCCACGCTCCACTCGAGAGAGTCACGAGTGGAGTCTAGCTGTTCTGCACAGTCCAACGTGTAGAATTCTTCTATTTCGCGGTCCACCGATGCTGCGTGCATGTCTGATTATCCTTCCAATGAATCATAGGTCGTCATGTGTCATGCATAGTCTAAATTAAAAATTTAGAAACATTTCTCTTGCTAGCTTATTTTGCACGGTTGTTTTACCCCTTTTTGGCACACATGTTTGAGAAATATTTTTAGTGTATTATTGAAGAGAAGAGAGGATATATTTGTGCTATTATGTGTTAAAAAAGGGGGAGGATATACAGAATCCAATTTTTTGGTTTTTGTTGTTGTTTTGTCAGGTAAAAATATAGAGAATGGAGACAACAAAGAAGAAGAGAAAGGGTGGAACTCCATTTTTTCATTGAGGAATCGTGAAAGAGTTTCTTCAAATTTTTTTATTTTAATTTTATTTCTCTGAAATGTCTAAATATTTTTGTATTGTAATTTCAATATTTGCTATGAACTAAATTATTTGTTCTAGGGTTGCAATGTAGCTTAAATGATGAAACTTGAATTAATTATTTTTGAATGATTTGTGAGATGTTTTAATTTGTTTATTCTATTTGTGCTTAATGCCTTTGATTATTAGAAGATTAATCAATTTATCTGTGAACCCTAATGAACTTGGAAAAGGATTTTTTGTGTTTTGCTGATGGATAGAATAACACATATTTATATGGGATAGAAATATACATTTATTGTATGTGTAGCTATTGAGAACTTTGAGCTTAATAAATCTTTGGTAAATTTAATTCTTATTGGAATATAGTGAATTATTTTAGCGAGATGTGTCTATTTGTTATCAGAAGAGACATGTGAATAAATTAGTAGTTCTTGGTTGACAAATTAAATGTGACAATATAAATTAAGAGAAAATAATATGATTTAAGTGGATTAATTTGGTGAAATTTCAATTCTAGAGTTTTCTTCAAGTGTTTATTTCATATATTGTTATTTAAAATTAGTTTAGTTAAACTTTATCCAACTATCGATTGTTTTGATAAAATGAGGTTGAAACAATTTTAGTACTTAGCAAATATTAGTAACAAATCTCCTTGGGAACAATATCTTATTTATCACTTATTACTTGTGATCGTGTATACTTGCACGTTCATGTTCTCTTAAGAGACCAACAAGTAATGAAGAAGGTGAAATTTTAGTATCTTAAGAAGGAGAGACAAGTTCTAATGTTGACAAACCTTATAAGAATAACATTGTGAAGTCACCTCACGTTCCCAAAATTCAAAAGATAGCATAACCACACCAGCTGCAAGTACCATTCCTACACCGGATGAAGGAATCCAAACAAGATAAGCAATTCTATGACCTTTTTAAAATGATTTCTATAGTAAATATTAATTTATCTTTGTTAGAAGTGATCATGAATGTTCCCTTATATGCTAAGTTTTTCAAAGAATTGACCACTAAGAGAAATATGTATGAACTTAATGAATGAGTAGTAGTATTAGAAATTTCTAGTGCTATGCTTCAACATCAACTTCTCCCAATGTTGAAAGACCTTAGAAGTTTTATCATAAATATAACTATGGGGGATAGGAAGGTTCCTATAGGAATGCTTTATTTAGAAGCTAACATAAATTTGATGCCCTACTCTATATTTTGACAGTTAGGTCTACGAGATCTAAAATAAACAACTATGTCCCTTCAACTTGAAAATAGATCTCTTAAATATCCAAAGGGAATAGTTGAGGATATGCTGGTACAAGTATACAAACTAATCATACTTGTTGATTTTGTGGTTTTGGATATGTAAGAAAATCTAGCCTTAGATAGATAACACACAATACTTCTAGGTAGACCATTTTTGGTAACCACTAAGACTATTATTGATCTCTAAGATGGAAATTTTACAATGAAAGTCTTGGGAGTGACTATTCATTTGAAAGTCTTTGACTCTTCACCTTTTCCTTCTATTTCTGCCATTGATGAAATTTTCAATGTTGATCCTTTGGGTAATCTTGTCCAAAGCACCCTTTTTTAGAATAGAATAGAAGACAAATAAGAAAAATTTCTTATACTTGAAAAGGTATAAGAAGATCTAGATGAGGAGACTGAGGAATACCTTGAAATTTTAGATCATGTTGAACCAATAAGAAATCCTAGTACATCCTTAGTTCTATCTAGTTCCCCATTTGGGAAATAATCCACCTGAACTTGAACTGAAAAACTTACCCAGACATTTAAAATATTTTTTCTTGGGATATGGAGAAACTTATACAACAATAACTTCTTCAACTTTGACTAAAACCCAGGAAATAACTCATTAAAGTGCTTAAGAAGTTTTAAAAAGGCATAGGTTAGAGTATCGGGGATATAAGAGGCATTAGTATTGCCGTGTGTATGCATAAGATCAATTTGGATGATGGTACTAAACCCGTAAGAGAGGCCTAAATAAGACTGAACCCTATCATGTAAGAGATGGTTAAGAAAGAAATTCCTAAAATCTTGGAAGTAGGAATCATTTACGCTATTGTTGATAATGAATGGGTTAGTCTAGTGTATGTCGTACCAAAGAAATCTGGAATAATAGTTGTTAAGAACGATAATAGTGAAGACTAACCCACAAGGATAATCCCTAGATGGAGGATGTGTATAGACTTCAGGAAACTGAATTGATACACTAAAAAGGATCATTTTCCTCTTCCATTCATTGATCATATGCTTAAAAGATTAGTTGTGCATGAATTTTACTATTTTCTAGATGGAATTTTTGGGACATTTTCTTTTAGAAAGGTGCCATTCGGGTTATGCAATTCCCATGCCACGTTCTAGAGATGTATGATGTCTATATTCATAGACATGGTAGGAAAATTCATTAAAGTTTTCGTGGATGATTTTTCTATCTTTGGAACTTCATTTGATGATTGCTTACATAAATTGACTTTGGTTTTCGAAAGATGCATTGAATGGAATCTAACCCTTAGTTGGGAGAAAAGTCATTTTATGGTTAAACAAGGGATTGTGTTGGGGCATGTGATTTCAAGCAAAGGTATTGAAGTGGATAAGGCTAAAATTGAATTAATTTCCAAACTATCTCCCCCTTCATCTCTAAGAGAGATAAGAAGCTTTTTAGGATATGTAGGATTTTAAAGACGATTTATTAAAGATTTTCAAAAATAAGTCGTCCACAATGTAATCTATTGCCAAAAGATGTTTATTTTGACTTTGATGAAAAATGCCTTATCACCTTTGAAACTATAAAATAAAAGTTAACAACTGCCCCTATTATTATCGCACGAAACTAGTCTCTTCCTTTTGAAATAATGTGTGATGCTTCCTATTAAGATTCGACCTAATTTCATAGAGATAACTTAGAGAGAAGTTAAGACAATTGGTTGAATGTGTGGATCTCATAGGAGGTTCATCTATTTATAGAACATTACCTATACAAGTTTCAATTACGTAATGAGTGCACATATTTACATGTTAAAAAGGTATAATTGGTATAAAGTACAGCATATAATGGTTTGAGGTTGACCTTTGCTCGGGCTAATCATTGAGCTTGGGCTGATAACTGAATTGGGGCTTATCATTGAGCTTGGGCTTATCATTGAGCTGAGCTTACCTATAGGTAGGACATCCGAGATGCTTCACCTTCCATCTCAGGTTAGTGACTTGGCTTGGGCTGCTTACGTGGGTCGGGTATTGGATCAGTAAGCATATCCAAACATCTAGTTCCCCTACTCTTTCAGCTCAGACTCTGGTCTAATATGGAAGTGTAATTACTGGGTATAGAATACAAATTATTTAGCTCCCTTAATAAATGTGTGTTAGTTGATTAGAGAGAAAAAACAAGTGCCTCTATATAAAAGGATGTTTGGATTGGCACTTATCATCATTAACTACACAATTGAGTAATAGTGAATAAAAATGCTTTGTCGGTGGTAAGGATTCAACTCAGACTATAGTTTTGTATGTTTGAGTTTTTAAAGTTCATGTGTCGAGGACCTAACGATTTTCTATTTTCTTTTTAGGTCATTTTTAAAGGATAATCCTCCTCTATATACCCTCTCATTAGGATATTCTTGGTTAGCACGCAGCTCGCACCAAGGTAGTTAATTCCTAATGGGTGGAGGTATCTACTCTGTTTGACGATGATCTATCAAGAACTCAGAATGGATTTAGAGATAGCCAAGTTTAATGAGCCTATGTTCTGAAGTAGAACCCCACGGATCCTAGGAAGGTATATATATATTTATATATATTGCTGAAGTAAGATCGAGGGATGAATGTATCACTTCCTAAGAATGAGAAAAACTGGAAAGAGTACTTTTTATGTTTCAGGTCGATGGGATTCTCATACTAGTGACACTAGATTAATAAAGAGCATATGGAATGACACTAAGGTTGTGATAAGGAATATGACTTAATCATGACTTTGAGCCTTGATGTGAAGCAAAGGTTGGATGATATCCAAAACTATCTTTCTGAAAAGACCAACTAGAGGACCTTGTTGAACACCTCGCACTTTGTCGCTTGTGGTTTGATAAGGCATAGTGTTGTGGGGCCTCTCTTTAGGATCAATCGTAAACCCCAAGATCCTCCTAAACCTTGGGCTCCTCCTAAATGCAGAAATCCTCTTACATACTTTAGAAGTCGGTTCGAGGTTATGACCGATGATGGTGAACAAGTCCTATGACTTTCCTTCCCCCATTTTTTGTTGTTGAATACGATGTGACTAACATGACATCCTCTTGCTCTTATTTCATAGATCCCATGTATTTTACTATTGCCTAGATCTTTTCCTCTATAAAGAGTAAGGTCACACCAAATAGGGGAGCTCTCTAACCAGTAGACCCCTGGCTCTTGTGGGGTTCTTCAAGAGGAAAAAAAAAGAGGCAAATTTTCTTATGAAAGTCGCCCTTCTTCACTAAAGAAGAAGAAGAAGAAGGTTTTCGTCAACAAGATTTCCCTTAAGCCTGAGCCCTTGAATGTTTGCCTCCCATTATCACCCTTACAAAATCAACACATGACTCCAACTCCTTGCTCGGGTTCTAAAGAATCTGAGGATCCTTTAAGGGATTCAAAGAAGGAGAAGGCGGTCCTTAATTACCTCACTACCGATACAGATGGAATAGTCTTGAATCAAGGCTTGGCCCCAGAGCACCTCGATCATTATATGATCCATATTTCTACTGATTCGTATAAGAAGCAGCTAGAGGCTATTTGCAAGGGTGTGGACTCTAACGAGGTCATCCATCGCCAAATGTGTCAAGTGGGATATTTAGGGTTTTGTTTTTATTTGATGATTATCGTATATAAAGTTTGATTTGGACAATTATTGGCTTGAACTTTGTTTTTTTTGGTTGATATTGCTCTATGACTTTGATAAGGCTTGCAACATGGTTTTTTTGAAAGACGAGTTGGTGTAGGAGAAGCAAAAACATAAGTCTACGCGCTAAAAATACACTGTATTTTTTGAGAGAGTAGTTAAGTGGGAAGGTGAGGCAATTGGTAAGGAGGAAATGCTAAAAATGGCCACCTTCGAGCTGAATGAGTATGCCCAAAATATTATTATGGTCAACGAGGCTTTTAGGCTTGCTAAGGATAGGACTAGGGAAGCCTAGAGAACAGTCGAGGATTTCGTCGAAGGGGTTCATCGTATTGCAAAGGCCGATGTGGATTCCATGGCTTAAAAGCTAAATTCGAACATGGATAGGGTGTACAAGCGAGCCATGGAAAACTTTAAGATGAAGGCCAAGCAGCAGGATCTAGGCGAGTATTATTATCGCATTTTGGATATTTCCATCACTCCGACATGTATACTGGTTCCATATATAGAGGAGGAAGATGGAGAAGGCTCAGAATCTTTTGATAGTAAGGATGACCATGAGCTCACTGGAGTAGGGGCAGAGGAGCATTGAGTTTGATTGAATGGATTCAATTTTGTTTCCTATGCTGGACACCATTCTTATTTGTATGGTCACGAGCTTATACTTGTAAGAATGTGAAGTGAAAAATCAAATGAAAAAATCAACTTTAGTTGTTAATGGAAAATTAGTTTTCCTTTTTTATTGTGTGTTTATGATGTTGACATATCCACTTATTTTCTTGGAACTTGGGTCATTGATATTTCCTATTTTGTTTTGGGTTTTTTATCAATCTTTCTCTCCTATCAAAAGGGGTTGAGAAAATTTGTTTAATCTATACATTTTTGGATTTTGATCGAACAAGTAGATGATCAGTTTGAGCTTTATGTGTTGAAAATGGTAGTCTTGAGGATGAGGTTAGGGTGCTTAAAGCCGATGTGGTTAAACTTGATTGTAATTTAAAAAAGACCAAGTGTGAGCTCTCTTCTTGTAAGGAGTAGTTAATCTAAACTCAATCTTGAGAGATGAGGACCTTGGCTAGTATATCCGCGCTTGTAGATAGGGAATCATTTTGGGCAAGCTTCTATATGAAGCAATTTGAAAGAGTCTTCCTTAAGGTGATAAAGGTTATTGAAGAATTGGAGCAAGGTCTACTCGTGCTATTAATAGCTCACCATGAGCCCGTGGCGTATGCACAAAAGATTTTTTTTGAGATTTAGGATGAGGTTTTGCCCTTAGTTGAAGAAATTGATGATCCAAACACTGATCATGCATCCAAGAATTTAAAGAGCTTTTAACCTTTCTAGAAGGTCGAGCTTTTTATTAATAATTATCAGACTTGTAAGTTTTAAATAATGAAAACATTCTAGATGGCATGTGTTTGGAAAGCTTTGACATTATGCATGTACTTGTATTAATAAATATCCAAACATTTTCTTCTTTTTTTATGGCACAACCTAGTTGTTGACCTAAGTGGTCGAATAACGACCTTATGCTATTTAGAATGTCGACTTGGTTCTTGATCATGGTGGAAAACTAGTGGCCTTGAGCTAGTGCTAGGGCATTCTACTTGGTTCCTAACCAAGGTGTACATCTCATCTCTGAATCAAAGCGTCGATCTAGTTCTTGACTAAGATGGGAAACTAGTGACCTTGTGCTAGTTGATGAGCAAAATTCGGCATCGCCGATCCTGCCAATACTTTAGTTTTATATTTATAAAACTCTCGCAAGTGAACGAATCATTTCATAGAAAATGATAAGTATACTCCCAAGGTCGATCTAAGTAAGGAATATATGTGGTTTTTAATTTATTATTCAAACTTTTAAAAACGAAATTAAATTCTTAACATCTTATCACGATATTTTGGGGTTTTGTGTTTTTAATCTAATAACGTAAAAATAAACATAGATACAGATTCAATAAACATTTATGAAAATTTTGTCTTTTATAATAGTGGAGTATTTATGGATATAATAACTAAGTTAATTATGCTTGATCATATTATTTAGGTTATTAAAGATATAAATTGATATTTATTGATTCTCTCTTTTTTATATGAATACCACCTTTGGTGGGATTAGATATTCTTTGTTAACTAAACAAATCAATTAACACCTATGAGTGGGGTTGATAACTAATTTGGTTAATTAAATTAGTTCATTTTTTCTAAGAGATTGAAAATGAACCATTCAAATGCCACCTTTGGTGGGGTTAGACAGTTTAAACTTTATTCAAGGTGTCCAAAATAAACCTAAGAATTTAGGTATAAGAGTACTAACTTTCAAGTTTTAAAACCACTACTAAAAACATGTTGTCAATACATTTTCAGATAATAATTCTTTAAATTTTTTTGAAATAGAGCTTCACTCTAACTACCGAGCGATTGTACCAATAAATAAAAGAGCACTACTCTAAATCAAACCGGATAACTAAACCTTAAAATCTAATTTTCAGATTTAAGTTTGTAATGAAAAATAATATGTTTCTCTTTAACATTCTTAATATAAAATCTTGAATAAAAACAAAATCAATTGATTTTAGAGATTTTTACCTATTTAATATTTCGCAAGCATAATAACGTTATTATTATATCATGTTTACAAACAGCCAGCAAAGTTCAATTTAATCATAGACAAATTAAATATAATATGTAAGAATAAAGCATAAAAAATAATTGTAAAAAAAATAAAATCTTTACAGTACTTTGATGTTATTCTAAAAAATAGAAGAACTCTAAAACTAAGAAAAGACTAAAAACTAAGAAAAAAACTAAAAACTAAGAAATGGAGAGAAATAATGAGAAGAAGATGGGGTTTTAGGTGTGTTTTGTTATGAAGAGAATGAGGGTATTTATAGGTGAGAAGGGGAAGAAAAAGTGGGTGAAAAAATGATTAAAAATGGAGAAAATGCGAAGTAGTGAATGATGATGTCATTGTGGTATGAGCAGCGCAGTTGGGCGGCTGCGTGCGCAATTTCCTCCTTTCTAACATTTTTAACCCTTTTGACTCATTTTGTCCAATTTTTCCATCTTTGTTTTTTACTTTTCCTCAATTATTTTATGAATATATTTGTGATGTATTGCCTCCGGTATTTTTCTTTGAGTCTTTAAGTTACTTTTTTAAGCGAAAATACATGAAAAACAATAAAAATACCCATGATTCCGAAAAGATAGATTTATATAAATATATGATAAAATCATATAAATATATATGTTTTTAATCAATTAACATGCATAAAATCATGGTAATTTTAGTACTTTTTGAGTACTCATCACTAGTGCTGGGGCATTCTACCTAAATTCTTAACTAAGGTGATGAGTCTATGGCTTAAATTGATGGGAGAGATATCTATACCTGGTTCTTTACCAAGGTGTACATCTCATCTCAAAGTCAAAGCACTGACCTGGTTCCTATCCGAGGTGGGAAACTTGTGACTTTATACGAGTGCCAGGGAGCTATACCTGGTCCTAACCGAGGTGAATAGCTTATGGCTTAGATTAGTAAGAGAGAGAGCCTGAACTAGTTCCTGACCAAGGTGGATAATGTGTGACCTTCTGTGAGTGCCAAAGAGCTCTACTTGTTGGTAGAGTTTTGGGGAGGGATTATCTGTTAAAGAGGTTTGTTTCATATATGGATATATGTTGATGTTACAAAAGTGGCAATTTAGTGTACATTTAAAAGTTGTATTTCTTTAGGTGTCTGGCATTCCAACTCATGCCTTCCTCGATGCCTCTAATGTTTTTCAATATGTATGCCCCTTATGGTGTTATTTCAATTATTTGATAAGGTCTTTCCAAATTGGCATGCAGTTTTCCTACCATCCATTCCTTTTTATTGGGGAAGACCCTTCTGAGAACCCAATCACCTTTGGAAAATGTTTTAAAGCGCACATTTTTGTTGTAGTGATATGATACTTTCCTTTTTTCTTAGCCATCCTCCTTAAAGCTTCATCCTTTTTCTCCTCTTTTAGGGTCAATTTGGTTGCTCTTCTCACCTCATTATGTTTCTCTATTAGAGCTGATCGGGAAGTGGGAATTGTGACCTGGATTGGTATAATTGCCTTGGTTCATTAGATTAGGGAAAATGGGTCTCGTTAGTGCATTCTCAAGGGCTTGTCCTAACAGCCCATAATGTACCTGGCAGCTCCTCCACTCATCTTTTTTTTGTGCTTTCTAACCTCTTCTTGAGTAGGTTGATGATTATCTTATTGGAAGATTATGCTTGATCATTGGCTTGGGGATAGTATGGAATTGAATGACACATCTTAATATTGTATTTGAGAGCGAATGCTTTGATATAATGACCAATGAATTGTCTCCCATTATCTGTGACGAGCTCCTTGGGAAGGTTGAAACAATAAATTATAGATTTCCATATGAATCAAATCAATTTTTCATCACCTCAAACCGACCTCTGAAGTCTGTAGGAAGAGTTCTATGTTTAGGAGGAGCCTAGGGTTTAGAAGGATCTAAGGGTTTATGGTTGATCCTAAAGGGAGGCTCCACTACACCATACCTTATTAGCCCATAAGCGACAAAGCGAAGGGTGTTTAATAAGGTCCTCTAGTTGGTCTTTTTAGGAAGATTGTTTTGGATATCAGCAAGCCTTTTACTTCACGTCTAGGCTCAAGGCCATGATTAAGGAAGCCATACCCCTTATCATGACCTTAGTGTCGTTCCAAACTTTCATTACCGGTCTAGTGTCACTGGTATTACACATCTATCGACCAGAAAATGGAAAAAAGTACTCTTTCTAGTTTTTCTCTTTATTAAGAAGTGACACGTTCATCTCCCGATCCTGCTTTACCGACATATATACCCTCCTATGATCCGTGAGGTTCTACTTTAAGACATAGGCCTCATTAAAGTCGGCCATCTCTAAATCGACTCTGAGTTCTTGACATATCAACTTCAAGTAAAAGTACTATTTCTAGTTTTTCTCTTTATTAAGAAGTGACACGTTCATCTCCCGATCCTACTTTACCGACATATATACCCTCCTATGATCCGTGAGGTTCTACTTTAAGACATAGGCCTCATTAAAGTCGGCCATCTCTAAATCGACTTTGAGTTCTTGACATATCAACTTCAACTAGAGTAGATAGCTCCACCCATTAGGCATCAACTACCTTGGCGCGAGTTATGTCCTAACCAAGAATCTCCTAATAAGAGGGTATAAGGGGAACCTTACATCTAACCATAAGGCCTTTTCATGGAAAATATTCCAATCGGATGGAGGTTGATCACTATCATAGACTCCCTTTGGAGGAATCATTATAAGAATCGAGGATGGGATATTTAAGGTTTTTCTTAATCTTTCTTCATCTTGGGACACTAACCCCCAAGTCTTAGACATAGTTGACCAACCCCTAGTACGACCTGTTGGTTCCCTAGATCCTATATTCCTCGTTTTCTTCCACTCATATTCTACCCAAGGGTTCTACTTTAATCCATTTTGAAAAATAATTAGTGGCCACAAGGAGAAACTTATTTTGGCCTGTACCTAAGGGCTGAGGTCCTACTATGTCAAGTCCCCATTTGTAGAAGGGCCAAGGACTTACCACCCTACCATGGTATTCGGAGGTGCGTGTGATAGTGAGGCAAATATTTGGCATTTATCGCATTTATGAGTTTATTTGGTGCAGTCTGCTAGCATGTTGGAACAATAATAATACTATCTCATAATCCATTGCGATAATTTCTTACCTCTAGAATACAAACCACAGATTTCTTCATGTGCTTCAAATATCAATCTTCTAGATCCCTCATTTGCTATACATAAGAGGCTAGAGCCGAGTGGGGTTTTTCGACATATTTTCCCTACTTCAATCATGTACCAACCTTCCTTGGCCTCAAATTCTTTTGCGGCCTTGTGATCCTTTGGTTTTGCATAAAATTATAGATTGGGGCAAACCATGTGATAGAGGGAGGTCCATACACCCTAACTTTCTTTTGGCCCCCTCTAAAGATGCCTTTGTTAGAACCATTACTGATACTACTCTATTGTCCTTGGTCTTCCTTACTAATGCCAAGGTTTCCAAGGCGTCGGTGTGACCATTCTCGTTTTGAGCTATTTGCTTGATTTTAAACATAGAGAATTTTTAGCATTCTTACTTTAATCTCTCCAGGTATCCCTTCATTTTTCCATCTCTTTTGTTCAAACGTCCCTAAAAACTGATTGACTACTAGCCTAGAATCATTATGTAAGATGATTTTGTTTACCCCTAGCTTTTATAGTCATGGCCCCAAATATTGAAGCCTCATATTCTATAACATTGTTAGTTTCTTGGAAATCAAGTCTAACTACATATTGAAAGCTTTTGTTTTCGTGATAAACTATGACCACCCCTAGTTGTGCTCCATTGAAGTTATGCGTTCCATCCACAAATACCTGCCAGGTCAGGGCTTCCCTTTAGTCTATCCCATACACTTCCTCTTGCTCTATCTTGGTGATGACTTTGGGATTATCACAGAATTCAGCCATAAACGTTACCATTGCCTGCCCTTTATTGGCTATTCTAGCCATGTATTTAATATAATACTCTCCCAACTCTATCACTATCTAGGATAGTATCCATGTAACATCTAGTCATGTTAGGACACTTTTAAGGTGGTATGAGATGAGTACCACAATTATGTGTGAGCCGAAGTAATGCCTGAGCTTTCATATAGCAATCTTAAGAGCGAAGGCCATTTTATCAATGGTAGAATACATATTTTGGGCCTTCATTAGGATTTGGATGACAAAGTAGATGGGATGCTGAATTTTGTCCCTTTCAGCGAAGAGCACGATGCTACATGCTTGGGGTGTCACATCCAAATATAAATAAAGAATCTCTCCTGGTAGAGAGCTTACCAAGACAGGGGAAACGGGAGGGTTGCTAAGGTACTTCTTAATTCCTTCAAAGGCTACATTGTAGTCCTTATCCCAAAAGACTAACATGTTTTTTCTCATCATTTTGAAGAAAGGCATACACATATCAGTGCATTTAGAGATTAACCTATTCATTGCCACTATTCTTCCATTCAAATTTTGAATTCCCTTGAGGCTAGTGGGTGGTTTCATGTTCACCAATGCTTGTATCTTGTCCTGATTGGCCTAAATCCCCCTTGTTAACAAGAGATACCCTAGAAATTTTCCTATAGGTGCATTTTTAGGATTAAATCTCATGCCATACCTTATAGTTACCTCGATTATTTCCTATAGATCTTTTATGTAGTTCAGAGGTTCAGTTGATTTCACCACCATGTCATCTATGTATTCTTCAAGATTTTTCCCTAATTTCTTTTCAAACATTTTGTTAACAAGGCGTTGATATGTAGTGCTCATGTTTTTTAGTCCAAATGGCTTCCTTGTGTAGTAGAATGTACCTTCCGTTATGATGAAAGAATTTTTCTCCTCATCCTCGGGGTGCATTCTGATTTGATGGTATCTAGAGTATGCATCCAAGAAACTCATCAACCAAAACCCAAAAGAGGTTTCTACTAGTTGATCTATGCTTGGAAGGGGGAAGCAATCCTTATGACATGCCTCGTTTAGATCTATGAAGGCCACACATATATGTGATGACCCACATGCTTTCTTTTCCAGTACCATATTTGAAAGCCATGAAGGATAATTGACCTTGTTAATGACTCCAACCTCTTTAAGGGCAGTGACATGGTGTTTGATCACCTCATTATTCTCCCTTACGAATTTTCTTTTTCATTACTGGATGGGTCTAGCTTCTCGATTAACGTTCAACTGGTGTGTTATGACTTTTGAATCAATTCCCGGAATGTCTATTGGAGACCATGAGAAGACATCTACATTATCTTTAAGGAACTATGAGAGTTGCTCCTTAAGCTCTGTCGTTAAATCCTCACCCATTTTCAAGGGTTGGTTCTTGCCTTCAACCCCCATCGGGAGGTTCTTTACTCTATTTAGATAGACATACCTTTCTAGGCCTTTACTACTTCGTCTATTTTGAAGGGAACCCCTTGGTGATTGCAATTTCAGGTTCAAGGTGGTCCCTTTCATAGTGGCATTATAAGAACTTCTGGCCTTCTCCTAATCTCCTCTTACCTCATGAGGACCTTCGATTGTAGGGAATTTGATCACCCAATGAAAGGTGGATGGGATTGCCCTCATTTTATGACCCATGTCCTTCCTTGGATGGCATTGTAATATGTAGGGACATCAATGATCACAAAATTGATCATTATTATTACACCTTTTGTCATGATTGGTAAGACCACCATTCCTTTTGCATAGGTGGTATTACTGTTGGATACTACGAGATGGAGCTCTTTGTTAATAATGTCATAATCCTTTACTCCTAGAGCCTTGACAATGGTTGGAAATAGGAGATCTACTAAACTCCCAGTGTCAATCATTATCTCATAGACATCACAAGATCTGATATTCAGAGTTATTACTAAAGGGTCCTCGTGATGGGTAGAGGTCTCATCCTTCTCTTTGAAAACGATTTTTGCAAGAGGTCTCGTCTTATCCAAGGCGTATACACGGGGGACATTGTGTAGCTCCCTTGCAAATATTTTGCATGAATTATTAGAGATCTCGTTGACCCCTAATCCTCCATGTATATATGGTATGTATAATCCTAAAGTTGAGCTCATCACAAGGCTCTTTGCTATCGCCTAATGAGTTTGTTGGTTTTGGCATCTTTTGTCCACCTTGGTGGTTCCTTCTATCTCCATTTTTTTTGTAATGAGGTGCTTTAGATACCCCTTAGCCATCAAAACTTATATCTCTTTTTTCAAGTGTCTATAGTCTTTTGTTTCATGGCACACATCTGTATGGAAGGCATACCACTTAGACGTGTCTTTAAAGGGGGATTTCATCTTTGGTGGAAATCTGACATTGGGCTCATCCTCCATTCTCTTTATAGCTTGAGCTAGATCAACTCTCAAGGGAGGAACCTTAAAAGGAGAGAGTAACCTTCCCTAAGCTTCTCTATTTCTTGGCCATTGTCCAACCTGCCTATTACTTGGTGCGAAATGTTTGATTTTGTTATTTTGATGTGCCCTGTCTAGACACATCCTCCTCTTTTCTTTATATGGCACTACCTCTACATTATTTTTATGGACTTTGACCAGACCTAGCTCCCACTCGAGTTTGACAAACTTCCTTGCCTCCCCTTAAGCTTCCTTTAAGGTGTGTGGTATTGTCTTAGTCAGCTCCACGAACAAGTTGTAGTTCTTCAATAGGCCTCGCCTAAAAGCCTTTATAGCAATAGAACTAGGGTAGTAGAGATCTCTAATTTCTCTTCCCTAAACCATTTCAGGTATTCTTTGGTGGATTCCCCTCTCCCGTAGATAATTGAGAAAATATGGTGAGACTTATTCCTCAAAGGATTGTTACAGAAGTATGGGAAAAAGGTTATTGATTTAGTGGTCAGGTTTTTGAACCATTTTTGTACGGCTCCACAGAGAATGGTAGCGAACAACTTGCACATCGTGGCATCTCTCTTTCCTTGGGTTAGACTCATAGGAGCCATGGTTGGCTTAAAGTGTTAAACATGTGTCATCAGGTCTTTTGTCCCAAAATAATCAGGGCACTTAGGACCATTGAACTTGTATGGTGTTTCATCATTTTATATTTCATTAGAAAAGCGATAGACACATAGTTGCTCACAATCTATGTCCACATCATAAAGGGTTTTTCCCTTCTCATGCCTCTCATTTCTACCTTCAAGGCTTGGTCTTGCTTCTTATTGGTCTCTTCTAGCACCTGAAATTATGCTTCCTAGTCTTTCCTTTCTTGAATCCATTTTTTATAACTATGCATAGCTGAGCTAGAGAGGGGATTCCTATTGTCTTTATGTTTAGCTTATTGGGGCTCAGGCTGGCCACACCCATCTACGTTTCCATTGGTTGGCTCAGTTGTTTTGTCTTCCAAGGTCCTTCCCCATATTTGGAAGCGTACCAACCTTTTCTCTCTCTTCGTTTCCTCGAGCTCTTTTCTCAGCTCAAGGAGTTATTGAGACAACTCTTGGTAGTGAGAGATATCTTCTACCTTAGTTTTATTGAGGCTGGTGAGGCGTTTCTTTAAGTTTCCATTTCTTCATGGTCAGTCAACCTCGACCGCTTCCAATGCGAGTTCCTACTATGTTTTTTATAGTTCTTGGGTAGAACACGTTTGGTTTTCCAAGTTTCTTTCAAGGAGTGGGGTGAATCTCAAAGGATATGAGGTCAAAAACTTACACTCGACCTCAAAAATCTCAATTAGTTTTTAAAATTATATAATTTTGTTTATTTGTTTATTTTTTTGGATATTTAAATTTATATATGTACGTAAAATATATCTTTATTTAATTTTGTGTATATGTTTTAATTAAATATTATTTTAAAGTTATTATTTTTATTTTTTCTATAGTACGTATATGTATAGTTTAAATAAAATAATAATTGACAAAAAAAAATTAATTGCGTGGATAGCGTCGGTTTGCCACATCCACCGACGCTATCCACTTAATATATCCGTTCCGCTCATTTTTTCTATGCAAAAACCCAAAAATTTTCATTTCTCTTCTCCATTTTCTCCCAAAATCGAGCTCACACCCACCCTCTTTCTCAATTTCGGGCCACCTCTGACGACCATTTGCAACGCCATTTTTTGGGTTATATTTCTCTTCTCATTATCTTTCAGATCTACTATTTTTTTGAGCGAAATACTCCAATTTTTTATACGCATTTTTTCACTTATTCTCACTTACAAAACACCATTTTCTTCTTCTTTCCTCCATTTAGTCACTTCATAACATTCTTGTAAGTATTTCTATTAATTTTGCAGCTTATTATTCAGTTTGTTTTATTTTTTGTATAAATTTTTTATTTAGATATGTTTTTTATTTTGCTTGTTATTATGTTTGACTTATTTTCTGTGAAAATAATATCTGAAATGTTGTGGGTTTGAGAGATTATATATATTTATTGTGCGTGGATAAATTTATTTATATATAAATAATTATATTTTATTAAGTAGTGAACAGAGGAAAAGTAATATGTTTTTTAAAATTTTTAAGAAATTATATTGGTATGAGAGTTATTAGTGATATCTCTTGACTCTTAAAACAATTATAAATATATATTTATAAACTCAATAATTTAAATAATATATATATATATATATATATATATTAATAAAAATCAAATAATAACTAAAAACTAAGTAGTATTATTATTTTTATTTATATATGCTACTTATGTGTTAAAATGTTAAATATGTTACTATAGTATCCCCTACTTCTATATAATGTTATATACGTATAATTAATATTACTTTTAATTATGATATAGTAACATGTTTAGAAATTAGAATCAACCAAAGTGATTGGTTTTTATATATTTATGTTGGCATGCTGCTTATTTTTTAATTTGTATAGAAATGAGGTTGTTTTAACTTTATATTTTCATTCCTCCTTTAGGTACAAATTGATTCCCAACTCTAACCCTATTATCCTTCCCAAAGTTATTTATATATAATAATACTTGAAATATATTCATTGGATAAATAATTAATTAATATGTTTAATTAATGTCATTAATAGAAAATGGACAAATCTTGGATGCAAAGTGTAGAATTGAGCAAGGCTATATTTCTAGAGTTGAAAGTTTCATGAAATTTTCTTGTAGAAATAGTAATACTGGAACTAGTATGATTTGATGCCCATGTGTTAAATGTAAAAATGAGTGATTTCATGAATTTGACGAGGTTAAATATCACCTTATCCGTAATGGTATTCTTTTGAGCTATAAATGTTGGTATTATCATGGAGAAAATATTGATCGATAATACTCATGAGGAAAAGATAAATAAGAATATGAGTGGATTACATACATCTTATCATAATGTATAGACAGAAAATATTTTGATAGTTTTGAAGATGAATGACGTGAGGATGATTCTAAAACCCTTAAAAAACTTATAAAAGATGCCGAAAAACCGTTGTATCCAAAATGCAAAAAATACACTAAAATTTTGTGATTGGTTCATTTGTACAATGTGAAGGCAAAGCATGGTTTTTCTGACAAGGGATTCACAGAATTACTAAATCTACTAGTCGATATGTTTCCTGAGGGTATTGAATTGCCATCTTCAATGTATGAAGTGAAGAAATCTCTTAGTCGATTTGGCATGGAATATCATAAGATTCACGCTTGTCCAAATGATTGCATTCTTTATAGAAAAGAATATGAGACATTAGATGATTGTTCTATGTGTAAAGAATCGAGATAGAAGCATGGTACAAATGAGACAATACATAAGAAAGGCGTGCCTACAAAGGTTCTTTGGTACTTTCCTCCGATTCCTTGCTTTCAAAGGTTGTTCAATAGTAAAGATACATCAAAGATTTTGACTTGACATTCAGATAATCGATCTGATGATGGGGTGCTACGTCATCCTTGTGATTCTCCAAATTGGAAAGTAGTAGATAATTTATCTCCTCAATTTTTATCTGATCTGCGCAATCTTTGTCTTGCCATTACTGCTGATGGAATTAATCCATATAGTTCCCTCAGTAGTCGATATAGCTATTGACCAGTAATTATGGTAACATACAACCCTCCTCTCTGGTTGTGTATGAAAAGAAAATTCACGATGTTAACATTATTGATCTCAGGACTGAAACAACCCGGTGTTGATATTGATGTATATTTGCAACCTCTGATAGATGATTTAAAGACGTTGTGGAATGATGGTGTAAATGTTTATGATCCACAGAAAGAAGAATACTTTAACTTGAAGGGGGTCCTTTTATGAACAATTAATGATTTTCCTGCCTATGGAAACTTATCAGGACATGCAACAAAAGGTTACAAGGGATGCCTTATATGTAGTGATGGAATTTTTGCAACTTATCTTGTTCACGGACAAAAGATGTCTTATAGAAGACATAGAAGATTTTTTCCATTTGGACACAATTTTAGATACCAAAAGAAATCGTTTGATGGTGAAGAAGATCATGATCATGCAACTCGACCTTTGCGAGGTGTTGAGATATTAAGGCAATTGAATGGTATGACATTCAAACGATATGGAAAGATGAAAAAAAACTCACTAAGGTAGGGAAATGAAATAGGTCAACTAATGAAATGGGTGAAAATGAAAAGGAGTTTGAACAGACTTACCATGGTTGTTGGAAAAAAATCAATATTTTGGGAATTACCTTATTGGAAAGACCTACATATTCATCACATCTTAGATGTCATGCATATTGAGAAAAATGTATGTGAGATCTTGATTGGTACTTTACTTAATATACCTGGAAAAACAAAGGATGAAATTAAAGTAAGATTGGATTTAAAGAAACTAGGCATACGACCTGAATTGGAACCAAGGGTGGAAAATGATAAGAATCAAATATACTTACCACCAGCATCATATACAATGTCAAAAAAAGAGAAGGATGTGTTTTGTAAATGTTTGAAGGGTGTGAAAGTTCCTGATGGTTACTCATCGAACTTAAGGAATTTTGTGTCTATCACCGATAAGAAATTGTATGGATTGAAATCACATGACTATCATATCTTAATGCAACAATTATTACCAGTTGCTATTAGATCAATTCTTCCAAAACATGTTCGATTATCAATAATTTGGCTTTGTTCATTCTTCAATGCAATATGCAAGAAATCTATATCAATTGGCGGGTTAAATTCTTTACAGAAAGATGTTGTAGAGACTTTGTGTCTAATTGAAAAATATTTTCCTCCTTCTTTCTTCGATATAATGATTCACTTGTGTGTTCATTTAATTCGAGAGGTTCAATTGTATGGTCCTACTTACTTAAGATGGATGTATCCTTTTGAGAGATATATGCAAGTTCTGAAAGAATATGTAAATAATAGAAATCAACCTGAAGAATGCATGGTGGAATGCTACATTGCTGAAGAGGCCATTAAGTTTTGTTCTGAATACTTTAGTGGTTGCACTGAAATTGGGAATCCTACGCACAAGTTGTTCTTAGAACGTCACATGATCCAAGTAGGTAACCCTATGCTTGGTGGAAGTAATAAATTATTTATCGATTGCACTCGATGGGAAAATGCACACCGAATCATTTTGGTAAATAATAATGAGGCACAGCCGTACATAGAGTAAGTGATGTTCATTGTTTCATGATTGCAAAAATCATTTTTTATTTAACTATTAATGATGATATATAACTTCATATATATTTAATAACATTACAGGATGCATTTAAACTTATTGAAGATTGATCCTCGTTATAAAAAAAGTAGGAGAAAAATGGTTGTATGATGAACATAAGCGAGAGCTTATTAATTGGTTTCACAACCATGTAAGTGTCACAAACAAAAATTCATGCATGTATCTTCCTAGATCTATTCAATGTTTTAAACACATTTTGTGTTTTTGTATACATAGATTCGAGATGAACTCAAGAAACCCAATCATAAAATATTAGAAAGTTTACAATGGCTTTCACATGGGCCAAAATTCGATGTCAAATCATTTTATAGTTTCATAATAAATGGATTGAGGTTTATGACTCAAGCTAGGGACAAATTCCGAGTAAATCAAAATAGTGGTGTTAAGATGGTTGCACACACTATGCAATTTTTCAGTTCAAAGGATGCTAATCATGTACTTTCTGATAGAACATATTATGGTATAATACAAGAGATTTGGGAATTGGATTATGAGGTCTTCCATGAAACAGTTTTCTTATGTGATTGGGTCGAAGATGTTATCAATGTTGGATATAAAATAGATGATTTTGGATTTACCCTTGTAAATTTATCCAAGATAAGTCACACTGATGATCCTTTCATGTTAGCACTTCATGCAAAACAAGTATTTTACGTGAGCGATCAAATTGATCCAAGATGGTCTGTTGTGTTAACGCCTCCACAAAAAGAGTTTTACCATTATGATGTTGTAGAAGATGATGACTCTATGCTTGATACATTAACCAATATTAGTAATTTCTCAAATAAATTGCCTAATGTATGTGATGATCTAATTGATGATGATGATTCTTCGTCATGGGCTCGAAGTGATTGTGAAAGAATATTTGTATACGATAAACAACCTAATTAAACATAACATATGTTCTATATTGTTGTAATAACTCTTATATATATGTATGTTCCTAAAATTGTCAATTAATTTATATTTCTTCATTGTTTGCAGATATTTCATGGATCTTCGGATAATAGAGCTTGTAGATCCAAATGATCCATTGGGGTATTTGAAAAGAAGGGGGTGGGCGAATATACCTGATGTTCCACTTAACCCAGATGATAGAATACCTATTCTATTTGATGCTACTAGTAATCCAATAGGGGAAAACGGTCAACAATTGAAATCCACTATTGATCGACTTGCGAAGTCCAGTATACCAATCAATATAAATGATTGGTCTCAGGTTAACGATGTAGAAAAGTTCAAAATATGGACAACCATTTGTGTAAGTCTCTTATATTTTATAATCAATATATATATATATTATATCTTTTTTGTATTATATCTAATCTTTTGTACTGTGTTTTTACAGAATCGTTACAAAGTCGATGACAGTTGGAAACTTAAGTGTTATAAGATTGCAAATAAGGCATGGAAGGAATACAAGAATTTGTGGATTATAGACGTTCAGATGAATTTCAAATTATTAGGGAAGAACATCAGAATATACAAATACATAACATTCTTCCTAACCATACCAGAAGGTCTTCAAATCCTGAAGTTAGATATAGAATGGTATTATTAATTTGTCTTAATTTATAAATATTTTTATATTTATTTTCCTCAATTTAATTTCATGTCATTGTTAATAAATTTTTCATAATTTATGTAAGAAGCTGAATTGGGTAGACCTGTTACCCGAACTGAATTGTACATATAAACAAAGACTCCCAAAACGAAGAATTCAAGACCAATGACTATGCAAGGAGAATAACAACTAAATAAGTTGGTTAGTAATTTCGGTTGATAAAAAGTCTTAATGATTTTTAATAATTGCTGTAATAATGAATGGTATGTTTGTGTGCTTTATTATTTGTAGAGAGTTGTTTAAGAAAAAATATCCAAGGGTGAAATAATCGAAGAGCTTGGGAGAGATGATTTATATCATGCATTCAGACGCGAGCATCCTGGTCATATTAGGGTAGGTAGCCAATATGATGGTTCTATCGAGTATTTTAACATTCTAAAACAAAATCCTTTGACGGTAAGTAAGGAAAAGTACACTAAAATTGAAGAAGAATTCAACTCCTTTAAGGCCTCAGTGTTAAGTGAGATTTCCAGTCTAAAAGAATATCAATCACAACAAATGTCAACCAAGGAATGCCATATTGGCCAAGCATACAACCATCCATGCCAGGCATGCCATATTAGCCAAGCATGCAACCATCCATGCCAGGCATGCTACCCTCTATGCCAAGCAAACTACAATCCATGCAAGGCATGCCACCATCCATGCCAGGCATGCCACCCAGACAATCTCATTGCACTTAAACTACATCCAGTGTGGGATATAGTCATCATATTGGTCCTCACTATATGCCAGGAATGCATATGCAATCTAGTAGTGGTTCATTTTCTCCGATGCAATCTGCACATTCTTACTATCAATCAAACCACGATGAACTTTTTGGTGAGAATGTACATCCAATAGCTACCCCATATGGGAGTCCTCTTCTATTTGATGAATGATATGTGGTAAGATTTTAATTTCTGGTGTGTATAATCTATTATTTTTAAATTCTTATTATATGTTTTATTTTTTTATATATAACACTTCAATTTTTCATAGAATATGAAATGTTTTTTGAAACATCCTTCGTCAACGGACTTTGTTGCTATTGGAACGGCACAACAATTGAGCGATGATCGGATGATTCATAATCAATATTTACCTAATTATTGGCAAATAGTAATTGATCAATCATTGTTTCATTATTTTCTACTACACGTGCCTTCTGATGCTACCATAGTCCAAGAGGCGGTTGGACAGTATATGGCTTGGCCGTCGATTCAAGTTGTTATAAATTTTGACGTGTTACTATTTTTTAACTTAAAAGATAACACTTGTTTACTACTATTATTTTATCATATCTTATATTGTTACTAAAATACATATATAATACTTTTTTTAGTCTATTATAACAGAACTCTTAAATGCGGCACATTTAAGAGATACGAAGCAAGTATCTCGTGCTAAATCTATGTCTAGTGGCCAATCATCGCGCACCAAGTCATTCAAGAAGAAGCCTTGGAAAAAGTATAGTCATAATTATGCTTTAAACTTCAGTAGAAATCTTGGCACTTTGATGACTATTGTTGGGAGGGCATCTAGCATAAATGATGGATGGACTGTGCCACTTTCTATAGAAATTTCTGGTGTAGACCTCGGCCAAACTTATATATCCATCAAGTGCATATTGCAACTATTTGAATATCAAATTATCGATTTAATTATAATTCAAGTGTGGACAAGGTGAGTCTTCAATCTATTTATTTTTCTTTCATTTATGTAGAACATATATAATTATATTGATATTATCTAATTATTTATATATATATATCTTTTATATAGGGCGTGCTATTATCGACTTCAACATAATCACTCATCACATTTAGCAATGTTATATGATTCTTCATATGTCAATCAATATCAAGAGAAGGATGTTAGCATCAGAGCTAACAATTATGTGATAGGGCATTAACGCTTAACAGAAATAAAAAGCTGATAATCCCTTGGCCATTAAGGTTTGAACAAGGCTAAGATCATTGGATGTTTGTAATCATTGATATGTTCAATAATCATGCTTGGTATTGTGACTCAACTTCCATAGAACTGAGTAAAGATACAAAAACAGTTGTTGAAATGTAAGAGTTATAGCTACATATTAGTTTCTTCTATAATTTTTTGTAATATTTAATAAAAACTAACTATTTTAAACCTTGATAGGGCATGGAAGTTATGGAACAAGTTTAGGGGCATTGCCCTTAAAAAATCTCATAATCTTATATGGACAAAAGTTATGGTATGTACAAGCCAATAATAATAATTTTATTAATTTTACAATTGAATAATAAAGATGTTCGAACGTGAAAAATCATGTACACTTGTTTTTTGTAGGTTCCACAAAAAAATAATGGAGTCATGTGTGGTTATTATGTCATGAAGTTTATGAGCGAAATAATCACAAATATCAAAATTCCAATTGATGATGTGGTAATATCTTTTACCCATATACATAAAAGTTTTTAACATATTTGAGTTATTTTTTGTAAATAAATGAAATTACATTCTTATTTTGATTTTAAATATATGTAGTTCTTTGGTTGGAACAGGACGGGCTATGACCAGCAAATTTTTGATGATTTATGAGAGGAATGGGTAGAACACATGGTTCAAATTATATCATCACAAGAAGAATCAGGAGAAGATCCTAATGATCTTGAATAGTATATGACAACATAACATTAATTTTTTTAATGATTTAATTTCTATATTCTTGTGTCTGAATTTCCTTGTTTGATGGATGATTATATGCTCATGTATTTAGAGAAATGCATTGTTTTATGGACCTATTTTTGGCCCAAACTACATCTCATCTCTCTTGCCTACTTTCCTTATGACAACAATTAGCACTTTATTAATCATTTGTTTATAAATATGAAGTCATCTGGAATATTTGCTCGTATTTTTAATGTTATAGCATCAAAACTCACACAAGCCAAGTAAAAAATAGGAGTTACACTTGATTTCATATTTAGAGCTCATTATAGCATTAAAAATACTAGTAGAGATTCCAGATAACTTCATATTTATAGACAAATGATTAATAAAGTGTTGATATGAGTTTTTCGAAAGGTTATATCACTCGGATGTCGCTGTGGTAATCTCTTTTTTATGGTAATATTTATAATGATTTAATTTCTCCATTCGTATGTCTCTGAAGTTTAGACTGCTTGTTTGATGGATGTTTATGTGCTAATGTATTTAGGAGAATATGAATTGTTATATGAATCAACTGTTTTTTGTCTACTTTCCTTGTCATAATGCTGGTGATTCTAAGCCAACCAAACTTGCTCGCACAATCCAATTACACTTTGACGACATTATTTTATCTGTAATTTAAGTTAACTATATGTATTGTATATACATTATTTGTTTTTGTAATAAATTTAATTATCAAGTAATTAATTATATTTAAATTTTTAATTATTTGTATTATTTATATTTTAGTTTTTTATGCTATATATATTGAATATTGAATACGAAAAATGAGAATGAAAATAAAAAAAATTCATAAAATCTACGTGTAAAGTCGGTTCACGCTATGATCCGACTCTACAGGTAAAGTCGGTTCACGCGGTGAATCGAATTTACATTTTAAATGCTGAACCGACTTTAAAATTGTTTAAAGTTGGTTTTTAACCAACTTTAATGACCATTTTTGTTGTAGTGAATTCATTAAGGATTCGATATTTAGCATATTCGGGATGCCTATAGAAACAATAAGTGATAGAGGTAGCCATTTTTGTAATAGACTCTTTGATAGAGTACTGAAGAAGTATAATGTTTCATAAAGAGTGGAAACTCCTTATCATCCTCAAACTTCCAGTCAAGTGAAAGTAAGTAATAGGAAAATCAAGAGAATTTTGGAACATCAAGTTGAATGATGCCTTATAGGAATATCACATAGCTTACAAAACACCCATTGAGATGAACCCTTACCAGTTAATCTTTGGGAAAGTGTTCCACCTTCCCGTTGAACTCGAACACAAGGCTTACTAGGCATTTAAAGAGCTAAACATAGATTTAGATAAAGCAAGAGAAAAATGGTTTCTCAATCTTAATATGTTGGAAGAGATTAAGGATGAGGCCTATGAAAATGAATAATTATACAAAGAGCATACTAAACACTATCATGACAAGAGGTTTGTTCCTAAGTCTTTTCTTCCTTGAAAAAAGTTCTTTTATTTAACTATCATTTTAGATTGTTTATAGGAAAATTGAGATCAAGATACTCATATGTGTTTATGCACAATGTGATAGATGTCAAAGAATAGGCAACATAAGAAAAAGAGATGAAATGCCTTTGACATCTAATTTAGTTTTTGAACTCTTCGATGTATGAAGGATTGATTTTATGGGTCCTTTTTCCCCATCCAATGGTTTTCAATATATTTTGCTTTCTATGAATTATCTATCCAAATAGGTAGAAGATAACTAAAACTAATGATACTAATGTTGTTGTAAAATTCTTGAAGGATTCAATATTTAGCAGGTTCAGAATGCCTAGAGCCATAATAAGTGATGGAGGTAGCCATTTTTGTAACAAAATCTTTGATGAAGTATTGAAAAAGTACAACATCACACATAGAGCAGCTACTTTATATCATCCTCAAACTTTCGGTTTAGTGGAAGTAAGTAATAGGAAAATCAAAGGAATTTTGGAATGTACTATGCGTCCTTCAAGAAAGGACTGGACAATCAAGTTGAATGATGCCTTATGGGCATACTGCACAAATTACAAAACACCCATTGGGATGAACCCTTACCGGTTAATCTTTGGGAAAATGTGTCACCTTTCCGTTGAACTCAAACATAAGGCTTATTGGGAAATTAAAGAGCTAAACATGGATTTAGATCAAGCAGGAGAAAAATAATTGCTCCATCTTAATGATTTGGAAGAGATTAAGGATGGGGCCTATGAAAGTGCAAAATTATACAAAAATCGTACTAAATGCTATCATGACAAGAGACTAGTTCCTAAGTCTTTTCTTCCTATAATGAAAGTTATTTTATTTAAATCTTGTTTGAGATTGTTTCTAGGAGAATATAACATGACTGGCGTTGATTCCATATTGATAAATTGATCCTCAACACCATGAAGATGCGTCTTACTGAGATTCTAAACCAAGCGCTATATGGGAGGCAACCCATCACTTATTCAATCTGTAAGCATAATTATTTCAAGCTTATGTTGATTGCACCCATTTTTCCACATTAAATCATTAACACATCAACCGTATCGATATCTATCTCTATTCTTGCAATTTACATTTCTTAAACATTGAGTACAATGTAGATTCTAGGTGTGGGGTGGGTACATAAAAGTTACACATTTTACACTTTTTTTATTCTTAGATAATTTTAAAAAAATTCACATAATTTTATTTATTACTTTTATTTGTTTGAATTTATTTGTTTATTAATTTTTAGTTTTTTTAGAGTAATTTTCACAAAACTTGATCATGTCTTAGAATTAAATTTAAATGATGATAAAGTTTTTTTGCACTATTAGATTATTTTCTAAAAATATATCATGAAGTAATGTAATAATTAGTTAGTTTTGCCATGACTAGTATTTCTTGATAAGGTGTGGAAATTAAATTAAACCCAAAATCGATGTTTAGGAATAAAATAGTGGAAACTACTAATGTGAGAAATATTTTGAACCCATTATCCTTTATTCTGAATGATAAATATTATTTTTTCTACTCTAAACACTTTTCTTATTTCTTCAGCATTATTAGATTATCTCTATAGAACTTAGCATTAAATGTTTGGATTTTTACATCTTAATGTAGTGTTATATATTTATTTCTCATTTGCTTAGATTAAATTATTTAAGTAGAAATTGATTGTATATGTCTTTCTTCATTCATGCATGACTTCTATTAAAAAATAGATATATCTAAGGTTTATTAAAAAAAAAGATATATCTAGGGTTACCTAAACAAATAAAAATAGAAAAACCAAATATTAACCACTCACCTTACCATATAATAAATGTACAATCTGTATATGGGTACACTCTCTAAAAAATAGATTCTCTTATAAAAAGGAATATAAGAGAAAGAAAAAATAGAAAGAAAGAGAGGAAAATGAATAGTATAATTTCTATACTATGACCCAAAAAGCCTAAACATTTGTAAGTAATGATTTAATGCAAAAGAAAATAGAGGAAGTAATTCCCTAAGAAGTCATTGTATTTTCCTACATTTTTTAAAAGGCATATTACTTGATATTTTTATTTGATGAATTTGATTCATACATGAAAGTAATGTATAATATTTTATAAATCCTTACATTTGATTCCTTTCATAAGATCAGCGTTAAAATAACACTTTGAGCCTTTATTATTTATACATATTCGAACATATTAGTTCATTTCTATACATTAAATATTTTGCATATAAATTAATATGAGTGTTTTGAGAGTATTAACTTGTGAGAAATAGAGTTCAAGCGAATTCGGATTCCAGAAATTGAGTTTGGGTGAAATTAAACTGATAAATGTTTTATATGAAATATGAAAATAATTTTCAACAAATAATAATAATAAATCACGAATGTTTAGAAAGTTGAAATAATCAATGCTTAAAATTTTAATTATGAAATTTAAAAGAGATTATAAGCATGATATATTTTTGTATTTCATTTCTTTATTTTATTTTAGTCTTTTTTACTTTATTTTAAATTTTAGTTAACTTCTTATTTTTATTTGTTTTATTTTGTTTTCATTTTTTGGTAATGTTTGTGGATATCATTACTAAAAACCCTTATGAGACTTAAACTCGTCCACTAAAGCAACCTAGGGGTTTAACAAATTGTTATATATGCTAAATGTAACCGTGTCAATCCATCGAAGTGATTTAGTTTAGTTTAATTTTTAGTTTTTTATAGTTTTAACCGCTTCTTTTGTTAAGAGACTAGCAAGAAGGTGGTTGTGGGTTCTGATTAGTGCTTAAAAAGAACTAAATATACCATGTTTTAATGTCATTTAATGAATAAAATGGATTTGTATTTTTCTTATTCTATTATATTTTAGACAAATATATTTGTTCAGATTAATGGATATATTGTTGTGTTTTGCATGTATTTTAATATATAAATATTAAAATAAAGAAAAATAATTGATGTATATTTGTCACACTTTTTGGAGCTTAAATGAATATAATTTATTTGATATTATCCAAAGTGTAGAAAAAAGATAATACAAAATAAAGAAAAAAATAATTGTATGCCGCGGAACAAGGAGGTTTGAACTAGTCAAAAATTTGTTGCGATCCGATCGTGCCGCCGCTAAAACACAAGTTTTTTAATGTTATTTCCTATAAATAGGACCCCTTGTATATCAATAAAATAAGCTTTCAAGTTGCGTTTTCATCAACTTACTCTCTCCCTTCTCTGTAGATTTTTATATTTTTAACTTTTAGAATTTATTTAACTCTTCCCTCAATTTTGCGGAAGAATATGTTTATGTTTTAGTAGTTTCTAGTTTTTGATTTAACAAATTTTGGAGTGAAATTACTATAGGAGTTTTTCTAGTCTTAGAATCAACTCTTCAAATTTCTGTAAGGATATTCTTCAAGTATTAATTATATTCCTTTTACAATCCATATATTTGTATTTCTTATTCTGTGTCATTCTCAATTTGTCTGTAATCAATTATAACATGTATGGCTAATAGTGAATACGGTATACTAATGATATTCTTATGCTGGCAAAATATTAAATAGGTAAAATATTTTCTTAAATAAATTGGAGTTATTTGAAGGAGTACATTACTCTTAATAACAAACTTAATATAAGAGTTAAAATTAAGATTTAATTATCTTGACTTAATTTGGAGTAATACTATTTTATTCTAGATTTAATTATTTGGATATTTAAGCGAAGCTCTATTTCAAAGGTTGTTTACAAAGAATTATTATTTGAAAATATATTGACAACATATTTTCTTAAATAGTTTTAAAACATGAAAGTTATTTTTTAGATAGTTAAATAATAAAAGTTTAATTTAGGTACTTTGAATAAAGTCTAATTAACTAACTCTCTCTAAAGCTGTGATTAGATAGTTTTCTATTTTCTTTGAAATAAAGTTGAAATTTAATACTAAATTAATTAATAGACCTCGCGTAAGGATATTAGTTAATTAATATTAAACAAAATCATTTGAACCCCGCCTAAGAACACTTTCATACGAAATAGAGAAAATTAATAAATATCAATTTATATCTTTAATAATTTAAATAATATGAGCAAACATATTTATTGAATTACTACATCCATTATTCTCATTGTTTATAAATTTATTAAATTGCATGAGTATTTGTTGAATCTATGTCTATCTTTATCTTTATGCATTAGATTAGTTTTTTCAAAAACTAAATCACTGTGAGAGAATGTCAAGGTTTAATTTTGTTTTTAAAATTTGAATAATATTTAAAAACCACACAATATTACTTCCTTGAATTGACTTTAGGAGTATACTTATCATTTCAATAACTGATATGTACACTTGTGAGAATTAATAAAATTTAAAATGGATAAGTATTTATGAAATTAGTATTATCCTCAATTTCATTCATCAACCTCCCTACCATTCAAAAGCATACTGACGAGACCAGAAGTAGCAGGAAGGCTCACACTGATCCCCATATAATCGGGAGAATATGACATTAAATACATGTCTAGAATATCCATCAAGGGATAAACAGTAGCTGAATTTGTGGCTGAGTTTAGTGAGACACCAAAAATTGTCAACAATGAGGGAAAAAAAGAAATATGTGTGGTGGATGAAAGGGATAGGTCAACCTAGCAAGTATTTTTTGATAAAGCATAAACCTTCAACAATATTGGGATATGGGTGGCCATAATTGATCACGACTACAATTGCTACAAATATGTAGCCAGGCTTGATTTCCAGACCACAAATAATGTCATGGAATATGCGGGGGCTATATTTGGGGTCATGACATCAAAAGGTTAGGGGAAGATAAGGTCACCATACATAATGATTCCAGACTAATGGTCAACCAGTTCTTGGGTAAATTTGAAGCAAAAGATGGAAAGATCAAGGGGTATCTAGAGACGCCTGGGCCACACTAGCATCAGTACGGGAGGCTAACCTCACCCGAGTAGTGTTAGTTTCAATCTTGAGAGAAGAAAGTTTAGAAGAGGCTAAAATAATAGTCGACTGTGTGGATGCCTCCACCAACTCATTGTTCACCCTGATTTATAACATTATGGAAAAAGGAGACCTATCCAAAGATTGTAAACAGGAAAAAGAAATTGAAGCCAAGGCAGGGCAATACATGATTGAAGCAAGTAGGCTATATAGAAGAATCGTACTCAGACCTAGGCTTTGGTGCATAGCCAAGATGGTAGTTGGAAGATTGGTGTTTGAAGCACTTGAAGGGGAGTGTGGCTCTCATTCAGGTGGAAAGAGGTTGTACCAATGAATTATGAGGCATGGTTACTATTTCCCCACTATACTGGAAGATTGTACCAAATACACACAGAAATGCCATAAGTGTCAAAGCTTCACACCTTTCTCACACACTCTTTCAAACATCATGATAGAGGTAGTAAGTCCTTGACATAGAGGGACCTCTACCCCCAGCTAAGGGCCAAATTGGCTACTTTTCGAAATGGATTGAAGTTGAATCTCTGGGAAGAATACGGGAAAATGAGGTGATCTGATTTATCTAGAAGTCTATAATTTTTTGGTTTAGTCTACCTAAAGAACTTGTTATCAATAACTGGAGACAAATTTATAGGTCATAAAATCAAGGAGTTTTCCATCAAGTATAACATCAAGATGTGCCACTCAATGCTATACTATCCCTAGGCCAATGGTCAAGCAAAATCTTCCAACAAATTAATAATCAACCTACTAAAGAAAATGTTGGAAAAGTCAAAGGAAAGATCAGTTGAAGAGCTATCCGAGACATTATGGGCTTTTAGAACTAGTCCTCGGGGAAGCACTAACGAGACCCCATTTTCCCTAGTCTATGGTATTGAAGTAGTAATACCAATTGAAGTTACAATACCACTGCTAGGTCGATCTTAACAGAAGGAAATAATATAGCAAGTAGAATAATAGAACTTACCCTCATCGAGGAAAAAAGGATGAAGCCTTGAGGAGGATAATCGAGCAGAAAATAAAAGTATTAGATTATTCCAATAAGGTTGTTCATTTCAAAGTATTTTCCATTGGCGATTGGGTTCTCAAATGGGTCTTCCCTAATAAAAAGGAATGGAGAGTTGGTAAAATGGGTGCAAATTGAGAAGAATCTTATCAGATAACCCAAACCATTCTAGGAGGGGCCTACTTATTGAAAAACGTTGAAGGAGTCGAGGATGGCACAAGTTGGAATGCTAGATACTTGAAGAAATACTACTTCTAATGTATATTAATTTACCATTTTCATATACCATCATCACATGCATATCTATGGAATGACCCCCTCAACAAATGGTTCTTTCTCCTAATGATTTATGTCATGGGTTGATCACCTTGGTTAAGAACCAGATAGAGCATCCTAACACTTTCAAAAGTCACGCGTTATCCATCTCAGTCAAGAAAAAGGTTGGCGCTCTAACACTGAAGAAAGAGATGAACACCTCGGTCAGGAACCAGCTAGAGCTCCCTCTCCCACCATTTACATCATAGGTTGATCACTTTGGTTAAGAACTAGGTTGAGGGCCATGACATTTTCAAAAGTCCTGAGTTTTCCACCTAGATCAGGAACCATGTCAGAGCTTCGACATTGAAGGGATAAATGAGCACCTCAATCATGAACTAGTTAGAGCTTATTCTCCTATCATTTTACTTCACAGGTTGATCATCTCAGTCAGGAACCAAGTAGAGAGCTCCCTCTCCCACTATTTTACATCACAGGTTGATCACCTCGGTTAAGAACTAGGTAGTGCGCCTTCATAATTGTAGGTTTCATGCCTTAAAAAAATAAACAATAGTCGAGCATCTCATGTGCATGCTATCAAGAATATTTTTATTATCTAAAATTACAAATCTTTTCAAAAACATAATAATACAAAGCTTGGCCCTTCAGAAGGTTAAAAACTCCTTAGACTTTTAAACACATAACTCGTGTCTGGATCATCAGTTTCTTCCACTAGAGGCAACATCTTAGCCATTTTAGTTAGGGTCTCCCTATCTCAAGCTTGAATTTGGATTAACTGCTCTTTATAAGGAGTTCATGTTCTCCTCAAAAGGATTTAACTTGCTCTCGAGTTTGAACATATTGGCTTTTAATTCCCTGACCTCACTTTTACGTCTACCATTTTCCACTCTCAAAGCTCGAACTGAATTTTCTATTGGTCCGATCAAAATCCATAAAGTTTTACCAAAAAGGACGGAAGAATTAGCAAAAATTTCTATTGCATGCATTAAAAAAGTATCATTAACCCCCTTATATAAGAGATGATGTTGAGAAAAAGAAAGATGACATATGTACAAAAAAAAGATGGGTTGGTCAACATCATAAATATACAATGATTCAAAAAAATTTATTTTTTATTGATAAAATTAAGTTTTTATTTAATAAAGTTAGGATTACAAATTTTCAACTTGCGACCACATAAATAGAAATAGAGCCAAGCCCATCCTCGCTTTAACTGGAGTCCGAGCCCACCTCCTCTCCCCCCTCTTGATATGGAGTAGGCATATATGGAGGAGTGATTGAGATATTTAGAAAATGATAATAGTACTCGTCAAGGTCCTTCTTCTTGGCCTCTGTTTTAAAGGAATCCATGGCATCAAGCTCTGCCATTGCCTTTTGGGCCTCCTCGGTCTCACTCTTGGCTGACCTTTGAGCCTCTTAGAGCTTTGTGAGGTGTTTAAGGTACTCATTCAGCTCAATAGAAACCTTATTCAAATTTTCCTCTTTATAAAAGGTCTTGCCTTACCATTTGTTTGTCCTTTCCAACAGCATGATGTACCTAAACCGAGTATACATATGTCCTTGTTTTTCTTGTACCAGTTCTTCCTTCAAACGCCCAACACTTTGAGCCTTATCAAAATCATAGAGAAGTTGCAACTGAAAAAGAAGAAGGGTGCGAGGTCAATTTTAAATTTTATTAATTCTCACAAGTGTAAAAATCATTTATAGAAGTGATAAGTATACTCCTAAAATCGATTCAAGGAAGTAATATTGTGTGGTTTCTAAATTTTATTCAAATTTTAAAAACAAAATTAAACCTAAACATTCTCTCACAATGATTTAGTTTTTTGAAAAAACTAATCTAATGAATAAAGATAAAGATAGACATTGATTCAACAAATACTCATGCAATTTAATACATTCATAAATATTGGAGAATAATTGATATAATAAATCAGTAATTATACTTGCTCATATTATTTAAATTATTAAAGACATAAATTAAAATTTATCGATTTTCTCTATTTCGTATGAAAGTGTCCTTAGGCAGAGTACAAATTCTTTTATTTAATATTAATTAACTAATATCCTTAGGCAAGTCCTATTAATTAATTTAGTATTAAATTTCATCTTTATTTCAAAGAAAATACAAAACCATCTAATCACGACTTTAGGTAGAGTTAGTTAATTAGACTTTATTCAAGGTGTTTATATTAAACTTAAGAATTTAACTATTTGAAAAATAACTTCCAAGTTTTAAAACTATTTAAGAAAATATGTTGTCAATACATTTACAAATAATAATTCTTTGTAAAAAACCTTTGAAATAGAACTTTGCTCTAACTATCCAAATAATTAAATCTAGAATAAAATAGTATTACTCCAAATTAAGTCAAGATAATCAAATCTTAATATTAACTCTTATATTAAGTTTATTATTAAGAGTAATGTACTCCTTCAAATTACATTATTTATAAAAATATTGAATAAAAATAAAATCAATTTATTTTAAGAAATTTTTTTACTTATTCAATATATTGCAAGCATAAGAACGTTATTATTATATCATATTCACTATAAGCCAGACATGTATAATAGATCACAGAAAAATTGAGAATGACACAGAAGAGGCAATACATATATATGGACTACAAAAAGAATATAATTAATACCTTAACAATGTCCTTATATAAATTTGAAGAGTTGATTTTAAAACTGGAAAAACTCTAATAGTAATTGTACTCCAAAAAATTCTAAAAGCTAAAAATATAAAAATCTACAAAAAAGAGGGAGAGAAATTTATTGAAAATGCAATTTGAAAGCTTATTTTCTTAGTATGCAAGGAGTCCTATTTATAGGAAAAATGTGAGAAAAACTTGTGTTTCGTCGTGCCGCAACCAGATTGTAACCAAATTTTTGACCAATTCAAACCTCCTTGTGCCGTGGCATACAATTAATTTTTTTCTTTATTTTCCATTACCTATTTTCTTCACTTTTGATAATATCAAATAATTATATTCATTTAAGCTCCAAAAAGTGTGATAAACATGCTTCAAGTATTTTTCTTTATTTCAATATTTATATGTTAAAATACCTACAAAGTACTACAATATACCTATTAATCTGAACAAATAGATTTGTCTAAAATATAATAGAATAAAGCAAATACAAATCCATTTTATTAATTAAATGACATTAAAACATGGTATATTTAGTGCTTTTTAAGCACTCATCACAACCTCAAACCAGCTTCTTGCTAGTCTCTTAGCAAGAGAAGTGCTTAAAATTAAAAAAATAAAATTTAAACTAACCTAAATCACTTCCGTTGATTGACATAGTTATATTTATCATATGCAACAAGCCGTTAAACCCCTTGGTTGTCCTAGCGGAAAAAATTAAGTCTCGTGAAGGTTTTCTGTAATGATATGACAAACATTAACAAAAAATGAAAACAAAATAAAACAAATAAAATAAGAAATTAACTAAAATTTAAAATAAAGTAAAAAATACTAAAATAAAATAAAGAAATGAAATACAACAATATCTTATGCTTATAATCTCTTTTAAATTTCATAATTAAAATCTTAAGCATAGATTATTTCAACTTCCTAAACATTCATGATTTATTATAATAATTAGTTGAAAATAATTTTCATATTTCATATAAAAAATGTATCAATTTAATTTCACCCAAACTAAGTGTGAGGAATCTAAACTCTCTTCTACTCTATATCTTACAAGTCAATACTATCAAAAACACTAAATCCTATGGGTTTAAACACTCACACTAATTTATATTTGAAAGAGTTGATGTATAGAATTGAACTAATATGTTCGCATATGTATAAAGAAGAAAGGTGTAAAGTATTATTTTATCATTGATCTCGTGAAAGGAATCAAATGTAAGGATTTATAAAATATTATACATAACTTTCATACATTAATCAAATTCATCAAATAAAAATATCAAGTAATATGTCTTTTAGAAAATGTAGGAAAATGCAATGACTTCTTAAGAAATTATTTCCTATATTTTCTTTTGCATTCAACAATTTCTCACAGCTGTTTAGGATTTTTGGGTCTTAGTATATAGATTATATTATTCATTTTTCTCACTTTCTTTCTATTTTTTCTTTCTCTTATATTCTTTTTTTATAAGAGAATCCATTTTTTAGAAAGTAGACTCATGTATAGATTGTACTTTTTATATATAACCCATGTACAGATTATACATTTTTTATATGGTAATATGAGTGCTTAACATTTCGCTTTGCTATTTGTATTTGTTTAGGTAACCCTAGATATATCTTTTTTTAGAAGAAGTAATGTATGAATGAAAAAATACATATACTATCAATTCTACTTAAATCATTTAATCTAAGCAAATGAAAAATAAATATATAACACTTTATTAAGATGTAAAAATTCAGACATTCAATGCTAAGTTCTATAGAGATCATCTAATAATGCTGAGAAAATAAGAAAAGTGTTTAGAGTCGAAAAATAATATTTATCACTCAAAATAAAGGATAATGGGCTCAAAATATTTCTCACAAGGGTAGTATCCACTATTTGATTCCTAAACATCGATTTTGGGTTTAATATAATTTACACATATCAAGAAATACTAGTCATGACAAAAACTAACTAATTATTACATTAATTCAAAATATTTTTTGGAAATTGATATAATAGTGCAAAAAGACTTAATCATCGTTTAAATTTAATGCTAAGACATGATCAATTTTTATGTAAATTTTTAAATTTACTCTAAAAAACTCAAAATTACTAAAGAAATAAATTCAAACAAATACATTAAAAATAAAAGTAATAAATAAAATTATGTGAATTTTTTTAAAATTATCTAAGAATAAAAAAAGTGTAAAATGTGTAACTTTTATATACCCACCCTTAACCTAGAATCTACAATGTACACATTGTTTAAGAACTATAAATTGCAAGAATATAGATAAAAAAATTACCAATATGTTTGATGTGGAAAACAAGGTGTAACCAACATTAGCTTGAAATAATTATGCTCACAGAAAAAATAGGTGATGGGTTGCCTCCTATCCAGTGCTTGGTTTAACCTCTCAGTAAGATGTATCTTCATGGTGTTAAAGATCAATTTATCAATATGGAATCAACGTCAGCCATATTCTATTCTCCTTCTAAATAAAACTTTACACGGTGCCCATTGACTTTGAAAGTTATTTGTGTCTTTGGATTCAATAACTCTACTGCTCCATGTGAAAAAATTAGAAAACTTTGTAAGGTCCATCCCATCTTGATCTCAATTTTCCTTGAAATAATCTCAAACAAGAGCTAAATAAAAGAACTTTGATTCGAGGAAGAAAAGACTTAGGAACTAGCCTCTTGTCATGATATCATTTAGTATGCTCTTTATACCAATTCCAAGTGGCACAAGATTCTCTATTTTGGTCCATAACTGCAAGTTCAGTGGGCCTAAGGCCATAACTTGACAGTTCAGCTGGACCTCACAACTTTACTTCTAGGGAGAAACCCCAAAACCCATCATGCCATTTAGAGAGTGATAATCCCTTATAAGCATATCATCTCTTAGCTTCCTAAGTAATATGGGTTGTGTGCAAGCACACTACATCAATGCTCTTACATACTGAAGTTTAAACTCTGATTAGAAAACTTATATTTTTTTCACCTGCTTTTCATTTATTGAAATATATATCTACTACTAGTTATATTGCATGTCTTTGATTATATGTATTACAAAAGCACTTATCTATTATGTGTTTATCTCTTTATGATTTGTGTATTTGAGTTGAGTCATTAAGGAGTTAGTATCTTCTGTATTTCCAACATATATGTTCTAACATACTAGATGCATGCATTGATTAGAAAGCATGTTTATTATATGTTGTCGCATGCTTTATTTTCCTTCTATGTAGCATGCTTATAAGCTTTCTAAATATTAATTGTTGTGATAAATTAATCTACATGCTCCCTAGTTAATTTATATTATTTAGGTTTGTTATATGCATATAAGTTTGTTATTGTAAGAACTATGAGTGTTGGCTACTTTCGGGGATAAAATATTTACATGTAAACTAGTTTGTAGGCCTACTATTAAGTCTATCAAGAAAAACTGAACAAAGGCTCGAGTTTCAAATAATCGTACTTCAGGTATATCTTTTATAACTACAATACATATGATTGCATTTATAAATTTAATAGTACATGTTCATAAATCTAAAATTATTTTTGGTGCTTAAACATTTTTTTATGTGTTTTAATATTTTTAAGATGTGATTTAAAAATATTTTTTTTTATTAAAGCTTTGAATGAACTTTGAATAATGAAGCCCAAAATATTTTAACCCTAATGCTAGTAGGTTATCATTATATATATATATATATATATATATATATATATATATATATATATATATATATATATATATATATATATATATATACACACACACCTAGGGTTAGGGTTAATGGGGAGAAGAGGAGGAAAAAAATAGCTAAAGTTACCGAATTGTTAAGTTCTGCGAAGGAAAAAAAAGCAATATTAATTCATCTTGAGTTCATAAAGGAAAAGGATGATTAATTCATCTTGAGTTCATAAAGGAAAAGCATGATTAATTAATCTTGAGATTATAGCATAGATTACTGAAAGAGGATAATGTTAATTCATGCTATATAATAGCATTATTTGTCTTATATGAGAGAAGCCATTCAGTTACCTATTGGATCTGAGAATCTAAGATTCATTCAACACTAAATAGTTCATTGATACATGGCGAGGAAAGAGAATTGATACTAGCGGCAATGAAGTTAAACTATAATAATTAGTGTTAAACAGATTGGTTAATACAAAATTGATATAGTATATTTAATAGTAAATTTATTTGATATTTTTATCTTTATATAGCTTCTTATTGATTATATTTTTACATGTTTAAATTAAATAATTTTATGTATAATCATAATTATTTGATTTGATTATTAAAATTCAAAGAAGCTATTTTTATGAAACTTATGCTTAATCTTTTTGCTCTAGAATTTGCTAGTTGATTTGATTTAAGTGACATATGTTTTGAATCATCTAGTTAGGATTATTCATTATTAAATCCATTCTAGAACACACACGGACACTTGTGTTTTTTGTGCTTACCCATTTTGCAGTTGATTTGTGAACGATCTAATTAGCGGTGAGCTTATTGGAATGTTGGTCTGGAAATCGCTCACGCTAATATTAGAAAATGTGAAAATAGAGCAAGCGCTCGTAAGTAAAGTACATTGGGGCAGTGTCCTAAGGAGGATAGCATAAGACCGAGTTTACTTGAACATTTGATTTTCATAATGGAAAGTTAGGTGATCCAGTGGACCGGTGATTTTCCTCTTAGGTCATTGTTGTGGCCTAGGTTGTTTCCACCTAAAAATATCGTGTGTTATTATTTTATTTTCCCACCTTACTCTTACACACGATTGCATGACTAGCCGCTTTGTTTAGGTTATTAAATTATAAATTGGTAAAAAATAACCTATTCATCCCCTCTAGGTTAATTAGCTCCATATCTTATAAACTTTCAGTTATTAGTCTCTAAGGAGTCAGTATCTCCTTACCCTGATAGTGTACTAGGAGTTGGAATCTTTAATTGGTTTTATTATGATGTGTGTAATAGCATGTTTCAAAAGTACAATAATTATCTATCGAATATGTTCTCACATATGAGATCTTTAAGTGATTGTAAATCGTTTATGGCCTTTTAATATGTTTGACTATTCACATGCTAAATGTTGAGTGCCATGTATGCATATTGCTAGCTTGGACAAGATTTTGTGAGGCATATAGTCTCTTATGCGTTTATTGCAGTTTCATATTTCTTACCGCATGAAGTTTTTGTTATATGTTGAATTGAGAATGCTTATGTACTTCCGCTTTGATAATTGTTCAACTCACATTGTGAGATCTGTTTGGTCAAATTGATATAGAGCCTACGAAAATATTTCATAGATTGACATCTTGACCCCTCATCTAAGTCCTGGTTAACTATTTGAGTTAGAAGAACAATTAACCTACTTCTAATTGTCTTTATGTATGGAATCTTCAAAAAAATTCTTCTTAATGTAATAAAAACAGTTACTCTTCACAAAAAAATTCTTCTTAATGTATTCATTATACGAACATTTTGGCATTTATTGGTTAAGTTAAAAAAGAGCGCTTAAAATGTATTATTTTTACACTAATAAATACTAAAATCTTCATAAATAAATTGATCGAACACTCATTAAATGAGTGATCATTAACTATATAAATTGTCACCCTTATTATAATAAAAATAATTACATTATACAAAATAACTATTCATAAAAAATGTATTTATTATATCGACAAAATATGATTGATGATGAACAAAATCAAGGGTAATATCGATTTTGTAAATACTTATCCATTTTAAATTTTATTAAGTCTCATAAGTGTAAGAAACATTTATAGAAATTATAAGTATACTCTGAAGGTCGATTCAAGGAAGTAATATTGTGTGGTTTTTAAATATTATTCAAATTAAAAAAAATTAAACCTAAACATTATGTCACAATAATTTGGTTTTTGGAAAAAAAAAACTAATCTAATGCATAAAGATAAATATAAAGATAAAGATGGATTCAACAAATACTCATGCAATTTAATACATTCATAAATAGTGGAGAATAATGGATATAACAATTTAATAATTATATTTGTTCATATTATTTAGGTTATTAAATATATAAATTGATTTTTATTGATTTTCTCTTTTTGGTATGAAAGTGTTCTTAAGCGGGACCCAAATTCTTTTGTTTAATATTAATTAACTAATATACTTAGATGAGGCTAATTAAATATATATTAAATTTCAGTTTTATTTATAAGAAAATATCAAACCATCTAATCACATTTTTAGGTGTAGTTAGTTAATTACACTTTATTCAAGGTGTTCAAATTAAACTTAAGAATTTAACTATATATCTTAAAAATAACTTTTAGGTTTTAAAATTATTTAAGAAAATATATTGTCAATACATTTTCATATAATAATTCTTTGTAAAACAATTTGAAATAGAGTTTCGCCCTAAATATCCAAATAATTAAATCTAAAATAAAAAAAGTATTACTCCAAATTAAGTCATGGTAATTAAATCTTAATTTTAACTCTCATATTAAGTTTGTTATTAAGAGTAATGTACTCCTTCAAATAACATTCTTTATACAAATATTGAATAAAAATAAAATCAATTTATATTAAGAAAATATTTTACTTATTTAATATTTTGCAAGCATAACAACGCTATTATTATATCATATTCATTATCAAACAAACATGTTATAATTCATCACAAACAAATCAAGAATGACACAGAAGAAGCAACACACATATATGGACTGTAAAAAAAATATAATTAATACCATAACAATATCCTTACAAAACTTTGAAGAGTTTATTCCAAGATTGGAAAAACTCCAATAGTAATTGCACTCTAGAATTTTTTGAATCAAAAATTAGAAATTACTAAAACATAAACATGTTCTTCCTCAAAACTTTAGGGAATAACTAAATACATTCTAAAAGTTAAAAATATAAAAATCTACATAAAAGGGGGAGAGTGTTGTTGAAATGCAACTTGAAAGCTTATTTTCTTAGTATACAAAGGGTTCTATTTATAGGAAATAATGTGAGAAAAACTTATATTTTTGCCGCGATGTGGTCGGATCATAACCAGATTTTTGATGAGTTCAAACCTTCTTGTGTCGTGACATACATTTATTTTTTTCTTTATTTTTCATTGTCCTTTTCTTCACTTTTGGATAATATCAAATAAATGATATTCATTTAAGCTCCAAAAAGTGTGATAAACATGCTTAAAGTATTTTTCTTTATTTAAAGATTTATATATTAAAATACCTTCAAAACACTACAATATACACATTAATTTGAACAAATAGATTTTTCTAAAATATAATAGAATAAAGCAAATACAAATCCATTTTATTAATTAAATGATATTAAAACATTATATACTTAGTGCTTTTTAAAGCACGCATCAATCAACTCATAAGTGAATTGATTAAACACAAATTAAATAAGTAATCATGAACTATATGAATTTTCAAACTTAATATAATAAAAATAATTGTATTATACAAAATAACTATTCAAAAATGTATTTATTATATGTATATTTTGATATTTATTAGTATAAAAACTAACAAAAAAGAGAGCATAAAAGTATGAGATATGATATGATATGGATATAAAAATTATTAATTCAACAAAAATATGATTTGTTTATAAGTAAATTGATCAGGCATTCATTAAATAGATAATATTAATTATAATAACTATCACCCTTAATATAATAAAAAAAATGCCTTTAATAAGCATTCATAAAATATGATCGAATTCGAATGCTTATTAAATGAGTAATTATTAACTGTATAAATTATCACCATAAAAATAATTATATTATATAAAATAACAATTCATAAAAATTTATTTATTATATAAACATTTTGGTATTTATTGGTGTAAAATTAACAAAAAATAAAAATGTATCTTTTATATAGATATTTTGTTATTTATTAGTGTAAAATAAATAGCACCAAGTAAAAAAAATCATAGTTTGATTGTTGACCAAACATTTTCTTTGAAACAAAATATGACATGTTAATGAGAAAATTGATTTAACATTCATTAAATATGCAATCATTAATTATATAAATTGTAACCCTTAATTTAATAAAAATAATTACATTATATAAAATAATTATTTTTAAACAATATATTTATTATACTGATATTCAACAAAAATATAGTATGTTCACACACATTAAATATATACTAATTAACTATATTAATTACCATACTTAAAGTAATAAAAATAATTATATTATATAAATTATTAAAAAAAATATTTATTGTATGGATATTTGATATTAATTGATATAAAAAAACTAAAAAAATAAAAAATATTTATTAGATGTATATTTTGATATACATCGATAAAAAAATTTAAAAGAACAAGAAAAACATATCGTGGTCGACTGATCATCGACCAAACGTGACATCATCACATATATGGGTTTTTATATATTGGAGATATTTTAGACAAAGAAAATTTAAATATGTGAGACGAACATTTAATTTTAAATGTAAAAGGTAATCCATATATTTTTTAATAAATTTCATACGGTTAAGCAAAGACCGACTTAAATATTTATAACGCCCTAGACAAGACTTGTTACAGAGCTCTTTTATAATCACTTATTAGTATTAATTTTTATTTAAATTATTTAATTTAATATAAAGTTATAAGAATAAACAATATTTTATCCTTTTATCAATTACAACAAAAAATCTCTACCAAATTTTGTTAATCATTAAAATTAATAAATTTGAAATAATTGATAAATGTTTTATGGACATCATAAGTTTTATTTTACTATAATTTATATAGATAAAAAAATTTAAAACATAATTTAAATTATAAAACGTTCTAAATTTGGATTAAAATTTTAAACTTATTCCATTGTAAAAAGGGTCCATACTTACCACATTAACTAACTATATATATTGAATATTAAATACATTTTTTAAAATTTAATAAATTTAAGTTTATAAATGCATGGTATAAAATAAAATGTAGTGTACTTCCACAGAGAATGTAGTGTACGCATACACAAGCAGAATGCAGAACGTATAATTATAGATCCCACGTACTTTGACCATAAATTCATAATTAAATTAAGCAATATATATTTCAACAGTTTAAATTTGGTGATTCACAGCTTTCAATTTTTTTTTCTTATTTCGTTCACAAATAAAAAATATATATTAAGAATTATATATTATTATTATTATTATTATTATTATTATTATTATTATTATTATTATTATTATTATTATTATTATTATAATAATAACAAGTCAAAGAAGTAAATGTGAAAACGGATCTACAAAGTTGTTGCAGTAGGTCGTTGATTTGAATGATTTCAAGCCAGATTCAATCCTTGTACTTGTCAGGGGTTTACAAATCGAGTGGAGATATAACAACTTTATAGTACTATTGGTTGATGATCTGTCGAAGTTTGAAGTATCTTAGATTTAATTCACTTTAGTTAATTTATAACTTAATACAATTTATTTGAATCAATAAAAATATTAGCTTCAGTAATTCATGAATTACTTTTTTTTCCTTCCAAAAAATAAAATAATTTTTTTATAATTTTATTTATAAATAAAAATATTAACTTAAATATTATATTTTATTATTTATAAAAATAATAAAAAATAATATATTTTAATTGCAGTATCAAATGTTAAGGATAAAGGTGCATATTTTCATTCATTTCAATAACTAATAAAACGTGTAGTAATATAAAATTTCTAAAAAATAATGTCTAATTAATTGAGACATTATATAACCGTTCTCAAATTTATCAACTTATATGTCATGGTGACTCATGCATCGCATAAAATAAGTATAATTAGTTAAACTATGTAAGAAAATCCCATTGAGAACTCACAATTTATATAATGTATTCCAACTATTGAAATAATTCTTAATTCATGTTATCATAGTACTACATAAGAATGACGAAAAAGACAACAATAGAACAATAAAAGATCATGGTAACATTATTACTAACAAAAGTGGCATGTTCTTAATACCCTAATTAGTTTTTTTCCGATTAAACACTATTTTTGTTTGATTTAAATTTGTGATTTAAAACGAAATAAAGAGTTAAGCTTACTACTAGAACAATAGACGAATCACAATACCCTAATAAGTTCATTTGTACAATTTACTAATTGTTTAAGCATAAAGAATGATTTATTGCCTGATTTTTGTTGAGTCTGAGCCTTGAAATTTCAGCACGAGTCTTGGGGTCAGTTCGAGCCTTGAGACATTAGTTGAGCCTTGAGACATCGACGTCAGCCCCAGGCTTGGGGTAGACGACCTCAAGCGTTAAATGTATTTTGCTTTACTCTTATACCCCTCTGACACGATGTGACATAAGTGCTCTATTTAATCGACACTTGTACATATAAAACTCTATATATACATGGACTCTCTAAATGATGCACACATTTCATCAATTGTTCTAGCTTCTCTTTAGTTTCTCTCTCTAAAAATCAGACCAATCCCAACATTTTGGCACCCACCATAGGGCTTAGATTCTGAGGTCAAGCTTTAGCTTCTAACCCCATATTTTCTTAGATTCACCCAAAATTTTGAGAGAGACTTAAGAGACCAAACACCAGTTCCACTTTCCCAGAATCATGATCACTTGTTCCTTACCACCATGGTAGGGACACGTGCTAAAGGTTGAATAAGACTAGCAAACGATGAAGCAACAGTAGCACTGGATAACACCTCGCCAACCTGTGGAGAGGCCAGAATAGAAACTAACTCTCATCAAGAGCTGGCTAGTTAATTTCTCGAGTTAAGAAGAGAACTCGAAGAGACAAGTAAGAAATAGGTCACTGCACTCCCAATCAGGTGAGGGAACCTCCGATGATCAAACCACCAACCCTATTGGTAGAAATAGTTCAGAGTGCATCATGCCCAAGCTTAAGGATGAACATTTTTTTATGGGGACTCAATTTTTTGTTCGGCAAGACCTAGCAATGAGTAATGGTTACAGGAGAGAAAACACTAGGAGGTACGAGTTTAGGCATTGGAAGAAGCTAACAAAAAGTAAGATCGGGCCTTGAAATTGGCCAATAAAAGCCATGACAAAGGAAAGACCCCTTATGATGTGCATAGGGACTGCAGGAAATTATGTGTCTCATTTTTTTCTGAAGAAGTAGAGCACGATGAGCCACCACCCAAGTTTATTGCTCCCAAATGCCCAGACTATGAAGGGACCAAAGATTTGGTAACTCACATGCAACACTTCTAGACAGATATGACCCATGTGAGCCTCACTTAGGGTAAGAGAGATGCCATGATGTGTAAGATGTTTGCTGCCACCCATATGATGGTGCACAAAAGTGGTTTAATAACCTGACACCCCAAACCATAACCTCCTTCATGCAGCTTTCCTGCTTGTTTATCAGCATTTTTGCTTACAACAAGCCATTAAGGAAGAAGTCACACTGCATCTTCTCAATCACCCAGGGAAGTGGTGAGTCTACTAAAGAATTTATGAGAAGGTTTAGATAAGAAAGGCTAGAGATATTGGACTGCCTGAGCTCTATTTCGATAGAGGTCTTCTGGCGAGGTCTCCTAAGGGATTCTAATTTGTTTGCAAAATTGACTAAGATGATCCCACAAACTTTGGAGGAAGCTTATGGAGAGGCAAGAAAATTTGTTAATTTTGAAAGAGAGCTAAGTCTAGTTAAAAGAAAAATGAAAATGTGGAGGTTGTGCTAGAAAAAGAGAAAAGAAGGACGAGCCCAAATAAGGCTAACCAAGACGACAAGACCAATAAAAACAAGTGCTTCACACTAAATCATAAGGGGAGTAGCCAATGGTCCGAGAACATGGGGCCTAGAGGGAGATCACTATCTCCCTTAAGGGGTCCACCCTTAAGAGTAAGTCTGGCTTAGGCATTGTTAAGAATGCAGGTTGAGCCAAAATGTCAAAAGGCTCAAAAAAATGAGAGCTTTCCTTAAGGACACATCTAAATGGTGTGCCTTTCACAAAGATGTAGAGCATGAGACAAGAGACTGTAAACATATAAAAATATAAATGGAATATCTGTTGGCCAGAGGATAATTAAAAGATCTCGTAGGAAGAAATAGTAGAGGAGGAGATCGGCAGCCTGGACATGAAAATTAGAAGCTACCCGCTCCATTAGGTAACATGATAGACCCTTACAACGAGCCCAATATAAGGACTATCCATACCATACATGGAAGGCCTCAGCTTAATGGGACCTCCAATAACTCTTGTAAAAGATATGCCAGAGACTTATGTAGCTCCACACATGCTTACAATTTGGAAAAAGAGAGGTCTTCTGTTGAAATGACCTTTATTGAGATGGATGAGGGCTCGTCTCCCCACCAAGACCCCTTGGTAATAACTTTAAGAATATGATCCTGTGATGTTTGTCGGATCATGATTGACAATAGGAGCTCATTCGACCTTCTTTCTCCATCAACCACAAGAGCCCTAGGCATAAAAGAATGATATTGCAACAAAAGAGCTACCCCTTGTGGGATTCAAAATTAGTACCACCTATGAAATTGTAACAGTGGTGCTACTTGTCATGGCTAAGGGATCTATAGTGGTGACAAATTTTATGGTAATTGATGTCCGAGCTCACTACAACGCCATCCTAGGCAGGCCATAGATACATAAGATGAAGGCAGTTCTGTCCACCTTTCACCAAGTCATCAAATTCTCGACTGAGGAGGGCATAAAGAAGATAAAAGGGATACCAAAAAAAGGCCAAATTTTTTTATAATGCCACTATGAAATAGGCCACTCCCAAGTAGCAAACACAACATGGGCCTATTAAAAAAAGGGTATGGAGGTAGATGTCTTGTATAGTTTGTCAATTCAAATGAGATGCGAGATCTACCAAATTGAGATAAGGAATACCTTACAATTCTGATGTACCTTATTTTATCGTCTTCGTGTACCATCTCTGTATAAATATATGTATTAGGTAATTTCTTGCAAGTAATTTATTTCTCCTAATATTACATGCTCATCCCCGAAAAATGTAGAGTATTTTCCCTTAAAGAGAGTTTATCATCTCGAGCTCAGATTAGGTAGAGACCTTTTCTTCATAGAGAATTGAGCACCTCAAGCTTATACCAAGTAGAGCACTCTACCTCAAAGAGAGTTGATCAACTCATCCTCAGAAAAAGGTAGAACACACTCTCTCAAAGAGTTGATCACCTCAAACTCAGAAAAGGTAGAGTACTCTCCAACAAAGAGAGTTGATTATGTCAAGCTCAGAAAAGGTAGAGTACTTTCTATTAAAGAGAGTTGATCACCTCGAGCTCAGACTAGGTAGAGCGATCTCACTTAAAGATATCTCATCACTTTGTCCTCAAAAAAGCTAGAACACTTTACCTCAGAGAATTGATCACCTTAGGTTCAGAAAAGGTAGAACGTTCACCATCAAAGAGAGTTGATCACCTCAAGATAAGAAAAGGAAGAGTGCTATCTATCAAAGAGATTTGATCATCTCAAGCTTAGACCAGGTAGAGTGCTCTCCCTCAAAGAGAGTTTTTCACCTCGTCCTTAAAAAGGTAGAACACTCTCCCTTAGAGAGTTGATAATCTCTTCCTCAAAAAGGTAGAATTCTCTCCATCAAAGAGATTTAATCACCTCAAGCTCAGAAAAGGTAGAGCGCTTTCCATCAAAGAGAGTTTATCACCTCAAGCTTAGAATAGGTAAAACGTTTTCCATCAAAGATAGTTGATCACCTCAAGCTCAGACCAGGTAGAGTCCTCTCCCTCAAAGAGATTTTATCACCTCATCCTCAAAAAAGGTAGAACGCTCTCCCTTATAAAGTTGATGGCCCCAAGCTTAGAAAAGGTAGAGCATTTTTCATCAAAGAGAATTGATCACCTCGAGCTTAGACAAGGTTGAGCGCTTTCCCTCAGAGAGTTGATCACCTCGTCCTCAAAAAAGGTAGAACACTCTCCCTCATAGAGTTGTTCACCTCATCCTCAGAAAAAGGTAGAAGACTCTCCCCTAGAGAGTTGATTATCTCAATCTTAGAGCACTCTCCCTCAAAGAGAGTTGATTACCTTGAGCTCCAATTAGGTAGAATATTCTCCCTCAAAGAGATTTGATCACCTCGTCCTCAGAAAAAGGTAGAATGCTCTCCCTCAGAGAGTTGATCACCTTAATCTTAGAAAGCATAGAGTGCTCTCCATCAAAGAGAGTTGATCATCTCAAGCTAGACCAGGTAGAACGCTCTCCCTCAAAAAGAATTGATTACCTCATCTTCAAAAAAGGTAAAACACTCTTCTTTTGATCTTTGATCACCTCAAGATAAAAAAAAGGTAGAGATCTCTTCATCAAAGAGAGTTGATCACCTTGAGCTCAGACCAAGTAAAGCATACTCTCTCAGAGAGCTCAAGAAAATTAGAGCGCTCTCCCTCAGAGAATTGATCACCTCAAGCTCAAAAAAGGTATGGATCTTCACCACGTGGACGATTGTATCCAGCACCTTCTATATATGGATGTTGAGAAAGAGCTCAACATCATGCGTAAGGATGTCAATCCTATTAACTTCTTAAGCCTTTTACTCTTCCATCTCAGTTGAAGAATTGAGTTAAAAGAGTAGAGGGACTCATGTTTGGGCATAAGAAATGACCTAATGCCTAACCTTTGATGAGCCTAAGCCTTAAGATATTAGCTTGTGCCATGGGGTCAGTTCGAGCCTTGGTTTCAGCTCGAGCCTTGAGACATCATAACTTTAAATATTTGATTCTAAAATCAATATACTCTAATAGTAATTGCACTCCATATTGTTTTTGAATAAAAAACTAGAAACTACTAAAACATAAACATTTCTTCCACAAAATTGAGGAAAAACTAAATAAATTCTAAAAGCTAAAAATATAAAAATCTATAGAAAAAAGGGAGAGAAAGTTATTGAAAACGTTACTTGGAAGGTTATTTTCTTGGTATATATGGGTCGTATTTATAGAAAAGAATGTGAGAAAAACTTGTGTTTTCGACGCGGCGGGATCAGATTGCAGCTAGATTTTTGACCTATTCAAACCTCCTTGTGTTGCGGCATAAAATTATTTTTTTCTTTATTTTCCAATATCTCTTTTCTTCACTTTGTATAATATCAAATAAATAATATTCATTTAAGTTCTAAAAAATGTGATAAACATGTTTAAAGTATTTTTCTTTATTTTAAGATTTATATATAAAAATACCTACAAAACACTACAATATATCCATTAATATGAGCAAATAAATTTGTCTGAAATATAATATAATAAAGTAAATACAAATCCATTTTATTAATTAAATGACATTAAAAGATGATATATTTAGTGCTTTTTAAAGCACTCATCAATCGACTCATAAGTGAATTGATCAAACACAAATTAAATGAGTCATCATTAACTGTATGAATTATCAAACTTAATATAATAAAAATAATTATATTATACAAAATAACTATTCAAAAATGTATTTATTATATGTATATTTTGATATTTTTTGGTATAAATCTAACAAAAAAGAGCATAAAAGTATGAGATATGATACAATATGGATATAAAAATTATAAGTTCAACAAAAATATGATTTATTTATAAGTAAATTGATCGATTATTCATTAATTGAATAGTTTTAATTATAATAATTGTCACCCTTAATATAATAATAAAAAATACGTTGTGTAAAATATGTATTCATAAAAAATGTTTTTATTATATGAAAATTCAACAAAAATATAATCAAATTCGAATGCTCATTAAATGAGTAATTATTATCTATATAAATTATCATCATAAAAACAATTGTATTATATAAAATAATTATTCATAAAAATTTATTTATTATATGAATATTTTGTTATTTATTGGTGTAAAAATTAACAAAAAATAAAAATGTATCTTATATATAAATATTTTGGTATTTATTAGTGTAAAAAAACTAACACCAAGTAAAAAACATTGTAGTTTGATTGTGGAGCAAACATTTTCGTTTTAACAAAATATGACATGCTAATAAGAAAATTGATTTAATATTTATTAAATAGATAATCATTAAATTATAACTCTCAATTTAACAAAAATAATTATATTATATAAAATAATTATTCTTAAAAAATATATTTATTATACTAATATTCAAAAAAATATGATTTATTCATAAATGAATTAATGAACACACATTAAATATATAATAATTAAATGTATTAATTATCTAATTAAAAAATTATATTATATAAATAATTATTAATAAAAAATATTTATTATATGAATATTTGATATTAATTTACATAAAAAATTAACAAAAAAGTGAAAAATATTTATGATATGTATATTTTGATATATATATATATATATATTATAAATACATTAATATAATTATATATATATAATAATATCATATTATATTATCTTTAATTTATCATAAACTTATAATAAGTTATTGCAGTGTAAATCAATATCATACAACTGAAAAAGATTTAGCAAAATGCCTGGAAATACTTCCCTTGTACGCATACACAAGCAGAATGCAGAAGTATAATTATAGATGCCACGTACTTTTATCATAAATTTATAATTAAATTAGACAATATATATTTCAACAGTTTAAATTTGGTGATTCACAGCTTTCAAATTGTTTTTCTTATTTTTTTCACAAAATAATATATTATTTGTAAATTATTATAAAAAAGTAATGATATCACGCTAAAAATATAAGAATTATATACTTAATTACACTTAACATTATTATTATTATTATTATTATTATTATAAGATATGTCGATTAAAAAAAAATCGGAGTCATCATTTATAACAAGTCAAAGAAGTAAATGGGAAAACGGTTCTACAAAGTTGTTGCAGGGGGTCGTTGATTTGAATGATTTGATATTTCAATCCAGATTCAATCCCTTGTATTATTTAACAATTGAGTGGGGATATAACAACTTTATAGTACTTCGTGACTTTCTTAAGCTCAGGAAAAATGTTTCTTTGATTCAAACTACTAATTACATTGAAAAATTTAAAATAACTTAAAATAAAAATAATAAAATAATAATATTACATATTAAATCAATTAAATAATCGAAATTAATTTAAACGAAATTAAATAAAATAATATATTAATTTTTTATATGAGATAAACATAATAAATTATATTTATATGATTATAAATTTTATATTTGTTTTTCCTTCCCAAGTATTTTTTTTATTAAAAATATGGTTTGAAATAAAAATAAAAAATTTGTTCACAATTATGTAAAAATTAATATTTAATGTTGACATTTTTGTGATATATAATAGTATGAATTTGTAATAAAATATAAAAAAAAAGTAATTCACCTCCTTATAATATAAGTTGAAAATATAAAAAAAAAGTAATTCACCTTCTTATAATATAAGTTGATGCCCTGTCCAAGTTTTTTATTTGGAGGTTCATTGATAATGGTTGGGATTTGTTAGATTTATTGATGAAAAAATTGATGGAATGCTTAGATTTTTTAAGGAATCCATGTATATAGAGTTTTATATGTATATGTATCAGTTAAATAAGACGTTTAAGTCACAACGTGTGAGAGAGATATAAGAGTAAAGAAAAATACATGTAAAACCTAAGGTAATCAACTCAATATGAGGAAGAGCGCTATACCTTTTTCTAATCTTGAAATGATCAACTCTCTGAGGAAGAGTGTTTTACCTTTTCTGAGGACGAGGTGATCAACTCTGTTTGAGGGAGAGCGTTCTACCTGGTTTGAGCTTATGGTGATCAACTCTCTTTGATGGAGAGCGCTCTACCTTTTCTGAGCTTGAGGTGATAAACTCTCTAAGGGAGAGAGTTCTACCTTTTCTGAGGATGAGATAATCAACTTTCTAAGGGAGAGCGTTCCACCTATTCTGAGGATGAGGTGATAAACTTTTTTTTGAAAGAGAGCACTCTACCTTGTCTGAGCTTAAGACGATCAATTCTCTTTGATGGAGAGCATTCTACCTTTTTTGAAGAAAAGGTGATCAAATCTCTTTGAGGAAGAGCACTCTACTTTATTTGAGCTCGACGTGATATACTTTTTTTGATGTAGAGCACTTTATCTTTTTTGACTTTTAGGTGATCAACTCTTTTGACCTTTTTAATGTATTTTTTTTATAAATTTGATGTTATAAATAAGGGATAGGATGAGAGAGTAAAAAGGAGTTTTGGGGGTGTTTATTTTTTGAGATTTTTTGTATTGTTTGGTTTTGGACTGCAGAACACGCAGAAGCCATATTTTGGCTTCTGTTGTGTTCTGCGTGTGCTAAATATTTGTGCTAAGACATGTTTTAATTTTCTGTGTTCTTCATCTCATTTTTCTTAAACTGCTGTAATTTTTATTTTAAATTTATGAAGTAATTTAATTTTTCTAGGATTGCATTTGATCTAAATTTATGAAGCTTTTATTTTAATTATTTTTGAACGATTTATAAGACGTTTGAGTTATTTATTCTATTTTGTGCTTAATGCTTTTGATTATTTACGAATTTTATCAAATGATCTGTGGCACATAAATAAACTTGGAAGAAGTGTATATTGCTCATAGATAGAATGACATGTATGATGAAGGATAGGAATATACCCTAATTGTATGTGTGGTCATTTGAGAACTTAGAACATAATGAATCTCGGTGAATATAATTCTCATAGGAATATAGTGAATTAAATTAACGAGGTGTGTTTATACGGAGCTCGGAAGAGATGTATGAATAAAATTAGAAGTTTTCGGTTGACAAATTAAATGTACTAAAAAAAATATAAATTAAAAGAAAATAACATGATTTGAGTTGATTAATTTGGTGAAAAATTGCAATCCTAGATTTCTTTTATTTTGTTTTCAAAATCTTTTCTTAAATTTGTTACAATCTACGATCGTTTTGGATAAAATCAGAGAGAGATAATTTTAGTATTCAACAAACTGTAGTAACAAATCTCCATGGGAATGATAACTTACTTATCAAATATTATTACTTGTGACCGTGTATACTTGCACGTTTTATGTTCTCCAAAAGAGACAACAAGTTTTTGGCACCGTTGTCGGGGATTTGTTTTACTATTTTCATTGTTGATATTAATACCAATCAATCTGATTTTAATTCAAAAAAAAAAAATTTATTCTTGTTGTTTATTTTTGTTTGTTTAGTTTATTTTTCAATTTTCTAGTAAGTTGAGATTTTTTTGATACACAAATCTTAACTTACAAAAAGAAAAAAATTTATTCTTATTGTTGCTTGTTTAGTTTATTTTTTCATTTTCTCGTGAGTTGAGATTTTGTTTCACACACAAATCTTAACTAACAAAAAAAGAAAGAAAAAAATTTCTTATTGTTGGTTGTTTAATTTAAATTTTTTTTTTCTCGTGAGTTGAGATTTTGTTTGACACACAAATCTTAACTCACAAAAAGAAAAAAAAAATAATTTTTTTATGGTTATTATTGCTTGCTTAATTTATTTTTCAATTTTCTCGTAAGTTGAGATTTTGTTTGACACACAAATCTTAACTAACAAAAAGAAAAACAAATTGAGAAGTCAAGCTGACGACTATAAATCAAGCGCTTCTTGGGAGGCAACCCATGTTTATTTTATGTTTTTTATTATTTTCGCATGTTATATTTTTGTTATGTTGTTATTTTATTTTTCGTAGGTGCAAATTGGAGGTAATGAAGCTATTTTGGATTAACCATTCAAACCAAACCAAGAAGTTTCTTTAAACCCATCTCATATATTCTTTAACTTTCACACATTGAGGACAATGTGTATATTAAGTTTGGGGGTGGTATATACATTGAACTTAATTGAAATATTTTCTGGATGTTCTTGCTTGTGAATTTTTTTTTGTTTGGTTGATTGAAGATATTTTTCCAAGAGGTCTTTGTGAGAAGATGAAGCCTCATCCATCTCAGTTGAAAGTTTATAAATTATGGATGTAATTAACCTAGAAGGGTTGAATATGTTGTTTTTAATTTTATTAATTTATAATTTAATAACCTAAACAAAGCGGCCAGGTATGCAATCGAGTGTTAGAATAAAGTGCGGAAATAAAAGAATAACACACAATATTTTTAGGTGGAAACAATCTAGGCTACAACCAGGACCTAAGAGAAAAACCATTTGTCCATTAGACCACCTAACTTTTCACTATGAAAAATAAATATTCAAGTACAAACTCGGTCTTATGTTACCTTTCCTAGGATATGGCCTTAATATGCCTTACTTACGAGCCTCTACTCTATTTTCAAAGTTTCCAATATTAGCGTAAGCGGTTTTCGAACCAACATTCCAATAAGATTCCTACTAATCAGATATGTTCAATTAACTGCAAAATGGTTAGAACAAAAACACAAGTACCCATGTGTGTTCTAGAACAAATTTAATAGTTAATAATCCTAACTAGATGATTCAAAAAATACGTCACTTAAATCAAATCAAGTAGAAAATCCTAGAGTAAAACACAAGTTCAATAAAAATAGCCTTTTTAAAGATTAATAATCAAATCAAATAATTATGATATCACAAACACAATTATTTGATCAAACAATTCAAGAACAAAAATAAAGAAGAAGTTATAAGAACATATGATCAAAATATCATAAACTAATTAGACTTATTAATCAATCAAACATAACCACAAATATTTGATAGATTAACTAAATAAAGAAGCCTAAAGAATTATGATATTATATTTTCAAAACAAGAGAGAAAATTAAGAAGAAGGGAATAATGTTCTTCTGTGGTCGATTGAAACAATGATCAATGAGTTTTATTTATAGAAAAAATTAAAACCCTTAATCCTATGTAATTGATAAATAAATTTTCTATTACAAATAAGATTAGTAACACTTACTAATTAAGAAGATTACTATTTAAAGAAGAGTTCTTTTAAAGTAAACTCATTAATCATGAAGACTTCTATTTAAAAAAGAGTTATTTTAAAGTATATTTTATGTTATCTTTTAGGCTAAAGTTTAGCCTATAATTTAGGGTATATTTTATATAATATTTTAGCATAAATATTTTAACAGTAAAAATAATTTCATATTTATGTGCTATTAAATGCGTGAGTGTAATCCTATGTGTTATAGTTATAAAAGATATATCTAAAGTAAGATTATTTGAAACTCGAGCATTTTTTTGGCTTTTCTTGATAGATTTGATAGCAGACCTAAAAACAAGCTTACAGGTAAATACATTGTCCATGAAAATAGTCAACACTTATAGTCCTTACAAACTCCCCATTTGGCATTTTCATGTGGAAAAATCTCTCTCTCAACACATGACCCTTATAGGAATAAGAAAAAAAATACAATGATGTACATCCTAGACATCATAGTGGAATTATCTTCGCTGCAACTTAACAAACATGTAAGTAACTGAAATGACATAAGCAAAGAAAACAAAAACTTGGCTTGAAAGCCTAATTGTGCATTCATTCAGTTTATAGAAAAATAAGCGAAGTGTAAAGAATAATCATGTTGTGTGCATTCATACCAATCAAGCTTAATTAAGTATGTTTTCCCTCTATATGCATAACAAAATAAAAACATGGAAGTAAAACACATTATTCTCTTCCCCTTTTTGACATACGAGAATGACAAAACATTAGATAAAGCAATGAAGCTAAACTACTCCTAAAGATATAGCAATTTAAAAGCAGAGTAATGCAGAAGTGCGATGTGCTTTAAACTCTCACTAATTTCTATGACTCTCTAACTTAAAAACCAATTAAAAAGTTAATAAATAAGAAGAAGATGTGAATGAGTAAAAATCTGATTTTTTTTATTTTCACAAATAGTCATATAAGGTATTAAACTCATTTAATCAGAAATGCGCATGCAACTAATTGAGAACTCATTTTTTTTTTCATTTTTTAACTCAATTTTTGATTATCTATTGTATAAATAAGCAAGTAGAGTAGATGAGTCACACTTTACACATATAATTACATATTAACATTTATTTAAAAGTAGTGTATATGTTTAAACTTCACAAATATGTTAATTAAGTCGCTTATTATCAATCAAAAAAGACTCATAAGAAAAAATATCACTTATCATATAAAATTATAATCAAGTCTTCAATCTCAGAAAATAAAATATATCTACTAAAAGAGGATTTAATTTTTTTTTATAAATAAGGTAAATGATATTATTTTTTTAACCTTTATTGGCTTTTTTTTGTGCATTCTATGTACAAGATTTATAAGCAGTCGCTTTTTGCATAATATTTTTTTTTTGCACAAGCCATAAACCTAGTATGATGACTTTCACACTCATTATAGGGTAGCCCTCTCCGCTCACTACTGTAGCTTCACACATCACAATAGGTAGCCCTGTCAATACTAGGTGCCTTCATATAGTAAAATTTTAGAAAGTAAGAATTAAAACTCAACACAATTTTACAATCAAGATTAGTTGAAGTCCTAAAGTCTTTTAAGAGAATTCATAAACTTCAAGCATAGCATATACGTGTGTTCGTGAGTGTGTGAATAAGTTCATCTTAACATCAATTATCACATGTATAAGAATATGTGTGTGCATAAACTAAAATTGTAGAATAATTTATACAATAAATATCAAAATGAGTTAAGTCATTAAAAATAAGGTTATATGTTTGTAAATGTTAAATAAGTCCATTACCTTGTTGGTCAGATAAGGATTCTACTTCTCTCTCTATTTTGTAAGTTTAACTAATAAATGAAATAAAAACAATAGAGATTGCTCACCTATGGTTATTTAAGAACTCTAACAAAAATATCTAGATGAAAGAATAAAAGAAGATTAGGTGACTAAGAAAAAAACAATATTTCATAACCCAATTGTTTTTGCATTTTTGGTTTCTCTATATCATTGGGTTGGGACTCAACAAACTTAGGTTTCATAGGCATGTTTTTGGACTTAGCTATACTTTTCTTATTCATCCCAAATGAAGATGTAATATGCATAGTAGGATTATGATAATGAGTTCTAGCATTAAAAGTACTGAACTTTACTTGCCTATTTGAACCTAAGACTTCATGCTTCCTAGTAAATATTTTGAACATATTATCATAATTTCCATTCATCCTTGAATATGATGTAGCATGTATAGATGAATGATGCTTATGAGTCCTACTATGTGTAGCATGTAAAGAATCATTAAGTTCATGAACATTCATCAAAAATCTACATTTTGGTTTTATATGACCTTTTGTACCACATTGATGACAGATATGCACAAACTTAACAACTTTTTCTACCATAGGTGCAATAGTTCTTTATATATAATTAGTAATTGTAGGAGTAGAGTTTAAAGGCCTTATAAGTGTGGTCTTTGATGTTAAAGGTGTGAAACTCTTGTCCTGAAAACCAAAACCACGTGTATCACCATGTGACTTACCAATGCTCAAGATTTTATCTAAGTGTTAAGCTCCAATGGTAAGCCTCTCTACTACTTCACATGATTCTTTGAGCTCTTGCACTTATTTTTTATTATCTTCAGCAAACTTTTCTTCTTTCAAACCTACAAGACTCAAATTCAAAGCATTATTTTGTCCTTACAAAATATTATTCTCTTCTTTTAATTTATTAGAAAATATTTCATGTGCCTCAAGTTGTTCATTTAATTTTTATATTTTTATATTTAAACTATTATTCTCTTCTATGGCTATAAGAGATTTATAAAATAATTCTTTAAAACTTTTAACATTATATTTAGAGAGAAAAGAAGATTCAAGTTCCTCACCATCTAAGCTATAACTCTAAACAAAATGATCCATAATAAAAATCTGTATGACTAAAACAAAGTGTATTTAGTGTTAGCTTTAATACCAATTGAAAGTTTATAAATTACGAACGTAATAAACCTAGAGAGGTTGAATATGTTATTTTTTATTTTTATCGATTTATAATTTAATAATCTAAACAAAACGGTTATTAATGCAATCATATGTTAGAATAAAGTGTAAAAATAAAAGAATAACACACGATATTTTTAGGTGGAAACAACCTAGGCCACAACCATGACCTAAGAGGAAAACCAAGGGTTCACTGGACCACCTAACTTTCCATTATGAAAAATAAATGTTAAAGTAAAAACTCAATCTTATGCTACATTCCCTAGAATACTACCCCAATGTGCCTTACTTACGAGTCACTATTTTATTTTCACAATTTTCAATATTAGCATGAGTGGTTTCTAGACCAACGTTCCAATAAGCTTCCCGCTAATCAGATACATTTCCAAATTAAATACAAAATGGTTAGTCATGCATGCAATCACGTGTTAGAATAAAGTGCGAAAATAAAAGAATAACACATGATATTTTTAGGTGAAAACAACCTAGGCTATAACTATGACCTAAGAGGAAAACCACCGATCCACTGGACCACCTAACTTTCCACTATGAAAAATAAATGTTCAAGTACAAACTCGGTCTTATGCTACATTCCCTAGAATACTTCCCCAATATGTTTTACTTACGAGTCACTATTTTATTTTCACAATTTTCAATATTAGCATGAGTGGTTTCTAGACCAATGTTCCAATAAGCTTCCCGCTAATCAAATACGTTCCCGAATTAACTACAAAATGGTTAGCACAAAAACATAAGTGTTCGTGTATGTTATAGAACGAATTTAATAATGAATAATATTTACTAGATGATTCAAAACATATGTCACTTAAATCAAATCAACAAGCAAATCTTAGAGTAAAAAGATCAAGCACAAGTTCAATAAAAATAGCTTCTTTGATGATTAATAATCCAATCAAATAATTATGATATGACAAACACAATTATTTGTTCTAACAATCTAAGAAAAAAAATAAAGAAGAAGCTATAAGAACATATGATCAAAATATTATAAATTAATTAGGCTTATTAATCAATCAAACATAACCACCAATATTTGATAGATTAATTAAATAAAGATACCTAAAGAATTATGATCTTATATTTGCAAAATAAGAGAGAGAAATTAAGAAGAGTATAATGCTCTTGTGTGATTGATTGAGAAAATGAGCAATGGGTTTTATTTATAGGAAAAATTAAAATCCTTAATCCTATGTAATTGATAAATATCTTTTCTATTACAAATTAGTAATACTCACTAATTAAGAATACGCCTATGTAATTGATAAATATATTTTGTATTACAAATATGAATAGTAATACTTACTAATTAAGTAGACTCTTATTTAAAGAAGAATTATTTTAAAGTAGACTCTTATTTAAAGAAGAATTATTTTAAAGTAGACTCTTATTTAAAGAAAAGTTCTTTTAAAGTAAACTTATAAATCATGAAAACTCCTATTTAAAAAAGAGTTACTTTAAAGTATATTTTATACTATATTTTAGGCTAAAATTTAGCCTATAATTTAGGGTATATCTTATATGATATTTTAGCATATATCTTATTCTATATTTTAGCATAAGTATTTTAAGAGTAAAAATAATTCCATATTTATATGCTATTAAATGCATGAGTACAATTCTATGTATTATAGTTATAAAAGATATATCTAAAGTATGATTATCTAAAACTTGAGTATTTGTTCAGCTTTTCTTAATAAACTTGATAACATGCCTAAAAACAAGTTTATAGGTAAATATTTTATCCATGAAAATAGACAACACTTATAGTCCTTACAAAATAAAGGTGATTTCAACAGAAGACCTCTATTTTTCCAAATGGTAAACATGTGGAGAGCTGCATAAGTCTCTGGCATATCTTTTACATGAGTTATTGAAGGTTCTATTAAGCTCGGGCCCTCCATGTATGGTATAGATAGTCCTTATATTGGGCTCATTGTAGGGGTCTATCCTGTTACCATGGGCTGTGTAGCTTCAAAGTTTCATGTACAGGTGCTACCCTCCTCCTCTAGTATTGCTTTCTACGAGGTCTTTAACATGTCTTCTAACCAACAGATCCTCCATTTCGTTTTTTAGATTCTTGCAATCTCTCGTTTCATGGCCTACATCTTTGTGAAAGGAACACTATTTAGATGTGTCCCTAAAGGAAGCCCTCATTTTTTGGGGCCATCTAACAATTGGCTCATCCTTCATTTTTAACATTGGCTACTCCTCTTATGATTTGGTGTCAAACACTTGTTTTTGTTGATCTTGTTATCTTAGTTAGCTTTGTCTGGGCTCATCCTTCTTTTCTCTTTTTCTAGTGCAACCTCCCAAGCTACCTTGTTGCTTTTAACAAGACCTAGCTCTCTTGCTAGATCAACAAATTATTTCACCTCTCTATAAGCTTCCTCCAAAGTTTATGGGATCGTCTTGGTCAATTCTATAAACAAATGAAAATCCCTTAGGAGACCTCGCGTGAAGGCCTCTATCGTAATAGAGCTAGTGCAGTCTAATATCTCCAGCCTTTCTTCTCTAAACCTTTTCATATATTCTTTAATAGACTCATCACTTCCCTGGGTGATTGAGAAGAGGTGGTACGACTCCTTCCTCAATGGCTTGTTACAGGCATAATTGGTGATAAATAACCTAGCAAACTACCAAAAGGAAGTTATGGTACGGGGTGCCAGGTTCTTGAACCACTTTTGTGCACCATCACATAAGGTGGCAGAAAATAGCTTACATATTATGGAATCTCTCTTGCTCTAAATGAGGCTCACAAAGTTTATAGCCGTCTTGAAGTGTTGCACATGAGTTATCGGATCTTTGATCCATTCATAGTTTGGGTGCTTGGAAGTAATGAACTTTTGTGGTGGCTCATCATGCTTTATTTCATTAGAAAAAAAGGAGACACACAATTGCTCGTAGTCCCTATTCACATCATAAAATGGCCTTGCCTTTTTCATGTCTTTCATTGGCATATTTCAAGGCCTGATCTTTCTTTTTGTTAGCTTCTTCCAATGCTTGAAATCACACCTCCCATCTTAAAAATGTTAGCCTAAATATTATATTTTAATATTTTTGTAAAATATCAAAAAATATTATATTTTACTTGCTGTATTCCAATTACAAGAAAATTGGTTTTTTTTAACATGGAATTTTGTCCTTTAAAGTCAAGATTATATCTCAAATGTAATTAGGGAATTTTTTTATTATCTATTTTTGATCCAAATTGGGGTCGAAAAAGTCTCTCGGGATAAAAACTAATTTTGATCCCATGAAACAATAGATATAATATAAGGACAAATATTTTTGTCTTTAAATAGTATAAGTTTAAATTATTTTAATAGAATAAATTTGTATTTAAAAGTTATGTATAACTTGTTCAAAAATATGTTAGGGACAAAATATTTTTATCATTAAAAATTAAAATTTTTGTCCCAAACTTTTGTGTAAAAATTATATTTTAACACAAAAAAATATGTTCTAATTTGGAACATATTTATCCCTAAAATATATTGATTTTCTAGTAACATTTTTTGGGAAAAATGTTTGGTATCTCAAACTAACAATTAAGGATAAAACAATTGTGATAATTTTTTGTACAAATTTCTTTAGATTGAAATGAATTTGCTATATATTATCCATCTTAAAATATATTTGCACACAAAATTGTTACCATGTATCTAAAACAAAATTATAATGGGATAAAGTACTAATTTTTTTGTAAAGGAGTTTAGAATGACGAAGAAACCTTTTTTTTCCGTTCCAACAAAGAAGCATATAGAGTACCAAATACCAAGTTAAGAATAAAGGTGCATATTTCATTATTTCTATAATTAATAAAACGAGTAGTAAAATAGAATATCTAAAAAATAATGTCTAGCTAATTGAGAATTATGATAACCTTTCTCAAATGATTTTATCAACTTATATGTGATGGTGACTCATGCATGCATAAAATAAGTATAATTAATTAAACGAATAAATAAATACTAACATTAACATAAAAAATAATGAGTAAGCAAATCCCGTTGAGAACTCACAACTTATATCTTGTATTCCAACTATTGAAGTAATTCTTAATCCATGTTATCATAGTACTACACAAGAATGACGAAAAAGACAACAATAGAACAATAAAAGATCATGGTCACATTATTACTAACAAAAGCAGCCCAAGGTAATCCAAACTCCACTTATAAAAATGATATATGAGAGAAACAAAGGCATGTTCTCGATACCCTAATTAGTTATTTTTAGATTAAATGGTATTTTATTTGGTTCAAATTTGTAATTTAAAATGGAAGAAATGATGAATCTTATTGCCAATGACAATAAACAAATCACAATATTTTAATTAATTCATTTGGACAATTTATTAATAATCAAATAAAGAAGTCACGACTGAAAATCACAAGTTAAAACACAAAATATGGGTTAAAAAAATGCAGCGAAAGTATATATACAAGTCATAGAAGTGCTCATGAAAACAGTGCAATGCAATTAATAGTTTAATACAGGCCTGCTTCTCCAATAGCAAGCTAACACACCAAAAACAAGTAAAAAACTTATTAACGTCATGTGCAAAATTTCATTTTAGATATAGAAAATGATAACTGCATAACACTAATATAACCAAGACAAATATCATACTAGTGCTTCAACGTCACCAATATCTACATTTGCCTTTTTAATTTCTATCATTAAATGAGAGATTAATTCAATAATATACCGGTTGTTTCTTTCCTTTGTGCATGGGATTGTTTAAAAATTAAACAAATCAAAATTTGAAATAATTTTTTTTAACATTTGAATAAAGAATTTTGGAGTTGATATATCCAGAGTAATAAAGTCTAATGTCAGAACAATTTAATATTTTTCTTCACAATTCATGAAAATATTTTTAAAAATAAAAACTTTACTCTAATATTAGTAAAAATGAGGCTATAAAAATCAACCTAACAAAGTAGGTAGCTGAATGCCTTTTACACCATGACATACAATAGGATTGGGCAAATATCACGAAATTTTAGCCGTCACTGTAAGTTATAGCCATGGTTTCTTTAAAGAATGTAGCCATATATAGGTCGTTGATATAGCCAAGGTTTCTGTTAAAACAGTGGATATAGATATAAGTAAAAAAAATGCAAAAAGAAACAAAAAAAAGAAGCTTGACTTCTCTCTCTCTCACCCCAATTTATAATTCATTTTGAACTAGGCCTTTAAGAAGTGCCTTCATGGTACTTGTCTCTCCTTCTTGCACCAATTTCTTCTTCATTATCTCATCGATTTCTAATTCATATTTGTTTATATAATCGTTGACATTTGGTTAACGTAATAATTACTCCAAAATAGGGTAAGGGTATCGGAAGTTTGAACAAGACCCAAACCCTCTAGCGAAGTGTGGTCGCCGAGTCTTGCACGTATAAAGAGTTATCACACCATATCCTATATATGGTACAGGTGCTTGATGAGCATGATGTTAAGAGAATCACAATTTTAATACAAACTTAATCAAATTTTAAACAGCAAAATAAAATCTATTCTCCTTATTTGTGTGAATTTTTTAGGAAACAAATAAATAGAGTTTAAAATGAAAACATGCACAAAATCAATACAACCAATTTACGTGGAAAAATCTTCTTGATGTAGGAAGGAAACAACTAAGACACTCCTCTTAAAAACTTCCACTATCAAGAAATAATTGTACAAAAGTTCTCTCTAGATAAAACTAGAGGCAACAATCAACATCATCATCAAGAATACAACTTCTTGGAAACTAAAAATCAACAACATCATCAAGAATACAAATTTTTGGAAACTAACAATTATTTCAAAAAAATAGAGAGATTTAACCTAATTTCGTAGTCACAATTCACGACCCAGATTTTCCCAAACCAGTGAGCTAAATCCAAATCCTACCGTACAGATTGAAAAGTCTTGAGTCTTGAACCTTCCTGCAAACTTTTCGCTCAATTGAACCACAAACGACCTTCCATCGGAGCACTTGATGGCTTGTTAGAGAGAGAAAAACTGAAAAAATGAGAGCTTTTTCTGCTTTGTTTTCTACTACTGTAGCTCTTGTTTTCTTTGTTGAAAAAAATCCACTCATAGTAATCCTTAAATGGGTTTATTAATGGAGCAATAGAATAAAAAAGTTGTCCTTTCTTTCTCCATAGGCCATTAAGCCACATGGGCTTTACTTGGACTCCTCTAAATAAGAGAAAAACTCAACAAATCTACCTATTTTTGGAAATTGAACAACAAACTTCAAGTTTTTCCTTTGACACTACTTTTGTCAACATGTCAGATCCATTCTCATCAGTATAGATTTCTCAAGTTTAAACAACTTATTGTTAAGAGTATCCCTTATCCAATGATACCTCACATCAATATGCTTTGATCTTGAGTGAAATGCCGAGTTCTTCGCTAGGTGAATAGAACTCTGATTATCGCAAAGCAATACATATTTCTGCTCCTTGAAACCAAGTTCTCTCAAGAATTGTTTCATCCACGATAACTCCTTACAAGCTTTCGTTACTGCAATAAACTTCGCTCTGCTGTAGAGAGTGCAACATACTTTTGCAATCTTGATTGCCAAGAATATGTTCCACTAGAGAAAGTAATTAGATAACCTAAAGTAGACTTACAAGAATCTTCATCTCTTGCCAAATCTGAATTAGTGTATCCAACTAACACTGGTTTTCCACTTCCAAAGCTTAGTGTTAACTTGGAAGTACCTCGAAGATATCTCATACTCCACTTTACTGCATCATAATGCTTTCTTCATAGATTTGAAAGAAAACGACTAACAACTCTAACTGCATGAGCTATGTCTAGTCTCGTACACACAATTGCATAAATTAAGCTTCCTACTATTGAGGCATATGGAACATTTTCCATATATTTCTTCTCTTTATCTGTTGAAGGGACTTGACTCAATCTCAACTTAAAGTAGTTAGATAAAGGAGAAGAAACCACTTTAGTTTTATCCATATGAAACCTTTCAAGTACCTTGTTGATATATTGTTCCTGTGATATGTATAATTTCTTTCCTTTCTTATCTCGACAAATTCAAACACCAAGAATTTGTTTTGCTGGCCCCAAGTCCTTCATGGAAAATGACTTACTCAACTACTTCTTCAAATTATCAATCCTTGAAGAATTTCTGCCAATAATCAACATGTCATCAACATAGAGCAATAAAATGATAAAATCATCATAAGAGAATTTCTGCACAAAAACACAATGATCAGAAGTAGTCTTCTTATAACCATGTTATCCCATAACTAACTCAAACTTCTTATACCATTGTCTAGGTGCATGCTTCAACCCGTAAAGGTTTTTCTTTAACCGGCATACATAATCCTCTTTTCATTTTACCTCAAAACCCTCAGGCTACTCCATATAAATCTCTTCCTTAAACTCATAATGAAGAAAGGCAGTTTTCATATCCATTTTTTCAATTTCTAAATCCAAGCTTGCTGCTAGACCTAGAACAACACTTATGGAAGACATCTTCACAACAGGAGAGAAAATATCATCAAAATCAATACCTTTTCTCTGATTGAATCCCTTGATGACCAGTCTAGCTTTGTATCATGGTTATGAATAGTGTTCTTCTTGTCACCCTGTAGACCCACTTGTTCTACAGAGCTCTCTTACTTTTAGGGAATTTACCAACTCAAACATGTGATTTTCATACAGTGATTGCATCTAATCTTCCATAGCACCAACACAGTATGCTATATTTCCATCTTCCATCACTTGATAAGAGAATACTAAAGATTCGAGCCATAGAATTTCTCAATTCTGACACAAGGTACTTATTAGATCTAATAAGTACATTAGATCTAGTAGAATGATTTTGCTGTATCCAGACTAATACCAATCCAACCCATTTCATGAATAAAATGTGACAAATTAACCCACCAACAAAACTACTTGTTACAAATAACATCTTGTTGTTGCATCAAAACATATAAATGTTGACTAATCTGACTAACATTGAACTTGGTAAAATGAAATGGTTGAATAATTGAAAAATGATATTATTCAGGAATACACATTGAATGCTAAGATTACACATTGAATTTATGTTAGTAGATCCATAATAAAAAAAGTGTTTGTGATTGTTCCAGAAGAAATGAAACAAAAGATACGGTAGAGCTAGGACAGTTATTGTATGAGGTCTACCCAATGCTAGATGTAGAGGCACATAATAGATCAATATGAACATCATGGGCTATCCCGTAAGAAAATTGGTTGTTGCTGATACTTTCTTATCTGTTCCTTCTTCCATAACGCGAGCTCGGAGAAGGAAGAGATTAGAAGGCCCTATGGAGAATATGGTCAGAAATCCATAATAAAGTCCGACCACAATGACCGAATTGATTATCTTTATGCATAAGGATACTAGATTACCTAGTATAAAAGATTTAAAAATCATCACAAACCTCCCTTTTTTCTTTTCTATTGCAATTTTTGGATTATTATATGATGATTTTTAAACTTTCCATATATATAGAAATAGAATAGAAAGAGATAGACTAGAAACGACATCTCTTATCTCAATCACACAAAAAGGATATTAAATGAATGCATTTGGGATATGGATGGAATATAATGAAATAGAGACACTTTGAGGTTCCCTATGAAATGAGGCATGAAACGGAGCCACTACGAAGAAGTTCTGGGAGTTACAAAGGAAAATTCGAACTCATATTGGTCATGGGTTAAGAACGGGAATTGAACTCCATGAGATCTAATCTCATGTTGTTCCTCAGTAGCTCAGTGGTAGAGCGGTCGGCTGTTAACTGACTGGTCGTAGGTTCGAATCCTACTTGGGGAGATTTAATTCATTCCTAATTCTTTAATTCGAAATGAAAGGGTTCGCTTTGATCATTAAGAACGGGTAACCTGTTCCCTGTGTCTTTCTTTCTATTGCATTCTATCTCATCACATTTTGTTCTGCGATATTTGAGAATCACCGTCAATACCTCGGCGTAGGTCCGGACTTTGTTCCACAGTCTGGGGCTTATCCAATTAAGAATTCTCAGATGTACAAGTACTAGCAAGTGCATCAAAGATGTAGTCATCGATTCACCCGAGAGGCCACAATTACCACGAGCAAACATATTAATGATGAGAACGTATTTTTTCTATGCTACTGATACTTGTATTTGTTCCGCTATTCTGCCCCAGCTTGGCCGAATAACAGGGCGTAAAACAAAAAAATAGGATGATTCGGGATAGGCATACTATATTTCATTTTATTACAATTAGTGATAAATAAAGAGAAAAAAAGAGTAAGGCCATTCCATTTCGACAAAAGACCCACGCCCAAATTCCATAGCTTGGGGTTCGCAATCCTGATCATTATTTTCCTACCCCCAAAGGGAAAGGTCCTTCCCTTTTTGGCCGGTTGTGGGCGAGGAGGGATTCGAACCCCCGACACCGTGGTTCGTAGCCAAGTGCTCTAATCCTTTGAGCTACAGGCCCCACCCCATCTCCACTGGATCTGTTCCCAAGAGTACCCTAAAAAAAGGAACCTTTCCTCTCCCCGGGTTAAGAAGATGCGAAATCGCCTCTCTCTATATACGAACGGTGCGTTCCAAGGTGTGAATTGGGAGAGAAGGGATTTTATAATTGGGGTTTTTAATAAGACGACCTTTTCCTTTTTTTCTTTTATTCAATATGAAAAAAAAGTAATAAGAATGAGAGGTGTTAAGATTTTTATCATCCTAGTGTCGAGCTATTTTTCCGCAGGACCTCCCCTACAGTATCGTCACCACAGTAGAGTTTAACCACCAAGTTCAGGATGGATTGGTGTGGTTCCTCTACGCCTAGGACACCAGAATATCGAACCATGAACGAAGAAAGGCATGAGAGAAAAGCATATTGGCTGGTGATTGTGAGGCCTCAATTCTTGACTGGAGAGGACACCAAAGGCCTCTGCCCTTCCATTCTTTGGATAGATAGAGGGGGAGGGCAGAGCTTTTGGTTTTTTCATGTTGTCAAAGAGTTGAACAATTCAAATAGATGGTGAGTGCCTGATCGAATTGATCGGGTCATGTAGGAACAAGGTTCAAGTCTACCGGTCTGTTAGGATGCCTCAACTTCATACATCACTGCACTTCCACTTCACACCTATCGTAATGATAAATAGCTCGTTTCACCGTGACCTTCTCTTGAATTCTCAAAACTTCTGTCTCTCCACCCCCGCAGGGGTAGAAAACCCATTGTTGTCTTGGCTGTGCTACCAGAAGCTCTGGGGAAGTCGGAATAGGAGAGCACTCATCTTGAGGTGGGCTTACTACTTAGATGCTTTCAGCAGTTATTCGCTCCGCACTTGGCTACCCAACGTTTACCATGGGCACGATAACTGGTACACTAGAGGTGTATCCTTCCCGGTCCTCTCATAGTAGGGAAAGGTATTCTCAATGCTCTAACGCCCACACCGGATATGGACCGAACTGTCTCACGACGTTTTGAACCCAGCTCACGTACCACTTTAATGGGCGAACAGCCTAACCCTTGGAACATACTACAGCCCCAGGTCGCGAAGAGCTGACATCGAGGTGCCAAACCTTCCCGTCGATGTGAGCTCTTGGGGAAGACCAGCCTGTTATCCCTAGAGTAACTTTTATCCATTGAGCGACGACCCTTCCACTCGGCACCGTCGGATCACTAAGGCCGACTTTCATCCCTACTCGACGGGTGGCTCTTGCAGTCAAGCTTCCTTCTACCTTTGCACTCGAGGGCCAATCTCCGTCTGGCCCGAGGAAACCTTTGCACGCCTCCATTACCTTTTGGGAGGCCTACGCCCCATAGAAACTGTCTACCTGAGACTGTCCCTTGGTCCCTAAGTCCTGACACAAGGTTAGAATTCTAGCTCTTCCAGAGTGGTATCTCATTGATGGCTCGAGCCCCCCCAGAAGGGGGCCTTCTTCGCCTTCCACCTAAGCTGTGCAGGAAAGGCCCAAAGCCAATCCCAGGGAATAGTGAAACTTCATAGGGTCTTTCTGTCCAGGTGCAGGTAGTCCACATATTCACAGACATGTCTATTTCACCAAGCCTCTCTCTGAGACCGTGCCTAGATCGTTACGCCTTTCGTGCGGGTCAGAACTTACCCGACAAAGAATTTTGCTACCTTAGGACCGTTATAGTTACGATCGCCGTTCACCGGGGCTTTGATTGTCGGCTTCCCTGTCATCAGGTCACTAATGAGTGCTCAAAAAGTACTAAAATAACCATGATTTTATGCACATTAATTGATTAAAAATATATATATTTATATGTTTTATCATATATTTATATAAATTTGTCTTTTCGGAATCACAGGTATTTTTATTGTTTTTCAGGTATTTTGGCTTAAAAACGTAACTTAAAGACTCAAAGAGGAATACTTGAAGTAATACATCACAAATATATTAATAAATAAATGGGGAAAGGTCAACAAATATGCAAAAATTGGACAAAATGGGTCGAAAAGGTCAAAAAGGAGAAAAACGCGCCGTCGCACCGCCCAGACCCACGCGCGCCAGCACCGCGCAAAGCTGCGCGCGCTGCTACTGTTC